>OZ005685.1:46058049-46510549 GCA_963930675.1 Gnaphalium uliginosum | reverse complement strand
CCCTAACCCCTAAGCCCTAACCCCTAGCCCTAACCCTAGCCCCTAGCCCTACCCCTAGCCCCAACCCTAACCCCAACCCCTAACCCCTAAACTCCCTAACCCCTAAACCTTAACCCTAACCCTAACCCCTAACCCCTAAACTCCCTACCCCCTAAACCTTAACCCTAACCCTAACCCCTAACCCGTAAACCCTAAACCTAACCCTAACCCCTAAACCCCAAACCCCAAACCGCAAATCCCGAACCCCGAACCCCGAACCCGAAACCCCGAACCCCGAAACCCGAACCCAAAACCCGAAAACCTGAACCACGAAACCCAAATCCTGAACCGCTAACCCTAACACCTAAACCCGAAAACCTAAATCCTAACCCCAAACCACGAAACCCCAACCCCCAACCCTCAACCCTAACCCCCATCCCCCAAACCCCAAACCCAATAGATTTTCACTTTCGTGTTTTTTTCTCTTTCTAACATTCTCTCTCTAAAATTTCTCTCAACTGCGATCTTTTACGGACATCACAAATCCTAACCCCTAAACCCTAACCCCTAAACCCTAAACCCTAAAACCTAACCCCAAAACCCGAAACCCGAAACCTGAAACCTCTAACTAGTAACCCCTCAACCCCCAACCCCCAACCCCAAACCCTCAACCCTAAACCCTAACCCCCAACCCCCAAACCCCAAACCCTATAGATTTTCATTTGCGTGTTTTTTTTCACTCTCTAATATTCTCTCTCTAAAATTTCTCTCAACTGCGATCTTTTACGGACATCACAGATCCTTCTTATTGAACTTATTTCCTTTTATTTCTTCTTGGATTCCTTTGATTTGTGTCGATGAATCCATCAACAAACACTCCTGAATCTGTTAATCGGCCTCTGAATCCACAAGATTTGTGGGAATCATAGCAATTACACACCCCTGTGAATCGTCTCTCAAAGCCACCTCCTGTATTACGATTAAGCCCAACTGAAGTTCGAGCTCGGCATAGAGCATCAATTCGTGAATCAATTGAAGTTGATGAAGAACACAACTATGTTTTTTCAGAGTAATCAAGCTTTGAGTTCAGCAACTAATACTGAAAAAAAAGCTAAAACCAAAAAACGCAAACAAAAGCTGAAAAAAGGTGTTTCAGTTCAAGGCTATTCAAACCCGGTTCATACAGTTAAAAAACAAAACCACTAACATATCCTAATGAAGTTGAGCTAACCCACTTATGTTTTGCTGATGACCTGTTACTATTTTGTCATGGTGATCAGCATTCAGTTTCTATTCTAAAGAATGCGTTAGATGAATTTAGTGGTGTTTCTGGTCTGGTTCCAAGTATGGAAAAGAGTACCATGTTTTTCAGCAATGTTAAGAAAATAGTTATAAAACAAATCATGGAGGTGATGCTTTTTAAAGTAGGGGAACTGCCAGTTAGATATTTAGATGTTCCATTGTTATCTTCTGGTCTGGGCAGAAAAGATTGCATTGTTCTCATTGATAAAATGAAGAAGAGAATTCTTGATTGGAAGAACAAATTATTATCATTTGCAGGCAGAATGCAACTCATTAACTCTGTTCTGTGTTCACTCAAGTTTATTGGTCTTCCATATTTATCTTGCCAAAGAATGTTACTGATGATATAGAAAGAATAAGAGGCTTCTTGTGGTGTCAATGTGAGTTTAAGAGGGGAAAGTCCAAAGTTAACCGGAAAGATGTTTGTAGGCCAAAAAGGGAAGGTGGTTTAGGCATAAAATCACTTCATACTTGGAATATAGCTTTAATGTCAAAACATGTGTGGAATATTGTGTTTGACAAGAACAAATCATTAAAACTAAACCTTAAATCCTAAACCCTCAACCCTCAACCCTCAACCCTCAACCCCCAAACCCCAAACCCTATGAATTTTCATTTGCGTGTTTTTTTTCTCTCTCTAACATTCTCTCTCTAAAATTTCTCTCAACTGTGATCTTGTACGGACATCACAGATCCTTCATATTGAAACTATTTCCTTTTATTTCTTCTTGGATTCCTTTAATTTGTGCCAATGAATCCTGTTAGGATAAACTGATTTGGGTTTAGAATTACCACTGATCATGTAAAGTTGAAGTGAACAAGTGATTACCACTGAAGGTTGAACATTAACACTGATGGTGAAGATTACAACTGTTTGAAGAATCGAAGTTACAACTGCTACAAGGATTAACACTGATAGTTAGTTTTGTAAGTAGTTACCACTGTTTATGTAATTACAACTGTTAGTGTATTTTATAGTGGTTAACACTGTTAGTATCATTTGTACTTAGACTATCATAAATGAAGCAGTTACCACTGTTGGAAGTTTGTTTCCACTGAATGTTCAAATGTGGTAGTTAACACTGTTTATTATTTTGTGATAAGAATGAGTCTGTTATGGAAGTTATCTAATTCCATAATAATAGGAGAGTGTACAGGACTCTATGTGTTATAAATTGAGATCCTTAGAACCTAGATTATATACGAAATAGTGAATAAAAGATAGTGCAGCTTCAAGGTGTAAACCCTAATACAACAAGTGTATTCGTCTTATTCATATTAATAAGATTGAAGCTTTGGATTTAATACTTGTGTTTTGTTATTTATTATTCTCAATATTTATCTTTGATCTTTCTAATATTATTGAGTGTGATTCCGCAACTTCTCAATAATAATTCACAGCTTGTTCAAGGTTACAAGTTTATTGAACTGAATCGGGACTGTCAAGTGGTATCAGCGCTTGGAAAGCTTTGAATACAGAAAGATCTGGGATTTAAGATTAAATTGATTTTTAAGGTGTAGTTTGTGATTAAGTATTGAATTCAATGGCAACAGAAAGCAAGCAATGAAGGAATTCAGGTCACTAAAAACCCTATGCTCAGGCCTGATGAGTTTGATCTGTGGAAAATCAGAATCAAACAATATATGCTTCTCACAGATCATCAGATGTGGGAAGTTGTGGTTAATGGTCCTCCAGTAACAGTAGATGGTGATGGTGTCAAGCAACAGAGACCACCACCAACTACTGATGCAGAAAGAAAAGTCAGATCAATAGAATTTAAAGCCCTCAGCACATAGTTACTATCAATTCCTAATGAGTACCAAAGAAGGTTTGAAGCCTGTGATGATGCCAAAGTACTCATGGAGGCTATTGAAAAGAGATTTGGTGGTAATGATAGCACCAAGAAGAACAAAAGATCTTTAATGATAGCCAAAAGATTTATGCAAAGGACTGGAAGGAATAACTTTGCAAATCAAAGGAATGATGCTGCTTGGTTTGATAAAAGTAAGGTAGAATGCTTCAACTGTCATAAAATGCGGCACTTTGCAAGGGAATGCAGAAGTCAAAGACAAGAGCAGAATGGGCAGAAAACAGGAAGCAATGGGATTCAGAGAAGGACTGTACAAATACAGGAAAGTACATCCAATGCCTTAATTTCACAGGATGGACTTGATTTTGATTGGAGTGATCAAGTAGAACATGAAGTGAAGAATCAAGCTTTAATGGCTATTGCTGAAGAAAACAAGTCATCAGATGTTCCTTATGAGCTACAAATCAAATTATGTTCTCCTGTGTGCAAACAGACTATTAAACACTATAGAGATTATAATATGAAATTTTGTGAGGAACTTAAGCAATGTGAAATTAAAAGTAGACACACTACTGCTGCCATAGAAAATCTAGAAAGTCAAATTAAGGCATATGAAAAGAATGTAACTCAATATGAATATGATCTTAAGTATGCCAGATGAGAGAGAGATGTGTTAAAAGATAAGTTAGAAGCACTGAATCGAAAATTAGAAGAGGTCACGTGTGAAAGAGACAATATAAAATTAACAGTAAATGATCTTGAACATGCTTCTAAGAGTGTAAATCAAATTATCAAATCTCAAATTCATGATCAGTTAAAAACTGGTTTAGGATATAATTCTGTTTCCCCACCTTATAATAACAACTATTTTCCTCCTAACACTGATTTAGATTAAAATGAGTTAAAGGAAGGAATAGCAGTAGATGTTACAAAGGTTGATCCAGTTATTAACTTGAAAAATGAAATTGACTTTGATAAGGTTGAAATTAGGGAATGGACTGAGGAAGATGAGCTGGATTTTTCATCTGAAAACAATAAGAATTCTAATTCTGAAACAACTGATAGTTTAAATTCTGAAAAATCATGTGAGAGTAGCAAGAAATCAAATAACTTGAAACCCTAAACCCTAAACCCTAAACCCTAAACTCTAGCCCTAAACCCTAACCCTAAACCCTAAACCCTAAACCCTAAACCCTAAACCCCCGACCCCGACCCCGACCCCGACCCCGACCCCGACCCCCGACCCCCGACCCCCGACCCCCGACCCCCGACCCCCGGACCCCCGGACCCCCGACCCCCAGACCCCCGACCCCCAACCCCCGACCCCCGACCCCCGACCCCGGACCCCCGACCCCGGACCCCAGACCCCGGACCCCCGACCCCGGACCCCGACCCCGGACCCCGAACCCCGAACCCCGGACCCCGAACCCCGAACCCGAACCCCGAACCCCGACCCCTAACCCCGAACCCCGAACCCCAAACCCAAACCCAAACCCCTAAACCCTAAACCACTAACCCCTACCCCCTACGCCATACCCCTTAAACCCTTACCCTAACCCCCAAACCCTGAACCTCGAACCCAACCTAAACCCTAAACACCTACCCCTAACCCCTAAACCCCTAACCCCTAACCCTACCCCCTACCCCCTAAACCTTAACCCTAACCCTAACCCCTAACCCTTAAACCCTAAACCTAACCCAAACCCCTAAACCCCAAACCGCAAATCCCGAACCCCGAACCCTGAACCCGAAACCCCGAACCCCGAAACCCGAACCCAAAACCCGAAAACCCGAACCACGAAACCCAAATCCTGAACCGCTAACCCTTACACCTAAACCCGAAAACCTAAATCCTAACCCCAAACCACGAAACCCCAACCCCCAACCCTCAACCCTAACCCCCAACCCCCAAACCCCAAACCCAATAGATTTTCACTTTCGTGTTTTTTTCTCTTTCTAACATTCTCTCTCTAAAATTTCTCTCAACTGCGATCTTTTACGGACATCACAGATCCTAACCCCTAAACCCTAACCCCTAAACCCTAAACCCTAACCCCAAAACCCGAAACCTGAAACCTCTAACTAGTAACCCCTCAACCCCCAACCCCCAACCCCAAACCCTCAACCCTAACCCCCAACCCCCAAACCCCAAACCCTATAGATTTTCATTTGCGTGTTTTTTTTCACTCTCTAATATTCTCTCTCTAAAATTTCTCTCAACTGCGATCTTTTACGGACATCACAGATCCTTCATATTGAACTTATTTCCTTTTATTTCTTCTTGGATTCCTTTGATTTGTGTCGATGAATCCATCAACAAACCCTCCTGAATCTGTTAATCGGCCTCCGAATCCACCAGATTTGTGGGAATCAGAGCAATTACACACCCCTGTGAATCGTCTCTCAAAGCCACCTCCTGTATTACGATTTAGCCCAGCTGAAGTTCGAGCTCGGCATAGAGCATCAATTCGTGAATCAATTGAAGTTGATGAAGAACACAACTATGTTTTTTCAGAGTAATCAACCTTTGAGTTCAGCAACTAATACTGAAAAAAAAGCTAAAACCAAAAAACGCAAACAAAAGCTGAAAAAAGGTGTTTCAGTTCAAGGCTATTCAAACCCGGTTCATACAGTTAAAAAACAAAACCACTAACATATCCTATGAATCTTTCTGTTCCAAACAATCAATTTCATCCTGGAATTTCTCAAATCACAAAATTACTGATGTGGTTTGACATGGTTTACGCGTTACTGGTTCCCGGAAGAGTTCATATCTCTATTAGATAAATCCTTTCTTATTCTTACCTTGCCTTTGGAGTCGTAATTTGTTCATCCTAACAACTTACCCCTAACCCCTTACCCTTGAACCCTAAACCCTAACCCCTAACCCCTAAACCCTAACCCCGAAACCCAAAACCCCTAACCCCTCAACCCCCAACCCCCAACCCCCAACCCTCAACCCTCGACCCTCAACCCTAACCCCCAACCCCCAAACCCCAACCCTATAGATTTTCACTTGCGTGTTTTTTTTCTCTCTCTAACATTCTCTCTCTAAAATTTCTCTCAACTGCGATCTTTTACGGACATCACAGATCCTTTATATTGAACTTATTTCCTTTTATTTCTTCTTGGATTCCTTTGATTTGTGCCGATGAATCCATCAACAAACCCTCCTGAATCTGTTAATCGGCCTCCAGATCCACCAGATTTGTGGGAATTTGAGCAATTTCACACCCATGTGAATCGTCTCTCAAAGCCACCTCCTGTATTACGATTAAGCCCAGCTGAAGTTCGAGCTCGGCATAGAGCATCAATTCGTGCAATTGAAGTTGATGAAGAAAACAACTATGTTTTTCAGAGTAATCAAGCTTTGAGTTCAGCAACTACCACTGAAAAAAAAGCTAAAACCAAAAAAAGAAAACAAAAGCTGAAAAA
Source organism: Gnaphalium uliginosum (assembly GCA_963930675.1). Lineage (NCBI taxonomy): Eukaryota > Viridiplantae > Streptophyta > Magnoliopsida > Asterales > Asteraceae > Gnaphalium > Gnaphalium uliginosum. Next base: position 46,504,022 of record OZ005685.1, on the reverse strand, counting down.
AGGTGTTTCAGTTCAAGGTTATTCAAACCCGGTTCATACAGTTAAAAAACAAAACCACCAACATATCCTATGAATCTTTCTGTTCCAAACAATCAATTTCATCCTGGAATTTCTCAAATCACAAAATCACAGATGCTAGAAGTTCATATGTCAGGAACGAAAGTACCAAAGACTCAAAATCAGCCAGATGTGGTTATTAATTCCGTGAAAGAGGCTATTGGCTACTTTGAGTCTAAAAGTGAAGAAGCAACAGAGGAAACTACTGGTTCAGGTATTAAGAAGAAAACCCCTGTTTCATGTCTCAAGAGTAAAAGGGTGGATAGTCCTTATACTCCAATTGAATTAGATTCACTACCATCTCTTGAACATCATATTAGTTTTAAAACAGCAGCTCATTATGTTACTAGTGTGTTTAAGAATGATAATGATACATTATTGGTTAAATCTGTAGATAAAGATGGGGATAATGGTCTAGTAAATAATAAGATTGTGTATTTAGACAATGTGAATGAGAAGAATAAAACAATTGTGGATTTAGAAGTAAATGTTGGTAATTTTGAAAGCAAAGTGGCCAATATGGACTTAGAAACTAATCAATATGAGGATATGGTTAGTCTTGGTGCTGGTCCTAATTGTGGAATAGAAGTCAATGAAAATGATATTATTATGGAGAACAAAGATCCAGTTACTAAGAAGTATGATGATATTAATAGAAAAGATGCAGCAGACATAATATTTGGGTACTTCATCGGAACCTCCATGGATTATCAGGTGGTAAATACAAATCTGAGAAGAATGTGGAGAAACCATGATTTGAAAGAGATAAACAGCAGGGTTTTATCTTTGCAAATTTAAAAGTGAAGAAGAGATGAGAGCAGTTCTTGAGAGTGGCCCTTGGTTAGTTAATAATGTATCTTTTTTATCAATCAATGGGAGCCAGGAGTATGGTTGGAAAGAGTTGAACCTCAAAAGGTTCCTCTAGGGTATGCATTCATAACATCCCTATAGAGCTGTGGAACGGTAAAAGTATAGGGAAATTGGTCAGTGGAATTGGAAAGCCCATTTTAATGGACAAAATAACAATGGACAAATGTATAAACAAGAGTGGTAGGCTTGGATATGTAAGAGTGCTAGTAGAAGTGACATCTGAAGAAGTATTACCAGGTTTTATTGAATTTGAGTATCCTGCAATTGGGTCATTTCCACTTAAAGTTGGCAAGCTTGAGATGGGTTATCAATGGAAACCACCATTATGTGTCCACTATAAGTTGTTGGGTCATTCATTTAAGTAATGCAAATTGAGGCCAATTACAGCAGAAGAAGAGGTTGCACAGGTTTTAAAAGATGCATTAAAGGTTTAGGAGACTGGGGATAATAAAAGGAATCAAGATGAAGTTGATAATGAGGGATTTCAGATCGTGGGTAAAAAGAACAGAGTTGTGGAAAGGCTTAATCTAAATTGGCAACAAAGTCTCGTGCATGGTTACAGTGGTAATCAAGTCAAAGGTTATCAAAGTCAAGGGAATCAAGGAAACATGAATCAGAATGGTCATCAATTCCAAACATGTAGAGTGCTACCAAACAGAGATAGTGTATTCAGCAGACTCAGAAGTAATTTTCAAACTAATAGAAACCCAACCAGAATTGTATCAGTAAATGAAAGCATAGAGAAGGTAGCAAATCATACTGAAAAACGAAGAAGTCAAAGCATGGGTGACAAAATTAACAGTGCTTCAAAGTCTTTAGAAGTTAGTAATGGTCAACCAAAGGTGCAAGCTTCAAAGTCTTTAGATGTTAGTAATGGTCAACCAAAGGTGCAAGCTGGTATTGATAACACCAAATTACTAAATAAAGAAGACATGAGTAAAAGTATTAATAAGACTTATAATAAGGAGTTTTTTGGTTGTTTAGATAATGTCAGAAATGTCAAGAATCCGGTACTCAAATTAAATGAGCTTGCAACAGCAAACCCATTTAGTATGTTGGATAAAGAAGGGGAAACAATGGAAGATTCAGATTCAGAAGATGATTGGGATATTGAACATAAGGTATATGGTAATCAAAGAAGAGAAGTGGTGGCTTATTTGTCTAAAAAAATATATTCAGATGAAGAAACAAAATTGAGATGGAATATAGGTCAAGTTGATTATTTCAATTCAAATTGACATGACTTTGGGTTAAAGCCTATTCCTGAATTGGAGGATGTTGCTTCAGAGACAGATGGTATTGGCAAGTTCATGAGTTTGGAGAATGATGGTGAGTTTTCGAATTTGGAGAAGGAGGAACTTGTTGTCAAAGGAGATGGATTAGAAGGCAACAACAATAAAAAATGTTATCAATGATAGTTAAAATTGCAACATGGAATGTGAGGGGTTTGAATAATTCCTCAAATCAAGGGCAGGTATTAGAATTCATGAATGACGGGAATTATAGTATTTGTGGACTGCTTGAAACACATGTCTATAAGAACAAGTTAAATAAAGTAGGAAACAAAATGTTCAGCCAATGGGAATGGATGTCGAATGCGTCTGGTTGTAATGGTGGCACTTGGATTATGGTGAGTTGGGATGCTAATTCGGTTAATGTCATGCTGTTGGATCAGCACTCACAGGCTCTACATTGTTATATTGAGCTTGTTAATGGTCAAAAATGATTTTTATGTTCTTTTATTTATGGTTATCATAAGATGGTTCCTAGGAGGGAATTATAGAAGAATCTGAGGAAGCATAAAAGGGTGGTAAATGGTAAGCCATGGGTTTTATTAGGTGACTTCAATGCAACTTTAGATCCAAATGAACACTCCGCTGGAGCTTCCTTTATTGCTAAAAGTATGAGTGAGTGTTTGGAATGTACAAATGAAGTTGAGATTGATGATATTGGGTGGACTGGTCTGAGGTTTACCTGGAATCAAACTCCAGGAAAAACTAAAGGCATTTTGAAAAAGCTTGATAGAGTTATGGGGAATGAAGAATTTATGGTTGGTTTCCCTAATGCTAGTGTGCAGTTTCTGCCATTCTTAATGTCTGATCACAGCCCTATGGTATTAATTATTCCCGAGATTGAAAGAGTTAAGCCTAAACCATTTAAATTCCCTAATTATCTAGCATCAAAGGCTGAGTTCATTCCTACTGTTCAAAAATCTTGGGATGAGAAAATACAAGGGTATGCAATGTATGGGTTGGTGTCAAAGTTGAAGAGATTAAAGAAGCTACAAGTTGAGCTTGAAAGAATCCATGAAGCAGTAGTAAAGGATCCCTCAAATAAAGATCTAAGATTTGAAGAAGCAAGAAAGCAAAGGTGGGGTGGTTAAAAGAGGGGGATCAGGACACCAAGTATTTTCACAAAGCTTTGAAAGGAAGGATAAACAAGAGCATAATTGAGTCAATTGAAGACATGTAGGGAATTAGATATTTTGGACATCAGGCTGGTGAACAATTTGTTCTTCACTTCAAGAATGTATTGGGATGTAGGAAAGAGGTAGATCCCATTTTAGAAACTGACCAATTGTTTACCAAAAAAATTTCACTTGCTGATGCTCATCATATGGTCAGATATGTAACAAATGAGGAGATTAAAGATGGCCTTTTTGAAATTGAAGATGACAAAGCTCCTGGTCCCGATGGGTATGCATCTAAATTCTTCAAATCTGCATGGAATGTTGTAGGTTCTGATGTTTGCAAGGCTATTAGAGAATATTTTCAAAATGGTATATTGCTTAAAGAGTTAAATGCCATAGTGATTGCCCTAGTTCGTAAAATTTATTCACCTCAAAAAGTGAGTGATTTTAGGCCTATTGCATGTTGTAATGTAATTTATAAGTGCATCAGTAAGGTTATTACTAATAGGATCAAAGGTGTTTTAGATGACATTGTTGAAGAAAATCAAAGTGCATTTATACCTGGGAGACAGATTAGTGATAATATCTTGCTTACTCAGGAGATAATGAGAAGTTACCATAGAAATAGAACTACCCCTAGGTGTGCATTCAAGATTGATGTGCAAAAAGCCTATGATACAGTAGAATGGGGTTTTTTGAGAAATTGCTTGCATCACTTTGGTTTCCATCCATGTATGATTACGTGGATAATGAATTGCATTACATCTACTTCATTCACTATCAGTATTAATGGAGATCACAAGGGATACTTTCAAGGTATGAGGGGTTTAAGACAAGGTGATCCCATGTCACCTTACCTCTTTACTCTCGTAATGGAAGTCCTAACTTTGATGATCAGAAGACATATTAGAGATGATGAAGAGTTTGAATATCATTGGGGTTGTAATGAAGTTGAGCTAACCCACTTATGTTTTGCTGATGACCTGTTACTATTTTGTCATGGTGATCAGCATTCAGTTTCTATTCTAAAGAATGCGTTAGATGAATTTAGTGGTGTTTCTGGTCTGGTTCCAAGTATGGAAAAGAGTACCATGTTTTTCAGCAATGTTAAGAAAATAGTTATAAAACAAATCATGGAGGTGATGCTTTTTAAAGTAGGGGAACTGCCAGTTAGATATTTAGATGTTCCATTGTTATCTTCTGGTCTGGGCAGAAAAGATTGCATTGTTCTCATTGATAAAATGAAGAAGAGAATTCTTGATTGGAAGAACAAATTATTATCATTTGCAGGCAGAATGCAACTCATTAACTCTGTTCTGTGTTCACTCAAGTTTATTGGTCTTCCATATTTATCTTGCCAAAGAATGTTACTGATGATATAGAAAGAATAAGAGGCTTCTTGTGGTGTCAATGTGAGTTTAAGAGGGGAAAGTCCAAAGTTAACCGGAAAGATGTTTGTAGGCCAAAAAGGGAAGGTGGTTTAGGCATAAAATCACTTCATACTTGGAATATAGCTTTAATGTCAAAACATGTGTGGAATATTGTGTTTGACAAGAACAAATCATTAAAACTAAACCTTAAATCCTAAACCCTCAACCCTCAACCCTCAACCCTCAACCCCCAAACCCCAAACCCTATGAATTTTCATTTGCGTGTTTTTTTTCTCTCTCTAACATTCTCTCTCTAAAATTTCTCTCAACTGTGATCTTGTACGGACATCACAGATCCTTCATATTGAAACTATTTCCTTTTATTTCTTCTTGGATTCCTTTAATTTGTGCCAATGAATCCTGTTAGGATAAACTGATTTGGGTTTAGAATTACCACTGATCATGTAAAGTTGAAGTGAACAAGTGATTACCACTGAAGGTTGAACATTAACACTGATGGTGAAGATTACAACTGTTTGAAGAATCGAAGTTACAACTGCTACAAGGATTAACACTGATAGTTAGTTTTGTAAGTAGTTACCACTGTTTATGTAATTACAACTGTTAGTGTATTTTATAGTGGTTAACACTGTTAGTATCATTTGTACTTAGACTATCATAAATGAAGCAGTTACCACTGTTGGAAGTTTGTTTCCACTGAATGTTCAAATGTGGTAGTTAACACTGTTTATTATTTTGTGATAAGAATGAGTCTGTTATGGAAGTTATCTAATTCCATAATAATAGGAGAGTGTACAGGACTCTATGTGTTATAAATTGAGATCCTTAGAACCTAGATTATATACGAAATAGTGAATAAAAGATAGTGCAGCTTCAAGGTGTAAACCCTAATACAACAAGTGTATTCGTCTTATTCATATTAATAAGATTGAAGCTTTGGATTTAATACTTGTGTTTTGTTATTTATTATTCTCAATATTTATCTTTGATCTTTCTAATATTATTGAGTGTGATTCCGCAACTTCTCAATAATAATTCACAGCTTGTTCAAGGTTACAAGTTTATTGAACTGAATCGGGACTGTCAAGTGGTATCAGCGCTTGGAAAGCTTTGAATACAGAAAGATCTGGGATTTAAGATTAAATTGATTTTTAAGGTGTAGTTTGTGATTAAGTATTGAATTCAATGGCAACAGAAAGCAAGCAATGAAGGAATTCAGGTCACTAAAAACCCTATGCTCAGGCCTGATGAGTTTGATCTGTGGAAAATCAGAATCAAACAATATATGCTTCTCACAGATCATCAGATGTGGGAAGTTGTGGTTAATGGTCCTCCAGTAACAGTAGATGGTGATGGTGTCAAGCAACAGAGACCACCACCAACTACTGATGCAGAAAGAAAAGTCAGATCAATAGAATTTAAAGCCCTCAGCACATAGTTACTATCAATTCCTAATGAGTACCAAAGAAGGTTTGAAGCCTGTGATGATGCCAAAGTACTCATGGAGGCTATTGAAAAGAGATTTGGTGGTAATGATAGCACCAAGAAGAACAAAAGATCTTTAATGATAGCCAAAAGATTTATGCAAAGGACTGGAAGGAATAACTTTGCAAATCAAAGGAATGATGCTGCTTGGTTTGATAAAAGTAAGGTAGAATGCTTCAACTGTCATAAAATGCGGCACTTTGCAAGGGAATGCAGAAGTCAAAGACAAGAGCAGAATGGGCAGAAAACAGGAAGCAATGGGATTCAGAGAAGGACTGTACAAATACAGGAAAGTACATCCAATGCCTTAATTTCACAGGATGGACTTGATTTTGATTGGAGTGATCAAGTAGAACATGAAGTGAAGAATCAAGCTTTAATGGCTATTGCTGAAGAAAACAAGTCATCAGATGTTCCTTATGAGCTACAAATCAAATTATGTTCTCCTGTGTGCAAACAGACTATTAAACACTATAGAGATTATAATATGAAATTTTGTGAGGAACTTAAGCAATGTGAAATTAAAAGTAGACACACTACTGCTGCCATAGAAAATCTAGAAAGTCAAATTAAGGCATATGAAAAGAATGGAACTCAATATGAATATAATCTTAAGTATGCCAGATGAGAGAGAGATGTGTTAAAAGATAAGTTAGAAGCACTGAATCGAAAATTAGAAGAGGTCACATGTGAAAGAGACAATATAAAATTAACAGTAAATGATCTTGAACATGCTTCTAAGAGTGTAAATCAAATAATCAAATCTCAAATTCATGATCAGTTAAAAACTGGTTTAGGATATAATTCTGTTTCCCCACCTTATAATAACAACTATTTTCCTCCTAACACTGATTTAGATTAAAATGAGTTAAAGGAAGGAATAGCAGTGGATGTTACAAAGGTTGATCCAGTTATTAACTTGAAAAATGAAATTGACTTTGATAAGGTTGAAATTAGGGAATGGACTGAGGAAGATGAGCTGGATTTTTCATCTGAAAACAATAAGAATTCTAATTCTGAAACAACTGATAGTTTAAATTCTGAAAAATCATGTGAGAGTAGCAAGAAATCAAATACTGGTCTAATTTTAGAACTTAAAAGTGATAAAATAGAAGAGGGTAAAAGATTGTTTCAACAAAAGATAAAGAGTAATCTAGAAAAAATGAAATCTACTACTAATAAATCTAGAGTTGGTCTAGGTTACATTAGTAATTCAGTTAAAACAGTTAACAAACCTGCTAATCTAAAATTTGTGAACAATAACTGTGCTAACTGTAAATGTAAAGCCAGAATCTCACAATAACCACCTTGTCAACAATTAAAACCCAGAGGAAATCAAAGAAATTGGAACCAAATGGTTTCACAAAAGTTGGGAAACAATTTTACAGTGGTAAAAGAGAAATCCTGCTTTACATGTGGCAGAAACAATCATCTTCAACATGATTGCTATTATAATCAAAAAAATCTTCAAAGGATTAGAAAACAATCATGGACAGGACCTGATATGATCAATAAACATAATTTTAAATCAAAACTTGATCATATTACTACTGCCAAGAAGAAAAATGTTAAGGCTACTAAGTTAAAGACTACTACAGCTATTTCAACTACATCAGTATTAACTAGAAATTTAGCCAACAATAACAAGGCAAAAACAGTGGTAAAAACTAAAACTGTGAGTGCTAATTATTTTAACACTGTTAGTAAATTTGATAAAACAGTTAAAACTGTTAGATCAATTTCTACTGTTAAGCCTAAAATAAGTTGGATTTGGACACCAATTAAATCTGATAAATCAAAAGGTCCAAATACCAACTGTGCATCACAATCAATGATCTTCCAGAAAGTTGACTTTGTGAATGCACATGGGAAACCCAAGAGAAACTAATTTTCTTGTTTAATTATATGTGCAGAGCAAGCTAACAAACTTATGGCATATGGACAGTGGTTGCTCAAGACACATGACTAGGGATAAGAAGATGATGCAGGACTTCAAATCCTTTGATGGAGGATATGTAGCATTTGGAAACAATCCCAAAGGAGGAAAAATAACAGGCAAAGGAACAGTGCACAGCAATAAGATAAGTTTTGAAGATGTGTATTTTGTTGAACAACTAAGGTATAATTTGCTAAGTGTGAGTCAAATCACAGATAAAAAGAACCCAGTTCATTTTACTGACACTGAATGCCTTATACTTTCTAAGGGGTTTAAAATACCTGAAAATATGATTTTAATGAGAATTCCTAGAAAGCATAATGTATATAAGTGGGATTTAGCAAATATGGAACCTCGACCTGAATTAAACTGTCTTATAAGCAAAGCAACTGTGAATGAATCTGAACTGTGGCATAGAAGGATGTGTCACATGAATTACAAGACCATTAATAAGCTTGTCAAAAGCAAACTTGTTAGAGGTTTACCTGAAAAGGTATATTCATGTGATGATCATTGTGTTGCCTATCAAAAGGGCAAGCAAAACAAGTCTTCTTTTAAGTCCAAAACTGTGAACACAAACTTTTCACCATTACACTTACTACATATGGACTTGTTTGAACCAACAAATATAAGCAGTATAGGGAAGAAATTATACTGTTTAGTAGTAATTGATGATTATATTAGATTCAGCTGGGTATTCTTCCTTAGGATAAAAGATGAAACAGGTGAAATACTTAGATCATTTATAACTAAGATTGAAAATCAAATGAATCTCAAAGTAAAAATCATTAGGAGTGATAATGGCACAGAGTTTAAAAATCAAGAGATGGATAAATTCTGTGAAAACAAAGGTATTAAGAGAGAATTTAGTGCACCTAGGACTCCACAACAAAATGGAGTAGTTGAGAGGAGAAATAGGACACTAATTGAGGCTGCAATAACTATGTTAGCTGATTCTAAATTACCTATGACTTTTTGGGCAGAAGCAGTTAGCACTGCTTGTTACGTCCAAAATAGGGTATTAGTTGTCAAGCCTCATAACAAGACACCATATGAACCGTTCTTTAAGAGAAAACCATTAGTTAGTTTCTTAAAACCATTTAGGTGTCCTTGTACCATCTTAAATACCAGAAGTCACTTAGGAAAGTTTGAAAGCAAGGTTGATGAAGGTCTTTTTGTTGGTTACTCTATTCAAAGCAAGGCTTATAGAGTTTTCAATCAAAAGACTAGAATCATAAAGGAGTCAATGGATATAACATTTAATGAATATACTGAAAATGCTGTAGGAAAAGGACCAGACTCTTTGTTTGATATTGATGCACTAACCCATGCTTTTAGATATACAAATGTGCAATCAAGTACAGGTATAAATGCAGGTACAAGTACTTTAGCAACAGTCATACCAACTGCACAGAAGAGCAAAACACATGAATATGTTTTATTTCCTGTTTGGTCACCTGATCCACCACAAGTATTTGACTCCATTTCACAGCAGTCAACACAGGGTTCAAAGTCTGGCATAACAAGTCAAAAGGATAATGATAGTGGTAAAACATCAACTGACTGGCCTGATGATCCAGATATGCCAGCATTGGAGGAAGATGGAGATGAAAGTGAAAGTGAAAGTGTGGAAAACACAGATACAGATTTAACTGATCTATCAGTTGTAGAACAGAGAATCATAGATAACATTTTCACTCCTTCAAGACAGTTTAGGGAGAGAATCACATCAGATGCACAAGAAAATGAGATGGTTGTGAATACAACAAACTTGGAATCTGAGATACCAGTGTCACCAACATCACCTTATCATGTTCATAGGGATCATCCTCTAGAAAATGTGATTGGTGAAGTTGTCACACCTGTTCAAACAAGGCAGCAACTCAAAGAAACAGAAGAAGGACTCCACACTTCTTTATATGCCTGCTTTATATCTCAGATGGAGCCAAAGAAGGTAACAGAGGCTCTAAAGGATCCAAGTTGGATTGAAGCTATGCAAGAGGAATTGCTTCAGTTCAAAATACAGAAAGTATGGACCTTAATGGATCTACCCAAAGGCAAAAGAGCAATTGGCACAAAACGGGTGTTCAGGAACAAGAAAGATGAAAGAGGGATAGTGATCAGGACTAAGGCTAGATTAGTAGCACAGGGGTACTCACAGGAAGAAGGGATTGACTATGATGAGGTTTTTGCTCCTGTGGCTAGGATTGAGGCTATCAGACTGTTCTTGGCCTATGCCTCATTCAAAGGGTTTAAGGTCTATCAAATGGATGTGAAGAGTGCCTTTTTGTATGGCACTATCCAAGAAGAAGTTTATGTATGTCAACCTCCAGGCTTTGAAGATTCCAATTACCCTGATAAAGTGTTAAGACTGGACAAGGCTCTCTATGGCTTACATCAAGCACCAAGAGCCTGGTATGACACATTATCAAAGTATCTGCTGAAGAATGGATTCACAAGGGGTGCAATTGACAAAACCTTGTTCACTAAAAGAATTAAGAATGATATCCTACTAGTTCAAATCTATGTAGATGATATTATTTTTGGTTCCACAAGGGATAGTCTCTGCAAGGAGTTTGAAGTATTGATGCATGACAAGTTCAAGATAAGTTCAATGGGAGAATTAACTTTCTTTCTAGGCTTACAAGTCAAACAGCAGAAGGATGGGATTTTTATTCATCAAAGTAAATATGTGAATGACATATTGGAGAAGTTTGGCTACAAGGATGCAAAGGTTGCAAGCACACCTGTGGAGACACACAAATCATTACATGCAGAGCTTGAGGGGGAGGATGTTGATGTTCATCTCTACAGATCAATGATTGGCTCCCTCATGTATCTGACATCATCCAGACTAGATATCATGTTTGCTGTCTGTGTGTGTGCAAGATTTCAATCCAATCCTAAGATGTCACATCTGCATGCAGTGAAAAGAATCTTTAGGTATTTGAAAGGCCAACCAAAACTAGGTCTTTGGTATCCAAAGAGTAGTTCTTTTGATCTGCTTGCCTACACAGATAGTGACTATGGAGGTGCAAATTTGGATAGAAAATCTACTTCAGGGGGTTGTCAATTTCTAGGAGAAAGGTTGGTATCATGTCAATGCAAGAAGCAGACAACTGTGTCTACATCAACAGCAGAGGCTGAATATGTTGCTGCTGCAAGCTGCTATGCTCAGGTTCTATGGATTCAGAATCAGATGTTAGACTATGGTTTGATTCTTCTTAACACTCCTATATTTATTGACAATAACTCTGCTATCAGTATCATAAATAACCCAGTTAAACATTCAAAAACTAAGCACATTGAAATAAGGTATCACTTTATTAGGGATTGTAATGAGAAAAGACTTGTACAAATTTTTAAAGTCCATACTGATAATTAATATGCAGATCTGTTTACCAAAGCATTTGATGTGGGCAGATTTACATTTTTAGTTACCAGTATTGGATTGATAAATCCTTCTTAAGCTTTCTCATTATCTCTGGGCTGTAAATATTTTTTAAGGGCTTAAACTTGGGTTGATACTGATACCCTAATTACCACTGTTAGTATTAATACTGCCAGTGTTAATACTGAAGCAAGTTAACATTGCCTTTGCCTTTGGTAATTAGTCCTGTTTGTATATTTGTCTATTTTTGCTTTGTTTTTAGTTAGCACTGCGCAGGTAAAATTTCCACTGTTTGGAGACTTAGTACTGCTTACGGGACTTTACAACTGCTTGCGTTGGGATTAGTACTGCTGTTTTGGTTTTTTAAAAAAAAAAAAAAAATTACCACTGCTTTCTTTACTTAATACTGCTAGACTATTAGTACTGCTTGTAGTAAGTTGTGACTGCTTTGGTCGGTTAGTACTGCTTATACAAGTTAGCACTGCTAGCTTACTTAAGTATAAAATTGGCAAGCGCATGAAACCTAAGTGTTTGGACAGTTATCACTGTTAGTGCAATTTCTCCGTCACCACTGTTAGTGATACTTTTCACTCGTTAACACTGTTAGTGTTAAATTTGGGGATTTTTCCACTGACCTAAATTGAACAGTATATAAACCCAAACACTTATCGTCTTTCAATACGCTCTCAATTCCTACCTAAACTCTTGCGCTTAAGCATTCAATCACCATCTAAACCTTCAATTTCACTTCGATTGTACAACAATGGCTTCCACTTCCTCCTCCACATCTCTTGCAATAGGGCAGAATCATAATATGATTGCTTATCTGATGAAACCCAAAGAGGCACAGGACTTCATCCAAATTATTGATTTCCTTCGTGCTTCTCACATCCATCATGCCCTCACTGTATCACCCAGAGTCTCCAAAGATCACATCAATGATTTTTGGGTAAATGCAACAATCGAAGACGAACAGGGGACTAAGAGCATAGTTTCCATGGTAGCCAACACCAGGGTAGTTATCACTGAAACCTCTGTTCGTGCTTCTTTACAACTCGATGATGAGGCAGGTATCACTTCTTTAACTAATCAAACTTTGTATGATAATTTTCGTTTGATGGGTTATGAGGGTCCTTTAGATACTTTTACATTTCAAAAGACTCTTTTCTCCCATCAATGGAGGTTCTTAATACATACTATTTTACACTGCCTCTCATCAAAACGGCCATCTTTTGAACAGTTTGGAAGCAACATTGCTTATGCAATTGTTTGTCTTGCCACTGGTCAAAGATACAATTTTTCAAATCTAATTTTTTCTGGTATGCTCAGGAATATTGAGCAACCAAAATTAAAATTTTTGATGTATCCTAGGTTTGTGCAGTTATTTTTAAATGAACAAATCCCAAATTTGCCTGCACAAGATACCATCATTGGTGTTCTCTCTCACAAACCTAAAGTTTTTTCTAATATGAGGAGAGACTCCAAATTTTCTGGGAGGGTTACAGCATTGTTTCCATCAATGCTTCCGGCACCCTCCACCACAGCTGCAGTCACACCCATTGCAGCTGAACCTTCTGCTGAGAGAATTGAAATACCCATCAATTCTCAACCCACTGCAGTTGGGGGTATTAAAAGAAAACAAGGGACCCAACATCCAACCACTACTAAAGCCAAAAAGGAAAAAACACAGGCATCTGAGGCTCTTGCTGCTCAGATGTCTCAGTCCAATGAATCAACACAGCATGTGGTCGATAAGGAGTGGGATGACCATTCTGGGAGGGCTGCTTCTACTGCTTCTGGCTCAATGGCAGAGCATGACAGAAGTAACATAAATAAGACCCAACCAGAGGCAACACCAGAAGATGAACCTTCTCTAGAAGGTGATTTTGGTGGACCCAGTACCAAGAACAGAGTCATCTGATGATCATGCTAGGCATGAGTCAGATGGTAACTCTGCCAATGATTCACCTAGGGAGTCACATCCTAATGGTGATGAGGCTAGTAGTCACTATGAAAAATTGACGGCCATGATAGAGTATATGTGGACTGAGGTAGTCAGGCAGAAGAAAGTCATCAAGAAGCAACAAGAGGAGATTGAGAAATTGAAAAGGTTAGTTTTGGAGAAGGGTAGAAGGTACTACATCACTGAGCAGAGGTACAAAAGGACAGTTCCTGCTCACCAAGCAAAAACAGTTCTATCTTCCCCTGACCTTTTAAAAGATGCATTCAAAAAGGGGGAGAATGAACTGAGTGATGGAGTGGATGAGGAGATGGAGATGGAGGTTGACAATGAGTTTGTGCACACTCCACCAACACCAGTAGATGAAACTGTTATAGATGATAAGGCAGAGTCTGAAAAGACTGAGGTTATAGAAGAAGTGTCAAGGACTGCAAGTATAAATTTGGATGATGACACTGTTGAAGTTGATTTGGATGGAAGAACAGAGGAATTAAGAGGTGATGATGATAGTGAAGAGGTGAATATGCCTGAGGTAATAGCTGCAATTGAAAAGGTTGTTACAGATAGGTTTGCTCAGAAATTTAGCAGGAAGAAAAGTATACCACAGATTAAAGCTAAGAAATTAGGAACATGAAGGAAGGTTGAAACTCCTAAGAAGAAACCATCACAACCATCTTTGCTTGGTTTCACAATCCGAGAACCTCCTACAACACTTACATTTCAAAGGGCAGATTTACCTAACATTGACCCAAAAGATAAAGGTAAGGGAAAGCTAGTGGAAGAGCCAAAACAGAAGAAGAAATCAAAGCAAGTGCCTGGTGATGCTACTGCAAATGATGAAGAATATGCACAGAGGATACAAGCTGAATTAAATGCTGAGATGGATGCTAGTTTGATAAGAGTTGAGGTTGAGCCTGGTAGATTTGTTATGATGACAAAGGAGGAAGTGAATAGGTTTGATGAGTGGATGTTAAGAAAGGAGAAAGAAGAATCTGTTGAGTATTTGGTGGGTCAAGTTAAAAAGAAGAAGGCCGAGCAAGCAAGAATGAAGAAAGCAAGCAAGCCAATGACCATTGCACAGAAGAGAAGAGACTTATATAACAAGTTGAAGTACACAATCCCTGCTGGGGTGTTAAAGAAAATGACATATCAAGAGATGGCCAGGGCATATGAAAGAGATATATTTGTGTCTTATCAAAAAAATCAGAGGAAGGAAGAGGAGTTGAAGAAAAAGAAATAACAGGAAGAAAAAGAGGAGAATGAACTGTGACACTCGACAAATTAAGACAACTATTTGAGCCTAACAATAGTGTAATTACATGTATTTAGATATATATTAGGCTAAGTACTTGTAACTACTTGTATATATGTATATACACATACGTAATTATTTGCAATTACGCGAAACGAACGGACTGAGTCTGACAATCTATACGGCGTTGGTGATAACTTTTCATAAATAATGTAAACCTAATTTATAAATTAAATAGTAATTAGTTACCCTATATTATTGATATTAAATAATAATATACGAAAAACCTAGACGTTTTGCTTAAAACGTAACAAACGCAACGAAAACGCGCGAATCGCGCCCAACACCCGAACGAAACCGACAAATATTTTAAGAAAGTTCAATGAAGTATTCTAAATATATTGGTCAAACTAAATTAGTGATTTGTATCAAAAATAAAACACAAAAGTTAAACGTTAACAATTTAATTTTTACGCGCGTGAAAAACGTTTAAACGAGCGAAAAACGTAACACGAAATCAAGAATCGAGTCACGAGCCCAACCCTTGGAAAGGGCCAGGCCCAGACTCACGGCCCAAAGGCCCAAATCGGCCCAAGAGGGCAGCCCAAGGCCCATGAGTTAGCCCATGTACATATAAGCCTAAAAATCCTTCATTCTTTCATTTTTCACTTAACAAACACACACACACACACCTTATTTCTCTGCAATCAGACCTCATCACCACCACCACAGCCCCCCTAACACCTCCATCCAACCACCACAAGGCTGCCATCCAACCACCCTAAGCCACCATTCGGAAAATAGCACGAAACGGGAAAAACTAGCTTCCTTTCTCCTCTTTCGGTTTCATAAACGTGGTAAGAACTTCAACTCTTCAAAAATTTACTTGTGATACTCTTACAAACATGTTAAAAGGTTCATATAACAAAGAAATGTCCCAAAGTATAACATAAAAACGTTTTTCATGGCTTAAAATGTTCAAGAACAAAACATGCAATTTCGGGCAGAAAAATAGCTCGACTTTGAGAGGCTGTTTCTCCCTCAAAACTTGACCAAAATGGACGATTCAAAAGGCAAAAATTAAGTTTAAGAAGTTAACTTTCATTTCCAAGTGGTTTCATAATTTTTGGAGCCCGTTTGATACCAGAAATGATTTTTACAAAAACATGTGTCCGGGCTGACGAAAAAGACAGAAATTTCACCTCTCTTGTTTTAATCATAACTCGAGATATGCACCTCCAAATGACCTGAAACTACTCCAAAAGTTCACAAATTTTGTTAGATACAAATGTCGTTTAGATAACTTTTTCTGAAAATGTGTAGATTTTGCCCAGAAATCCGATCTTGTTGCATGTATCCAGATTGGTCACTTTTTGACCTTAGGGAACGAAGGGAATTTTTAAAAATACTTAGGAATACCCAAAAATCCTGGAAAAATTATTTTAAGTAGCTAACATACTAAGGAACAACATAGATTTTTCTTGAATTTCTATTTGAACATTTGTAACCCGAAATAAAATGCTCAAAACCGATCTGTTTTAGGCCTCTGTGTCGCAGAAGCCCAGTAGTCTGCGACACAAGCCTTTGTGTCGCTATAGCACCCGAATCGTCACATTAGCGACACAAGCCTTTGTGTCGCTATAGCACCCGAATCGTCACATTAGCGACACAAGCCTTTGTGTCGCTATAGCACCCGAATCGTCACATTAGCGACACAAGCTTTTGTGTCGCTATAGCACCCGAATCGACACATTAGCGACACAAGCTTTTGTGTCGCTATACACCCGAAACGTCACATTAGCGACACAAGACTTAGTGTCGCATAAACCCTAGTGTCGCACAATGGCGACACTAGCCCAGTGTCGCTAAAAACACAAAAATCGATACGTTTTCCTTAAAGCAATACAAGCATAAATAAAAAATTTCCAAGCTGACCTGGCAGCTCGACCCCCGCCAGGGGTTGCCACCCCTTGGACCCCGCTACCAGGGGCGCTGCCCCCGGACCCCCGTCATTAATGGGCTTCGCCCCTTGCCACACTGATTTATTTCCATAACTGGAAAGTAGAAATATGCATAACATAACTAATCAAATCTGTGTTTTCACAAAATATCACCAACGGCCTATACATGTTTTTTTTTTCTAAACACAAACGATAACTGAACAATTGGACATTTCTAGTTGAGCGAACTAGCATAGGTGGGCATTAACACCCCACTTACACGTATAATAAATATATAAGTGGACATTAACACCCACTTACACACAACCTTATGCGTTTAGGGCACTAGAAGGTTGCATTACGGGACACAGACACCCGCTATTTGTTATCTACTTGCTAATTGCTATATTTGCTTGCTAAACCTCAGGTGAGTCTTACAGCCCCACTTTTACTTTTACTGTTTTATATACTTTGGGGTGAGATACAAATGCTTAACTGTTTTTAATGAACACAAGTACTCGATTATTTTTACAAGATTGTATGAGTTGTTTTTAATCCATTAAAAGTCCTCAACACACATGGTTCGTTAACTGCGAAGGCGCGAGTGCTAGAGAATAGATCTATTATGGGAATGACACCCCCGTCCGGGTTACTAGCTATAACCAAGTTAAAAAACGGGCACTCTAGTATTTGTCATAAAGGTGTTTCGGATTAGACACCTCCGGGAGGCACAAAACGGGTTAGGATTCGAACCGTGGGCTCATGGCAATTTCGGAAACATTAATTTTGTTTACTTTATTTGCTTGATTGCAAATCACGGATAAATCTTGTGTTTCATAACTATGTTTTTACTGTTAAACCTGTGAGATTCACCAACCTTTTGGTTGACCCTTTCAGCTTTGTATTCTCAGGTACTCAGCAACAGTAGGATTGCCAACAGGATTGCTAGCTACATCGAGTCGCATGCATTTTACGTATATGAAGATGTTCATATATTATTTTTGAAATATTTCGTTATGTACTAGAATCTTCAAGATATTATTTCGCGAACTCGAGGCTAATGTAAACTTTTAAAGTATTTCAATGTAGCTACTTTTGTACTATTTTATAAACGTCTCATATAGAGTCGTTCGCTTTTTCCTCTGTGTTGTGATTACTTGATTAGTCACGCCCCGACCCGAACCGCTTCCGCTGTACAAATCAGGGGGTGTGACATGAATAGAAAGAATCAGTGGAAGAAGTGGTTAATGATTTGGAGAGAGATGAAAGACAGTTGAATGAATTGATAGTTATAGATTCTGTTGATGCAAATCCTATAAATCAAGATGGGTCAGAGATTGTTGATTGGATGACGGTTAAGTTATTGATGCCTAAAAAGGAAGAGAAAATTAAGATTATTAGAGCTGATGGGAGTGAATCTTTTTGGAGGACATTGAAAGAGATTTTAAGGAAGTTGAGCAGGGTAGATGTGGTGAGAATGTATGAGATAGGGAAGAAAAAGAAGTTGGATGATAAAAGGTTTGATAGTATCATTGAGAGGATTACATGGGATTGGATAAAGATGATGTTTGAACCAGAGAGATATCCATTTCACTTTGGAACATTCAAAGGAGTAAAAATGTGGATTTATTTTGCTATGTCAGGTGTACATCAAGTTGTATTAGATGATGGTGAGATTTTATACATGTTGACTGATAAAGAATATGATTTGAATCTGAGTTTGCTAAGGAGCTTAAGAGGAGTAAAATTACATTCTTCTGTGTGTAATGATGTTGCTAAAGAATTGGTGTACATGATTTTAAATCAGATCCATAAGAAAGAACAATTGGGAAAGAATGCAAAGAAATAGTTTTGAAAGCATCTTCCAGAGTTTAGAATGGAGAATCAGAAGAAACTTAATGCTATAGAGGACAGATTAAGTTTAGGGGGAGATTGTTAGGATAAACTGATTTGGGTTTGGAATTACCACTGATCATGTAAAGTTGAAGTGAACAAGTGATTACCACGGAAGGTTGAAGATTAATACTGATGGTGAAGATTACAACTGTTTGAAGAATCGAAGTTACAACTGCTACAAGGATTAACACTGATAGTTAGTTTTGTAAGTAGTTACCACTGTTTATGTAATTACAACTGTTAGTGTATTTTATAGTGGTTAACACTGTTAGTATCATTTGTACTTAGACTATCATAAATGAAGCAGTTACCACTGTTGGAAGTTTGTTTCCACTGAATATTCAAATGTGGTAGTTAACACTCTTTATGATTTTGTGATAAGAATGAGTCTGTTATGGAAGTTATCTAATTCCATAATAATAGGAGATTGTACAGGACTCTATGTGTTATAAATAGAGATCCTTAGAACCTAGATTTTATACGAAATAGTGAATAAAAGATAGCGCAGCTTCAAGGTGTAAACCCTAATACAACAAGTGTATTCGTCTTATTCATATTAATAAGATTGAAGCTTTGGATTTAATACTTGTGTTTTGTTATTTATTATTCTCAATATTAATCTTTGATCTTTCTAATATTATTGAGTGTGATTCCGCAACTTCTCAATAATAATTCACAGCTTGTTCAAGGTTACAAGTTTATTGAATTGAATCGAGACTGTCAAATCCATCAACAAACCCTCCTGAATCTGTTAATCCGCCTCCAGATCCACCAGATTTGTGCGAATCTGAGCATTTCACATCCCTGTGAATCGTCTCTCAGAGCCACCTCCTGTATGAGTGGTGGATGACCATTCTTATAATGTCTTGTTATCGTTGATGATGAACAGTCAACTCATGTCATTTTTGTTCAAAAGTTAAGTCGCACATTGAGGCGTGAAGCTATTTTCTGCACTAGAGATTTGTCAGCCTGCAAGTCAAAGTTATATATTAGTATATTTATCTACTGATTACTATACACCCTATATTTTAGTAAAAATGTAGCAAGTTTGCAGCATGATAATGTAGGTATATTTTCCTGTATTTTAGTTCTATATTCGACCACTATTACAGGTTGGAGATTTCTACGATGTGAAGTGATCTAGTTTAAATAGTAGTAATCTACCAAACACACGTAATAAAAGTCGAATAGTTGCATTTATAAAAACCAAGTGTTTAGTGAAACTGATGTGTGCTAAATAGCGTTTAAAAAGTTACAAGTTATGTTTTAGAAATATCAATACTATCACACAATACATGCAAGAATACCCCCATCGAATAATAATATAGTTTTGGTAAATCCGAGTATCGAACACAGGGAACAGTGTATTAAATTGAATTAATAAAAGTAAATAATAAGTAAAAGGGGGTTGCGTTTTAGTTCCGTACGAACGTTTTTAAATAAACTAATAAACTTAAATTAAACAAAGCAATTTAAAGTAGATTAAGACAAATATGGATAAACAACGTATTTACTTAGAATTTTATACCCTAGATTCCAGTTATCATGTATATTAAACCGTTGGATAATCCTATTGTGAATAAATCTTTTATGGAAAGTAACTTTGTCCGGTTAACAATTCCTATAAAGTTTAGATGAGACACAAGACTCGTTGATGTCTACCTATTATTTATTTAATTAAGTACTTCAACCGTTTATTGCGATTTATCCTAGCGACCTTGAATCAATAAGAATCTAATGATCGTCGTTTGACAACTGTCACATTAAATAATGTTCAATAATTATTATTACTCTTAACCTATCGTCGATTAAAGCTTCAAGCCACAATTATTCAACAAGTTAAACAATTGCAAATAACTAATAAACCTAGACAAGACTACGTTATAGAAAATGTTGATTAATCACGTTAAGTAACAATTAAAGATCAATTAAATAAGATGGATTTTTCAGATAAACACAATAAACTTCTTAAAATTAATATTCCAACGTAAACAAACATTTAAACCTTCATCTAGGTTTTATTGTCTAAGTAAACACAATAGAAAATTAGCTCATAGCTACGATACAAGAAATCATAATTAGACTCAAACAAAATAACATTGTTTAAAAAGAATAAAAATCGAAATCCAAACCGAAAACCCGAACAATCTTCGCGAGGGTTGAAAACCTTTATCCTTGCTCCAAATTCGTGCCTAAAGCTGCCCTTAAACCCTAAAGTCGAATTAGGCTTCAAGTATTTCGTATGGTATATGGTTGGGGTAAGGCCTCTATTTATAGATTTTGAAACCGACATCCAACCGGCGGTTGGGTTGTGCGTTCCACCGCCTCAAAGCCCGTTGGCCTTCCAACCGGCGGTTGGACTCGGGTTCCAGAATGTTCTTTCCGTGATCCAGACTTCAACTTTTACAACTTTACACTTTTATCCTTTTTCCTCAGTTTTTCTTCGTTTTAAGTCATTTTTCCATTCTTTTTCAGATTCAAGTCATAATTACACCTAACTGCAAATATGAACGAAATAAGTATCTAAAATCATATCAATGCAATATAAATGTATTAAAAACAGGGAAATATTATTAATTAAATATGTATTTATTTGATGTTATCAGAAACTCGACACTAGATTTTGGGATTGACCAAGACAATTCTCGTATTGCGTAGAGGGTTAATTGGCTCAATCAGTCAAGTAGAATAAGAGTTTGTTAACACTGGGTTGACTATTTAGTATATCAAGATAAAAGTTTAAATTTTTTAAGTCACTGAAGGTTGTTTTCCAACTCAAAAGTCAAACTTTTATCTCCTCATAGAAGGGGAGGTGAGTGAACCTTTGTCCAGTATGAGATCCAAATGCTGCAGAGCTCGTGGGTAACACGTGGGTCGGACAACATCTTAACGTTTCGGCGGATGAACCTTTCTTGCCTACAGTAATAACATAACAAAGTTATATAAAATCTATTGAAAACTTCAAACCTGTTTGGGAAGAAATGACAAATCTGTAGCAACTATCAACTACACACTATTAATCTGTCTAGAAACCATTTTGTGAATAATATATAACTTTTTGAACCTGTTTGGAAAGAAATGACAAATCTGTAGCAACTATCAACTACACACTATTAATCTTTCTAGAAACCATTTTGTGAATAATATATAACTTTGTTCAAGTCAAATAGTAACAAAATATCTTGTTGTGATGAAAAAAAACATGAGTTTGGTAGTAACATAAATGGTCGACACAAATTAACTTGAATAGAAATAGTCATAGTACCTGTCTGGGTCCCATGATCGGTATCTCTCTCCCGACTGCTTGAAGTCATCGTATTTCGAGATGACAGCCTGAATCAAGAGAAACAAAATGAAGTTATGTCAAGATCTGTATATATATGTATGTATGTATGTATGTTATAACTACAGTTCAAGTGTTAAAGTTCTATTCAACTTTTCAATCCTCTTGCCCAATGATCTCATAATCTTTAGCAAATGAAAACTACCATTTATTATATTGTGTTTTTTTTCGAAATCATTGTAAAAGGTTTGTTGTTGCAAACATGCCCAAAACTAGAAAAAGCACTATTTTTAAAGGACGGACATCTTTGCATATTTACATTTCCATAATTTTTCCAAGTCTTATCATCTTGTAAACCAATTTTTTGGCACTTTTTTAAGAATGATAGTTAGTTTGGGGTGAAGAGCCAAGTAGGCAAGTATGATTGTTCAGATAGTCAATCAATCTATTTAAAAATCATCGTAAGCATAAAAAATGCAATTCAAACTCATACAATAAAAGGATCATAGAAAACTAACCCTGTCTCTGGTTCCAGTCACCATACGAGGATTAATCGGGTACTGTTGGGCATGTAACACGATCATACCTTGAAGGGAAGTAATCAACCTGGTAGAATTTACAATCCAGTTAGAAGCTGAAACAAGTTGGCTAAGAATCTTTTGGTTGATAGATACACTTCAAATAAAAGTAGAGCCAACTAGACCTATTTACTCAATGGGCCAATTTGGGGTTTATTTACTTAAACTAGTCAAAAGTAAAATTTAGCTAAAAGGGCAAGGGGTCAAACATGTTGAAACTGAAAGTCACCCGAAGTCTATGTTTAAAATGTGCAACTTCCTATATATCTTATTAAAATAACAATATGATTACTATAATGATCCTTGTTTCGTAGTCATAATTAGCAAGTTGATTATTTATAGTTTTCTTTTACTAAAAAAAATACAAGCAAGTGTTTGCGGGTCAACTAACCCAGGCCCGGCTTGTCTCAACCCGTACCAAAAGATGATCGGCTTTAACCTGAACCTGTAACCCAACCCACCCATCTTGCCACCTCTAATTATTGACATTAACAATAAATTTCCAAATAGAAAGGCAGATAGCTCCTCATCCTAGTGCATGAAATTCATACTTCCATCAAAGTGATTATTATGATGGGCACACTTTGGTGCATTAACCGGGTGCTGCAAATAGTTCGGTCCAAGACGATGCCTTTGGGTATCAGAATACGCAAAGATCCGACCTTGAAGCATCTTATCATCAAAATAATAAATTCTAGGAACAACAAGACCCGGGTTGAACGCCAGCTGTTCATTTTTTAGGAAAAAAGTTATCAATATTCTTATTCAAGACCATGCTAAATGCTACAACCGCAGCTAAATGCTGCTGCAAATCAGCAGCCCCCGGCTGCCTTTTACGCAGCTCCACGGCCGCGTAATGTTAGTGGTAAAGCTCCTCAGTTTACTGATCTCGCCTCTGTGTTTAGCTCGATGTCAGTGCAGCCTTCGCCTCAAGATTCAAATTTCTACATGGACTCTGGAGCAAGCTCACACATGTCATCAACCAAGGTAACATTTATTCGCTAACACCTTGTAATTCTAAAGCTATCATGGTTGGAAATGATGCGTTACTACCTGTTAAATACATTGGCAATTCTTGGTTATCACTTTCTCAAAATCGTTTTTTCTTGAAAATCATTCTTGTATCTGATCAAATGGTTAAAAATCTTGTTTCCGTACGTCAATTCACCATCGATAATAATGTGTCTGTTGATTTTGACCCTTTTGGTTTCTCCGTGAAGGATCTTAAAACAGGTACACTTCTACATCGAAGTGATAGTGTTGGGATCTTTATCCAATTTTACCTTCTGTTCGGCCTTCTCCTGCTCATGCCCTTAGTGCCGTGTCTTCTCACACTTGGCATCGGCGTCTAGGACATCCTGGAGCTACTATCTTTAAGTTTTTAGCATCTCGTAATTTTATTTCATGTTCGAACAATTCTTTATCAACTTGTCATGCTTGTCAAATTGGCAAACATTGTCGTTTATCTTTTGATAATTCTGTCACCAAAACTTCTAAGTTGTTTGAGTTTGTACATTCAGATTTGTGAACATCACCCGTTTCTAGCTTGAGTGGTTTTAAGTACTATATATTGTTCTTGGATGATTTCTCTCACTTTTTATGGGTATTTCCTTTGCGTGTGAAATCAGATGTGTTTAAAGTATTTTGTAATTTTCGTGTTTATGTTGTTAATCAATTTAAAACTGATATTCAAGAGTTCCAACGTGATAATGGACGCGAATTTAATAATGCCTCTTTTCATAATCTTTTTCAACAAAATGGCATCGCTTTTCATGCCCATATACATCACAACAAAACGGTAAAGTTGAACGCACTATTCGTACGTTGCTACGTAAGTAGTTGTTATACGCAATTTGGAGTTCATTTAAGAATCGATGTTTATAGCTTGAGTCCACAATCAAACCTACTGGCCCGAAGTAACACCCCAAAGCAATGTCCCATCGCGAACATTTCGAATTGGTGGTATGCACTCACATGCGCGTGTGAGTGGGGAGGTGGCCGCCTCCCAAATATAGTACTATCCATAACAACCATCAAATTTATATTTTTCGTTCACATGTGCACATTTGATATTTGCACATGTGAACACTTCATATATTTTATAGTTTAACATGTATTTGGTTGTTTTTAACTTTTGTTTGTCAATAATATGAACATTATATAACATTTCTATGTAATTTGTTACATTTACATGTATAAAAACAATGTAATTTAAAAGTTCTCGCAGTTTTATAGTTGAACAAACGAGAACCAGAAAAGGTACAGAACTGCGAGAACTTTTAATTTATAGGAATTTTCACATGTTTAATGATTCAATCATATGTGATTATTGATGTAGATTAATGTTAAAAGTAAAACAGTTTGACAAAACCTCAAAATAACCTTTCAAATCAAATTTAAATTTTTCGTTCACATGTACATATTTGACATGTGTACACGTGAACATTTCATATATTCAATAATTTAACATATTTTTAATGATTTTTAACTTTATTTTGTCAATAATATGACACTAAATAACATTTATATGTAATTTGTTGCATTTACATGTATAAAAATAATGTAATTTAAAAGTTCTCGCAGTTCTGTACCTTTTTGTGGTTCTCGTTTGAACCTAACCATATATATATATCTATATATATATATATATATATATATATATATATGTATATATATATATATGTATATATATATATATGTATATATATATATATATGTATATATATATATATGTATATATATATATGTATATGTATAGATACATAGAGAACCAAGGAATTGTGAGAACTGTGAGAACCACCCTATAAGTCTCATGCCTCTCTGTTTCCAGACCGCTCTCTTTTTAAAAATAAAACCATTCTTTTAATTTAAAATTAATTTAGGATTAATAACACTTTAATCAAACAAATTACATCAATTGAATTATTTGGATCTACATCTGATTTTGTTGTGCGCAAATAAAAGTGAAGCAAGTGTTTTGTTTCAAAAAAGGAAAAGGATAAAATAGATAAGAATCTATTTTTCTTGTTATTGCAAATCTATTTTTCTAGTTATTGCATAATCGAGAATAACGTAATTGAAATACGTAGTAGTTCATAAATAATTTCATAATCGGATTTCACCTATGAAACATGTGCATAATCATTCTGCACCCATGAACCAGGTGGAAAATTTGTGCACCTATGAAACAGGTGCAAAACTGTTATGCACCCATGAACCACCAGGTACAAAACTGTTCGGCACCCATGAAACGCCAGGTGCAAAATTGTTCTATTATATACCCGAAGGGACGTTTTTAGTGAACGTCCCAAACAAATACATAAATACCTATGTTTATAACTAGGCTACTATTATACCTATGATGGCAATTTTTACAGTAATTTGAAACTCCTACATTTAGCAACTGCTAAATCACTGTGTGAGCAATAGTGTCATGAATAGTGGGTTTTTTTTTATTTTTTTTTTTTGAAGTGTGTTTAATTATAAATAAAATTCATATACATAAAAAAAATCATTTCAATTAAATATGTATTTAAAGTTAGGTATTGTAGGTTAATATATTTTAGTTATTGTTATAGAATTATATATTCTTGAAAATTCATATACATTTATCTTATATAAAGTTCTAAACACCTTATTAATACATGTGTTGTTTTAACATTTTAAATACTTCATTCGGTATAAAAGAGAATAATAAATATAATATCGATAGGTTTTTCTTAAGATTATAAGTGTCGTTATTATATTAATTTTTTACAAATTAAAGATGTGTTGTTATTAAGTGCGATATTGATAATATGAAATCAAATCTTACCTTAAATATTATATCATTTTTTGTTTATGTCATAAACTTTACGTAAAGAAAAAATATTACTTGACAATTGAAAACAAACATATTAAAATATGAAATATAAGTCGAAGAAAAATTTACTATTTAACTTAATTATTTCTTAAATTGTTAGAAGAAATGTTACATGTTACTATTAAGGTAAGCTATGATTCACAATTTATTATATATTGTAACTCTTAAAGATTTTATTTCATATTAAAGTCTCTTTTTTTTAGAAAATTACCGCTGCAACGTGCAGGTAAAAAATACTTGTTCCTAACAAAACTAAAATGACCATCACTAATTCCATATATCAAAATACTATAACTAAAATAGCCATTACTATGACTATTTTTACAAAAAAACACCTATGACTAAACAAAAAATGCCTTTTAAATTCTTCATTATCTTCAATGCCGCCTTCCCCATGCCTTTGTTGAAACTTCTTACAATTCCAATCAACCATTACCTTGATCTTCAGGTCTTCATTCCAAGCCTTCTTAGTGTGATCACGTTTCGGGGCGCATCATGGTTAAAGCCATGGTACTGGTGGTCATGGCCTGTTTTACCTCTTGGCATCCAATGGCATGAACGACGAGGAGAAACTCTAGGGTATAGCAGATGCACTATCTTTAATTAACACATAGTATAGTATTTACAGTATGTATAAATATATATATCAAATTATAAACGATACATAAATAAATATGTATCATCACACGCCGTATAAGTCCAATGTATATATCAAATTATAAATGATACATAAAGAAATATGTATCATCACACGCCGTATAAGTCCATTTAGCGGGACTTGTATTGTCGTGATGATGCATTGATCTTCGTCAATCATTACAACTCTATCTTATACAAATGGCCAACATGCATTGATCGTCAATCATTATAACTCTATCTTATACACATTACACATAACCAACATGAGAGTTTGAATATTAGAGGATTTCAATTCCATGTAAGAGAAAGAGGGTATTCGGAGATGGATGCTAACGATGAAGTAAAAGGACCATATAGAGGATCTCCCATAAATTAATACGTTTAAAATGGATATTCACTAAGTTAATAGTCTCAAATATCAATAAAAAGCGTATGTACGTGCACATGTATATGGATGTCGAATGATGAGGGTTTGTTACTAATTTAAACTTTATGTCATTCATCTTTTCACTATTTGTAATCGAAAACTTTCTAATTTTTACAGGTATGATTCATAAATGCCTTCTGTACTAATCCAAACCATTATTTACCTAGGAATTATAGCAATCACTCGTTTGGCTCGCCCAAGCTTGACAAAGTTATGCTATCGGGGTGCTGACAAAAACATGACCATCATTCAAACAAGCCTTAAGGCACTAGCCAAGCTATCCATTTCTCATATCTTACATAATTCCCATCTTTGGTAATCCCTCGTAGAATCCACTTGATCTTAGGGTGGACCCTATACTTACTAGTGTCTTTTGCACTCCCATGTATAGCCACCAATGTCTTTCTTCTTCCAGCGCTTCATGTCTTGATACCTTGGTTGGGGATTATAGGAGTCCTATTAGTTATGGCTTGTCCATGGTATAACGACGACGTCATTAGAGCGTTGTCTGTTTTCGCATATGCATTTTGTGCTTCCCCGGTTTTGTGGATTTCAATGGGGAAAATTAGATCGGCAGTTCATATTTCACTTGATAGAGAAGCTTTCTTGCCCAGTAAACTCACCGACTCCACACAGCCTGCTGGTTTTAATAAGTGATACTGATATAGCGTTGTAAATTAAGAGTAGAAAATGCATAAATTATGATCATACTTTGTTTCATGCTTTTTGAGAAGTTAAGTTTGTTATAGCATTTGTGACCGTGTAGACTTTTGGTAACCTGTGAACATTTTTTTTAAAAAGTCATGGGATGACTTGAAAAGGTTGAGTTAATGCGGGCCCAAGTGTTATGGATCGGGCCCTTGTGTTTCTAGAGGCCCCCGACCGTGTAACTAAAGGGGCTTCACGGAAAAGGCCGTAACTTGGGCTACGGAACTCCATTTCAGGCCCATGAGCTGGCTAATCGAAGCTTGGGACGAGACCCATCTCTTGGTAAACAACCATAGGCTCTTTACACAACTTCCAGGCCCAAAATAGACTTCTATAATAAGTTATGGACTATTTTATGTTTTTATGTTTGACCCGTTATTTTTTTAGGCCCATCTAAATTTTCTGCTTCCATTTTATGGTTTGTTGGTGATGTGTAAGAAGTTAGTTTTGAGTTTCATGAAAATCGCATTTTCTCTCAATTTATGTTTTACGATTGAGTTGAATATTGCCTTAAATTGCGGTATTCGTTGAATCAACGCGAGTTTAGAAGAGATTATTTCTGGTATTCAGGAAATCAACAGGCTTAATCCATATATCGTTCTTTGCACGCTATATCAGGTTTGCTGACTTATTGACCAATAAGCATGTTTTCTCTGTTTTTGGCTTAACGCATTCTGTTTTTACTTGATGTATAGCAAATCCCAAGTATTTTAATTTAAACGCGAATATTATCCTTTTGGAGTTTAAGAGTCCAACAGCTAGAAGCAGCATAAATTTTTACATTATTGCTAAACTAAAACATTATGGTGAGATTAACAGTTTAGTTTACAGGTACATCTTATCTAACAATATATAATTTCCATCTTCTATACTTGTATCAACATGACAACAACTACCCTTCCTCATTTGCTAATAAATCCATCACCATTAGTTCATGAGCCACACACTCAAAATAGAAACGTCAGACTATAAAAAAACTTAAAAGAAAACGTCAGACTATAAAAAGCTTATAGTCCTGGTGAGATTAACAGTTTATAAAATTAATACCAAGTGAAAGAATGGAGTGAAACCGGGCATTTGAAATTAACATGACAACGAAAGATATATTTCTTATACTATAACATGTTATGTTCATATAAATTTGATTCGCTCATTCTCACCTTAGTTCTTCACGGTTATCCTTTACTAATTATTTGCTTTAGCATTAGTTGTCTCGATTAAATCACGGGATAAGCATTTGTCGAATGTGGCGGGAGTCGGTAAGCACGTTGTCAAGTTTGACTTAGCTTATTTTTGTAGCTTATGCTTATTTAAAGTAAGTAGCTTTTAGTTTAATTTTTATAAACTAAAGTGTTTGAGAACTAAAGTGAGTACATTTAATTTCCCATCGAAATTTATCCTCTTATTGGTATATTTTCTGTAACAAAGAAGACTCATATCTTCCAAATTGATTTGAAATCAAAATCAATCTAACTTTGGGGCTAATTTACAACCACCCAAATCAAATCCTAATTCATCATCATCTTTATTCTCTAAACTTCCTCAACTCAATTTCTAAATATCCGGCCCGTTTAACATAAACCCTAAACCCAAAAACGTTGTTCAGTCCACCTGTTTTACCCAAACCTATTATTGATGATGATGATGATAATGATGATGATGATGATGATGAAGATGATGATGTGAAAGAGAAACCGAAAAAGATAACTTTGTACCTCAAGCGCCTTCTGTGAAGTCGTTCCGGTTCGCTTGTCACGTTGCCTTCTAGTTTGGGACGGGTAGACGGTCGATGATGGAGGCGAAGTGCCTGTGTCGTCGAATAGTAGCAAGGAGACTTTAAGTAAGTCTAAGAAATGAGCTAAATAAGTCAAATAAGCTCAAATAAGTCAATGAGGCTTGAATAAATTTATGGTAATAAGCTCGTTCAAACATTAAAAAATTAAAACATTAATAAAAAGCGATTTCTTGAGAAAAAATAAGCTACTCCCTTCGTCAAATTTCAAGTATCCACTACATTTTTGACTGTTCGGCTGCAAAGACTTTCTCCTTGGGTTGACGAAGGGGTCAAAGGTTCTTTTGCACACAATTTGAAAAAGTACAATTGTTTCACTTTAACCGATCAGATTTTTCTTTTTCTTCTTAAATCATTTTTGATCGATTGAATGTGAAATTCAACACTTAATTAGAGAAAAACCAAAATGAAAATATAGACGCCTAAAACAATGAGAGGTAAACCAATAAACTCTTCTAAACCGAGACAAAGACGGCCGTGGTCAGGAGTTGTAATCGTGAGGGTACAAAAGTCAAATTACTATTACAATAAATATATCCGTGTGACTGTGTGAGAGAGAAGCGGGGAATCATACAATTGATGAATTGAATCAATTAGAATTGAAATTAGGGTTACTAGAATTAGGGCCATTTGGTTGGCGGTAAATTTGAGTAATCCTGAACCCTAAACCCTGAGGTAGTTAGTTAAACCCTTAAATCCTTAACCTTGCTGCTGCTGCTGCTATTCACCACTAGTTTCTTATTTGTTACCAAAAATCATTCATCGACAGATTATTATTTGTAGTTTGTATTTGAGGAAATATAACAATAAAAATGGTGCAGCATAAGGCTCAGTTGAAGAAACAACAGCAAAAGCAAAAGAAGTCTGGTGTTGACTTCAAAGTACCAATTTTCTTTTCTTTCGTTTTCGGTTCCTTCTTAGTTTCTCAATAATAATACTTGTCTTGTTTTGTTTTTGAATGCAGAAAATCAAGCGAAAGATTGGAAGGAAATTGCCGCCACCAAAAAATACTACAAATACACAAGTTAAATCAAAAGGTATTATTTACTTATTGTTCATCATCCCATTGCATTGCGTTTATCGTATCATAAGTATTGTGTTTGAAAAAGGTTTTGCATCAACCAAGAGGTTGCGGGTTCAAACAGTATGGTTGTACATAGTATGTGAGTTAGTTGGTAGGCTTTCTGTTTTTTTTTTTTTTTTTTTTTTTTTTTTTTTTTTTTTTTTAAGTATTATGTGTGTGCAGCAATTGTATTACCCGAACAAAGTTTGGCTTCCGAGAAGTCTGGTTTAGCTCTTAGCAAAAAAGGTTTGACGTTGAAAGAGCTCCTTCAGCAGACCTCTCATCACAACTTCAAAGTTCGCAGAGGTATTATTATTATCATTCATGATAGTTGGTAGGACTTACTTACTGACTTGATCATTTATATTTGTAAAAAATTCACTTATCATCTCTGATACGGTGGTATTAACATTAATTATTAGCTATTTCTCTTTGAAGATGCATTGATTGGTATTAGGGACATCTTTCTCAAACATCCATCAGAACTCAAAACGCACAAACTCTCTGTCATAGAAAAATTGCGTGAGCGCATGACTGATGAAGACAAAGCTGTGCGTGAGACATTGTTTCAACTTCTAAAAGCAGTCGTATTTCCGGCCTTTAATGAGGTGCTCTCTTTCTCTGTCACACTTATTTACGATTTTGTACTCAAATGATTAAATTGCTACGCAGGTATACTATATGGTCCGTCTGTCAATGTATCTATGAGCTGAAACAACAAATTAGACCACCTGTTTGCACTCTACTTCCGTAGCAATTTTATATGAATTATACTATTCCTTTGGTGCACTAGTATTTGCCTGTGTAGAGCATATCGTTTAGTTCAGTGCAGGTATTAGTAATTTGGCTGTTCCGAGTCAGCATTCATCATCTAGTTGTTCAGCCTAGAGGGTGCTAGTATAAACAATGATACGTTTTGCATTATGCCCAAAATCTTTTGCTTGACATGTTCTTCCTTTAGCTGTTACCACTAGTTTCCAAGTTAGCTCATCTGTTTTTCGTTTGCTTATTTACCATTTTATTCAAACTTCTCCAGGATAACCAGGGAACTTTCATATCATTGATGATGGCTTACGTATTCAATGCAATGACACATTTGGCAATTGATGTTCGTTTGATGGCTTTCAAATTTTTTGACTTGGTTGTCCAGCACTACCCAGTCGCATTTTCCATGTATGCTGAAAAGGTATTTGCTTAAGTTATCTTATGTTTATTTATACAAACAAGAATATGTCCGTAAGATGGATATATAGCTTTTTTTGTGTGTGTGGCTAAAACGGGCGAACAGAGAGATATATAGCATATTTCTGTTTAGTGGTGATTAGACGTTGCCTTTTTCTTTCTTTTATATAGGTGCACCTTTTGAAATTGTTGTTTATTTCTTGATATCATTGAATGATGTAGTGATGTACTTGTTATAATGTCATGGTTTTATAAAATATAATTATGTAATTCTGTTGTTTTCTTGCCCTAGGATGTGTATTTTAGTTAAAGAAAAGCTTTCAGATTGTGCAATATTTACTTATTTTCATTTACTTACAAATTACTTATTCTTTGCTATATTATATGGCATATAACAAAAATATCTTTTGTACTGAAAGACCATTTTTTCCATCCACAGATAATCCAACATTACAAAGACATATTGCAGAAGAACCAGTTTAATTTGCATGACAAGGGAAAGCTTAAGAGCGTGCTTGCTGGTTTGGCATACTGTCTATCCCTGTTGCCGTGTCACAAGACAGACTATAACTCGTTAACTGAAAATGTACCTTCTAACTTTTAATGCAATTGCGGTCACCTACCCTTTATATATTTGTCCCTGCACTGCTTGTTCATTGATAACCTTTTTTTTTGAAGCTGTTCCCACGAGTAATGTTAGACTCAATATTTCTTTAGTTGCTTGCTATCCAAATTCAAGCTATAATTCTCTCCGTTTACCCTCTTGCTTTGCTCTTGCCAATAGGCTGTTGCTGGCAGAAGAATTTTGCATGCTTTTGATTCGGAAGTGCATGAAGATTATTCTGGTTAGTGAAAGAGCCTGTTAGCTGTCCTTATTTTGCTCTATAATAGCCACTCATTTTCTATACTTATATGTTCAGTATTTTCTATCTATATGAATGCTTAAGTTGTGGTTGCCTCCCCCCTTTAAGCAGGGTTCTCGGTGACTGCAAAGGAATTGAAGGGCCTTTTGCCTATTTTAGTTGGTGGTCTCCAGGATTTTATGCCTTCAGTTCTGACAATGCCTACTTTGGAAGCGCAATCATATGATTGTGTGCTTTCTATATTGAAAAGTATGGATCTTGCTGTCAAGTTTTTTGTTTATGGGAATGGCAGAAGTGGACAACTGAAAGTCTCACCACCTTCCAACAGGAAAGATCAAGATATGTTGCAGATGCTATTGAAGAAGTTATTTGTTGTTTTTCCCCTGAACCCGGCACATCAGTCATCAGAGAAGGTATATGATTATCCTTGTCTGCAAGCACCATTTTATTCATGGTTCTCTCGCTTGCTCTTCTTTAAATTTACCTTGTGCTTTATTTATTTTTTCTTCAATCGCCATCTAATTAATTGCTTAAACCTGGTTCATCTGCAGGACGATAATAGATATTTTATCTTGAATGTCATAGTTTCAGAGATATTTTTTTGCTTATGTGACTGGTCAGCTCCCCCATCTGCATTTCTGGAAAAATTCTTGATGTTCATTGTAAATGCATTGTCTGAGAAGGTATGTACTTTGAACCATGTTTATGCTTTTATAAAGATTTTTCGGCACATTTTTGAAAGTCAAATTGCACTGCCAATTGGCCACCGAGGCTTATCAATTAACAAACCTCGTGCAGTGTTTTTTATTCGTACTTAGCTACTTACAGTTCTGGTAGGTTCCGTTTATTTATTCCCTGCTATTTCATATTAGCGAATTTAGTTTCTTAACGCTAGATATCTTGGTGTTCCCCCTTACAATATCTGTTATGTCCTTGTATCACGTAAAAATTTTCATATAGATATTGGTTCAAAGTTAAATGGAAACTGACATTGTACGTTCAATTTTGCAGGTTTGCAGCACTTTGCATTCTGGCAAAGCCTTCTTCCAGAAGCATTCACTTTCACTTATTCCTTTCATCCCTAAACTGATCATGCAAGTAGATGATACTTGGAAATCACAAATCCTTCAGGTTTTTCACATTGTTCACGACTTATCACCTTGTATTATTTATTACTTATTTATTTTCACAACCATGACATCCTTACATTCGCTGGAAGTTATGACATAAAATTTTCAATGGTACATTTTTCAGGCTTTTACCGAGGTTTTCAGGAAGTGTGATCCAGAGTCTTCTATGAAATTAGTTTGTCTTTCAGCAATTGAAGAGATGCTATTTCCTGTAAGATCTTTCACCTATCTCTACATGTTCACCATCAACCATTGCTTTCAAACAACAATGGCATGCTCGTAATTCTGGTAAAAAATAGCAGACGAGCATTGCTTTTTAAATTTCCTTACACAATCTTGTTTGCTATTGTGTCTGATTCCCAGAAAGACGGTTGGCTATCCCCTAATATAAGTGATTCAGAAACAGTAGAGTTTCAGATGACCTGGATAAGAGAGATTCCTTTGTTGCTAACCCTCTTGGGTGATAAGAATCTGTCGTCATCCAAAGTATATTATGTTCAATTGTTCATACACAATCATTGCTTAATATTTATATCTTTGATTATGACTAATGAAACAAACTTGCATTTCTATTTTGTTTTTTTATCTCAGTTGTCAGAAGTTGACTATGATAATTTTATGCAGGCTGTATTGCGACTTCAACTTCATTTGGGACAATGTGCTATTATGAACTCTCCTCTCTCACAGGAGCTTGACAACATGCAGTACTCATTGAGAGAATTTTACTGTACATGTCATGATGGTAGTAGGACTATAAACCTTATTAATTATCTTATTGAGTTGTGTCACCTTTTGATACTTCTTCTTCTTGGCAGGGGATATTTCCTACGGCCCTTTCATGAACCTTGCAAGAGATATTCAGGAAATCTCTATTTGTTGCCTGTATTACTTCTCCTTCCTGGACCCAAATCTGCTCCAGTCGATAGCTGCTTGTTGCTTATGTGAGTATTGCAGTTTTTGTTTAGTATAATAAAGAATATAATAGTAATCTCAATACTTCTTGAAAGCATATATATATAGGGGTGTAAACAAGCCGAGCCAAGCTCGAGCTTGGTTTGTGAGATATTCTATAAGCTCGTGAGCCTATTTAACTAGCACACGCGTAGTTTGGCTCGGTTATGCCGTTAAGCTGCATCCTTGCACATCCCTTAGTATTTTGCTACGCGTTTGATGATCATTGCAGGTCCGGATCTGGAACCATTTATCTTGTTTCGTTTCCTGGATGTTCTGAGTTCTGCCTATAGAGCTGGACACATACAGATTGCTGACTATATTAGTTTTCTCATCACGTTACTGTCACGATATGAAGCTTTTGCTGGTACTTTTTAAAGCAATTTCTGTTTTCTCTTGCTATTTGCCAACTTTTATCACTGAAATATGCTCTGTTATACCTGGGGCTTAACATATGTGATGCTATTAGTACTGCCTATACGCTGCAATTTCTCTATGAATTTGTTTATCAGAAAGCATTTCACTGAACGGGGAGAAATGTGGGAAATCAAACTCTGGATTGTTTACGTCTGTCACTAGTATTGTTTGCTCTTGCCTGACACGGATTGGGGATGTTCATCTTGTTTTTAAGATGGTAGAGGAAACAGTTATTAATCACATTGTAAGCTGGCTAAGTCTCCATTGGTGTATTCTTAAAGTTGTTCTATGGTTGCATTATTGATGGACGACTTGATTGGGCTGGTTCATGATTTTAACGTCTTATCTTCACTTTCAGTCAAATAAACCACCCTTGGAAAACACATGTGCTTTGCTTAGAGTGATTATCACACTCGATTCAAAGCCCACTAAACTCTCGGAACAGAGCATTTCCAAACTAGTCAACGTCCTTCCAGGATACTTGATCGATGTTGTTTTTGTAAGTGCTTCTCAGACCTTTAACTTTCTACACAGCAATGGGTTATCAGTATGGGGTGCTTGGTTGAGGTTATTAAGGGGTGGAGTATGGGAAAGGTAATGAATAATAGTGCTCGGTTTCATATAATGCAATCATTCATTACCCATTAGTGGGTAATCACCCATTCTCCACCAAATTGGGGGTAATGGGTATCATTACCTATAATCATCCTAACGTATAACATTTATACATTCATCTCAACTTATCAACCCGCTAACCCAAAGTAACTCGTTAAATTTGACCCGTTTGACCTGAAAACCAACCTGCCAACTCATTAACCCGTTTACCTAAACGGCTTATGAAGATCGTGTACGGGTTGTGTACTTTTGACCCGCCAACCCGTTTATCAAATCATGCCGGGTTCCGGTTGGGTACTTTTGACCCGTCAACTTGACCCGACCAATTTGTCAGCCCTACTCATAATGATTTAGTTGTATGAATCAAGCAACATCAATGGCAAAGTTAATACTAAGGCATGCTAATTGCATTGCTTGGTATGCCCTTTCCCATTCCCTTTCCCATTCTCATTCCCACTTTGAACCAAGCGCACTCTTAGTTTCATGTCATTTCTGTTTACATTTTTTCAACATTTATCTGGACTTCTTACTGTTTTTGTTGAATGCAGAATTTTCGAGAAGAAGATGGCGGTTCAAGTAACACCGTTCATACTAGCAAAAGTCGTTACTATATTTTGCCTTGTATTATCTTGTTCTATAGGAGTGAAAAGATTTTAAAGGATGTCTTGAATTTGATGAGATCTTTCATCTCTGGAAACGATTCACCAACTTTTGATGCTCAAAATGGCCACATTATGAGTGACCATTCAAGCAGGATAATTGCAGTTGTACGTGTGCTCCTGCTAATCCACGAGGATGCTAGAGTATGGCAAATATTATTGTGCCACAAGGAAGAGATTGACGGCATACTGCAAAACATACTTGAATTAGTGGTATGCCTTTCATCTGAAACACCTGTTTCTGTTTCCCGTTATCTTTTGGAACGACAACCTGATAAATATTCAAGAATTATTATTTAATTATCGTGTTCATTGTTTTATGCAATATTCTGCAGTCTTATGAAGGAAACAACTTGAACATCAAAGAGAAGCACAGAATACAATTTGCATATGATCAATTAAAGAGTCTCACTGGTAGATGATTTGGTGGTGGTGCCCTCAATGCCGAGTGAGTGCTCCAGTAAGTGTTCTTTCGTATGTATGTATTAATCATTCAATTGAATGCTAGCCCGATCAGTTTAGTCAATATTGTTAGCGTATATTCATCCATTGATATATATATATATATATATATATATATATATATATATATATATATATATATATATATATATATATATATTTTCATTATATAGCCAATTTTCTTCTGTGCAGGTATGTGGTGGACCTCGGTTTAACATGGATCGAGGCCAGTTTGAGCTTCTTCTCTAAATCGACCAACAGACTCTCGGAAGAAACAAAATGCTCAAACTTGTATACTTGCTGAAAGACGTATGAATCGTCACATGATCGTCATCGTTGAATGCTGTCAAGACACACAAGATCTACTACTAGGCAAAGTAGCGGTTGTGTGAATGATCCTCTTTTTTTTCCGAGCTGTCTAGGGTTTTAGTTATAGTCCAAAAACAAATGCTGTGGAAAAGTTTAGAAGAAGAGATTGAAACGGAAAG
This sequence comes from Gnaphalium uliginosum, assembly GCA_963930675.1. Taxonomy (NCBI): domain Eukaryota; kingdom Viridiplantae; phylum Streptophyta; class Magnoliopsida; order Asterales; family Asteraceae; genus Gnaphalium; species Gnaphalium uliginosum. The sequence goes on along the minus strand of OZ005685.1, from coordinate 46,466,315 downwards.
AAATAGATTCTTTTGCTGATATGCATTATCAGATAGTGGTGTTCAATATTTAGTTTGAAACCGTTTTAACCGCAAACCGAACCGAATTAAAACCGAAAAAATTCTGAACCGAATTTAAATTTGGTTTCGGTTTGGTTTACATATCTAAAATTCGATTTTCGGTTATAAAAATTTGAATTCAGTTACATGTACTATGTGATATTTAAATTTCTTATACATGTGTATTCACATTTCAATTCTAAATTAACTTCACATCTTTCACTTTCCACACTACTAAAACCCAAACACACTAACAATTACAAGCTTAAATCGATTTTTTATGAGTATTTGGTTAAATTTGAATTTTTTCGGTTATAACTGAAATCAAATCGAATTCGGATTAGGTTTCGCATATGTTTCGGTTTCGTTCACAACTTTGAATTCGATTTTCGGTTCGATTTTCAGTTTTGCTCTCAAAAATTTTAAAATCGACCAACTCGAATTGAATAAACCAAGTAAACTGTAAATCGAAATGATGAAACACCCGTAATATCATTCTATAACACTTTCCACTTCGTTCTTTCAACTTCTGGACCCAAAAAGTAACAATCACGTGACTTTTGAATGCAACCGTGTGCGCACCTGATTTCTAGTCATTACAAATATTTCTTTTTCCAAGAGTCCGCTCCGAAAGTTTTTGATGAGAGAGAAAGAAAATAAAATTGTATATTTTTTTTGTAAATAAGAGGAAGTGACACTTTTAAAAATGTTTTAGACTACCACTTGTCTGAAGTTCAATCCTAGAGGTAAGTTGGGCTCTTGGCTTCCTAGAGGTTAGAAGTTCAATCCTTGTGGGGTGGACAATGATCGGTGCCAAAGGCACACGGAACCAGGGTGTTCCCGCCAATTTACACCTTTTACAGAAAAATGTTTTAGACTTCCTTCCTTTCATTTCTTCTCATTTTTGGAGAGAATATTAGGAGAGAAGATATTGGATAACTTTCATCCATTCTTTTCTTTTCTCTCCATAGAAAAAACTCGAGAACACAGTTCTTTTTGATTCTATTCTAAAAACTCGGGAACACAGTTCTTTCTGATTCTATTCTCTTCTCTCGAAAAACAAACTCGGGAACGGGATAGAATTAGATTCATACTTTGGTGAATCACAAGAATTAGATTCATAATTATATTATATTGATTATATATCACAATTTACTTGATAAAGTACTAGCTATTTTAATAAAATATCTTTTTAATTTGCTTTTAAGCATGCACATGTGCTCATCTTTACGGGGACCAACTCAACAAAGCTTTGTTTAACTTTTGGGGTGGCAACAAATAAATCACCCTTAATTTATTGGAGACAACAACTTACAAACACAAGATTCAAGTCTTATGTTTATGCTACCCATCATGTCTCTCCAACTCTGTTGACCCCATCCACCCAAATGGATATATATATATATATATATATATATATATATATATATATATATATATATATATATATATATATATATATATATATATTGGGAGGTTCAAATGAGAACCACATAAAATTGAGAACTTGTGAGAACTACTAGATAACGTATTTGTTCACATGTGATTCGCTCTATTCATATGTGAACATTGATGTATGATAAATTTAGAAAGATAAAAATGCTAAAAACTCTAAAAATCACGTCGTAAAATACGTTTGAACCTATTTGTTCACATAGTTGTTCACATGTGAACACATATTTGTATTTTTGTGTTTTTCGATATAATTTTAGAATTTTTTTGACTTTTTTATTTATCAATAAAACGTACATCAATGTTCACATATGAATGAAGTTAATTATATGTGAATAAATATGTAAACTAGTAGTTCTCACAAGTTTTCAACTTTTTAGTTGGTTCTCATTTTAACCTTCCCATATATATATATATATATATATATATATATATATATATATATATATATATATAAATAAATAAAGGGGATAACGTTTGTGCTCTCGAGCATCAATCTTAGATTCTTAGGTGCTGCTGACCAATCAGAGACCAAACTTTTCACATTTTCACCTCCATCTTTTTTGAATAGACACGATCATTTCCTTTACAAACCTAATACGCAATCTTACGTGTTGTTAACAACATAACTAGTAGTTTGGAACTATTGAGTGGAGTAGTTTTTATTTAGGCCAAAGTATATTTTGGTACCTCCAATTTGGTCAACCAGGTTTTCTACTACCCCAAACTATTAAGGGTATATATTAGTACCCTGAACTCGGTAACTCGGTTCAATTTGGTACCCTCACTCAGTCACATGGTAATCACGTGATTATTCTTGTTAGTTTTTAACGGAGGAGTAAGTTAGGGCACCAAAATTAGACAACGTAAGTACCTCGGCCTTGAAAAACAATTCACAAAATTGGGGCAGTAGGTATCGATGCTCACATAGAGTCAAAGGTATGTTCAATTCCACCGTATCAAACCTTTTTTCATGATTATTTTATTGAAGTTTATGTATGATTTCATTGAATAGAGATTATATTATTGTATGTTTCCTTACCATTATTGTGTATGTATATTTTTTGAGTGCAATACACATTACTTATTTGACAACAATTACAATGTTATCTTATTCTTTTATTTTGCTTGTAAAAGCTACTGTATTATTTATTAGTTATTTTGCTTATGATTTGTAGAATGAATGATAAAATTGTCACATTTCGATTATACTATGGTGGATTACTGGTGAGAGGAGTTGTGACTGAATATAGGAATTACGATTATGTCGATACGACAACAGAGCATAACCGGGTATGTATGTGGTCCTTCAACCAAGTTGAGGAGTTTGGGGTTTCAAGATTGTGATGTGAACGGTGTTTACTACAAAGAACCACTAATGACACTTACAGATGGTTTGAGACTTATCCATGATGAAACTAGTCTATATGAAATGCTCTCTAGTGCAAGTAGAGACTTATCCATGATAAAACTAGTCTATATGAAATGCTCTCTAGTGCAAGTAGGACTGATATGATTGAATTATATGTGGAGCACAGTGACAAATGGCTAAGGACCAACAACAAGTTGGTTGATAATGATGTGAGTTATCAGGGCCAATCTGATAAAAGCGTGGGGCTGAGATATGACGATGCACATGAAGAACATGAGAACAATGGGACCAGTTCAGAAGAAGAAGATGATGATCTAGAGGAAGATTGTGAAGATGAACTTGAGACCGTAATGGAAACGCTTGAGCCGAATCAAGACATGGAGTTAACCGTTGGTATAGATGCGGTAAGAGAACACTATAATATGTTGAACCAAAAAGGGAGATTACTTAGTACTAACAATCTCGTAAAAGAATCACATCACATTCATGAGGAGGAAGATGATTCTCATAATAATAAAGAGAATTATCTTGACACTTCTGATGTTGAGAGTTTACATGAAGAAATGTTAGATGATGGAACAACTGAATTGAGAAGAAGGCCTGTGAGATTTCCGAGGTACAACGAAAATTGTCGCGCTATAAAATTTTCCATTGGTCAATCATTTAATGATCATAAACAGTTTAAGAGGGCTCTCTTGAAATACGATGTGCAAGAAAAAAGAGACTATGAATTTGTTAAAAATGCTAGTCATCGTGTTAGAGTAAAAATGCAAAGATGAACATTGTAAATGGTTAGTGTATGCAGCAAATGAAGAGCACCATGGCAAAAAATAATTTCTTGTGAAAACATTGATCGAAAGGCACACTTGTTCGAAAGTCTTTGTGATTTCACATCTGAATGCATCATGGATTGCTCAACAATGGGAGACTATGATTTATGCTCATCCAGGTATTAAATCTAGTTATATCCGAGACACCATTAAATCCGAATTAGAACTAGAAGTGAGTAAAAATCAGTGTAAGAGAGCTAAAGCGATGGTGATAGAAAGTGCACTTGTAGGGCATGGGAGCTCTCTGCTGCCATAAGAAGCTGTTGCCATAAGGAGTAGAGGAAAAGATCCATTTGATTACTTAGATGAATGCTATTCAAAGTATAAGTTTATTGCGGCCTATAGTAACCCGATTGAAGTTGTAGGCAGTGAGGAGTTTTGGCCAGTTAGTAGTCGTGGGGAATTGTTGCCACCTCTCCCTAAAGCAATGCCAGGAAGACCAAGAAAAGCAAGAATGAGAAGGAAATATGAGCCAAAGAAGTTCAAGAATAAGCTCTCTCGCCATGGAAGAGATATGCATTGTGGAATTTGCAACTCTACTGCTCATAATGTAAGGAAGTGCACTGTCAATGATGGACAAACGCAGACCCGAAAGCGTAAGAAACCAGTCTCAAAGTCTGCTTCTGTTGACTCAGGACAGTAAGCAAGCAAGCAAGAAGTCTTATTATGTCGTTTAATGAAGTGAACCTGTCTTTTGGTGATGCAGTTTGAAATCTGTGTCAAAAGTTGTACACTTGCAATCTGCACTTTTGAAGCTGTGATACAGCCTTTAGTAATTCCTTTTGAATCTGAATTTTGTTGATGCAATCATTTGTATTGTCTTTGTTAGTGGGTTGTGCTAAATATTTTACCCTATGCAATCTAACTTAAAAAGTCTGTCTACTATGCTTACTTTTATATAAATTAGTTGTTCTTAAAATTGCTTTGCTCTTGTTATTACTAGATATTGTTTCTGAACGGGACAACAGTTCGTTCAAAGTTGTTTCTGAAATGGTGACCTCTCAAATTGATTTTGGATATAGCGTTCATTTAGGATTTATTCCATTCAATTTTGTAGTTGTATGTATAATAATATAATAAAATATTGTTGATAAAAATAGATGATACGTAGTTGGGATAAAATTGAGGTCTGTGGTTTGAGTTTGATGCCTCTTTGATGTAATTGTTTTTTAATCGGTGGTACTCAATGCTAGATAGTCAAGAGTATAATGTCTGATTTAATGTGATAATTTTTTTTTTACTAATCAAGAAAAATGTTTTAACTCCTCCGTTAAAAACTAACAAGAATAATCACGTGAGTACCATGTGGCTGAGCGAGGGTACCAAATTGAACCAAGTTATCGAGTTCAGGGTACTAATCTGTACCCTTAATAGTTTGGGGTGGTAAAAAACCTGATTGACCAAGTTGAGGGTATCAAAATACACTTTGGCCATTTATTTATTGATATCCATTTCCTCCGGTTGGCACATGCATATATCTTTCCAAGGGTGCAATAGGCTGGTTATCTTTAATTCCTCCAAGAAGATGACATTGTTTCAATTCATAAGCAATGGTCATATATATACAACAGAACAGAATACTTAAAGATATACACATAATCATGTTGCATACAGATTGTTTTGCCTATTTATGATGTTCTAATGTCATGATTGATTTTTACAGAAGCAAAATCATCTACAAGAGGTATTTATTCTTTTATTCTTATTAGTAAACGAAAACACCCAAGAATGGAAAGTGAGGATATTTGGAATAGCATTTCATACCACCGAGAATGGTTATTTGAGGCTGAGGAGGAGAGGTCATTAGAAAAAAGCTACAGCATTCCGCAGCCACAAACACCAATGGAGCCGATGGAGTTCCTGTCCAGATCCTGGAGTGTTTCCTTTGCAGAAATTTCAAAAGCCTTTGCACACAAACAAAAAAATGTGGATATGATCAGCCCCCTACATGAATCATTCATCACACCACAACCACCTGTGAGTTCAATAATCCAAACCAATTAGATGTACTGATCGATCGGGCTCATTTCTAATGAATTACTGCAGGTATCAAACGTTAGGCCAATAAGAGGGAAATGGTTTAATCATAAGGAAGGTAGTAGTTTGAGAAAGAAAGATAAAGTCCGGGCAGAAAAGGCTGAGACCCATGCTGCCTGTGCGTGGCAGGGCTGGCCACGACTTTGGCTTCCATTACTGCAGCTCAGCTCGATTGGATGATTCAAGAATGACAAATGCTCTTGCATCAGCTACACAGCTGTTAGCAACCCATTGTTCCGACTTGGCTGAATCTGCTGGAGCTCATCATGATCTTGTGTGTTCTGTTGTCCAATTAGGCATCAACATCCAAACTCCAAGCGATCTAATGACTCTCACAGCTGCAGCTGCAACAGGTCCTATATTATAATTCTTAATTAATCATAGTATCATGAAACGTCCCAGATTTTTTTTTTATACTCATTTAAATTCTCAAAACACTTTATATATTAATATAGAGCAATATTCACATTGTTATCACCAAAACATACATTTGTCTTTTCAAAGTATTACACGTTTTTATCGAGCATGATTTACGAGTCTCTCCTCTTACTATCTTGCCATAGTAAGTCCATCACTAGCAGCCCTCGGGTCGCTTGCCCGGATTCCCACCCTTCATTCCTCTTGACGTACCTATCACACACAACAATCAACACGTAAGCATATTGCTTAGTAAGCACAGGAAAGGTACAATCACATATAAATAATTTAGCACAATTGATCACTCAGCAACTGACAATTCAACTCATACGACTAGGCACAATTGATCACTCAGCAATTAGCCCTTATGGGTACAATTGATCACTCAGCAATTGACCGTTCAACTCAATCTTATAGGCACAGTTGTTCACTCAGCAATAGTCCTCTCAACAATCTCATAGGCTCAATTGTTCACTCAGCAATTGGCCTCTCAACTCAATCTCATAGGCTCAATTGTTCACTCAGCAATTGGCCTCTCAACTCAATCTCATAGGCTCAATTGTTCACTCAGCAATTGGCCTCTCAACTCAATGATGCACTCAGTTATTTAATGCAACTTTGTAACACAATTAGTATTAACAAAATCAGCCAATTATATTCTTTACATTCCTACTACTTACCTCGAGGACGACGATCGGATATTTATGAATTGCTACCCGAAATACCTGTCGAGGCGACCATACTCAATTAACTCTGATAATAATTAATATAATTTAAAATATCAATTAATCCTGCGACACTACCCCATAGTGTCGCTACACCTCTCTGCGACACTAAATTAGTGTCGCTCAATACACTATTGCGACACAACCTGCGACACTAGCTCTTAGTGTCGCTAAATCAACAATTCAATTAATCAGTATAAATTAGCGACACAATCTGCGACACAAGCTATTAGTGTCGCTAAAACAACAGTACTAATCAACAGTAGAAACTGGCGACATAAACTCTTGTGTCGCTAAAGCAACAGTATTAACTCGCGACACCATCATTGCGACACAAGCTGCGACACAACCCTTGTGTCGCAATGACGAACAGAACAGCAGCAGCTTTCGATTTTAACAATTTTTCTGGGTAAAACTCACACTTTTAACCCAATAAATTTACTGAAGATGATAAAGCACGTAATAAACTCAAACTCTTACCTGGAATTGGTTTCAAAACATACAAGAACACTTTCAAAGATCAAATCTTTATCAACTTCAACTTTTTCTTGCTTTCTCTCTCTAGAATCCCGAAATCACACACACACAATGGTTCTGAAAGTGTATATTTGTTTCTGGAGAAGTTTAGAATGAAAAATGCGGTTTAACCCCTCAGTTTTACACTTTTAACCCTTCAAAACCGACTTTCTACCGACACTGCGACACAAGCCTTGTGTCGCACTAGGCTCTGTGTCGCTACCTGCGACACTAACCCTTGTGTCGCATAACAGTACACAATTATTAAAATTAACGAATTTCGGGATGTTACATATCAGATAGTGGATTGCTTTTCTCACAAACTTCAGGCTTTTGAATTTTTTGGAACCAATAGTATTTAAAAATCAGTTATCATCATCTTCAGTAGCATAATAATAAAAAACCAGACATAACAAATAATTTATATTGTTCGGCAGTTTGTTGATTACTGTATTTAATTACTAAAAGAGCAATGCCATTCCTAATGATGATTGATAAACTTCGTATTCAGCTGTCAACTTAAACAGCTTTCCTCTTTATTTTACTTGATAGCTCTGCGAGGTGAAGCCGCGCTAAAAGCAAGATTTCCAAAAGAATAAAAAAAGAATGCCACTGTAATTCCATATGAAAAGGGAATGGGGGATCTTCATAGTGAAACCACAAAATGGGAGCATCAGTGTACTCGAGACATGCTGCAACACGTACACAAAGGTTAGTTTCTTACTTAAGTTTAATTAGATGTTTGATAAAAAAAAAATACATGATGCTCATATATATGAGTGCATTAATCTCAACGATTATTGACAATATGAAAAATCTCGGCATTAATGTTTTTGACTGAATTCAACTGGCCAAATGAATGTAATACCCAGCAGGATTGCATTGGAAGCAAGTATCCGTCTGCATAAACCGCAAGTCCCAGGCAATTTAGAAACTTCAGGCCAAGTCAAGAGCAACTGTTTCAATTCCGAGAGTTGATCAAAACAGAAATTTTGGCAAATTAATTTCTCATAGCAGGTTATTATCAAGCTCAAAAGCAATCATGTTGGAGGGGGCTTTTCCACAAAGAATAAAGGAAAGTTATTTAAGTTTTACATATCTTGTAATGTAACATAAAGCCACAAATATCATTTAATATGCATGCCAACATTTTAAAGTACATAAAATGTTGTGTGTCCCATCTCAATTCCTATTCACTTCAAATATCCTGTTATCGGTCAGGTGTTGTCTATGGTGTCTGCAACGAGAAAGCCTCTTGACCATTCTGCACAGAAAAGGAAACCGCAGATACCTTTTTTGGAGTTAAAACAGCAAAAGGTCTTCTGGAGTTCAAGTGCAAAAGCAAGATCGACAAACACAAATAGGTTGATACTATTCAATATCTGCTGCAAAGAACCAGCAATGTTGAAAATATTACGCATTCTATGAATATGTGAACTACTTAGAAAAACATAACTTTTGACTAGTTGATGCACCTCTGGTAATTCAAGACAGAATTGAAGGAGTGCATCACTTGATTATAGTTTTGCTTTTATGTTACTATACTCGTGTGATCTCGATCAGAACACTCTAAAACAACATCAGCCTTGTCTCACTTGTTATTTAGATTACTCGTTTAACAGATCGATAATATTATCCATCTACTTGCAAACTTGATAACTTCTACTCGTATATAATCTTAGAGAGAAATGATGATAAACAAAATTAAGTAGTTTTCCTATTCGGAAGGTTACTCGCACGTAGGTCTATTTTCTCTTATTGTTGTTTGCTTTTGTGTGATTAACAAATTACGCAAGCCAAAAGGGTGATATAGAAATGACCCAGCCAGATATATAGAAACTGTGACACAACAATAAAAAGAACAAATAACCGTTGCAGAGAAAACTCAAATAATGAATTTAATCGAATAACTGAAAGCAGAATTGAGCGCGCATGGAGACTTTGTGGTAAGTTGGAACAAGTAAAAATTGTAATAACTAAAACAATTTTTGATATTCATCGAAGAAAGTGAAATTCCAAGGAATGTGAATTCCTTTGAAGGAAAGAATTTGATAACTTTCAAATTATCAATTCATTCGTGAACCAAACACTCTTTATGGAATGAAATTGAGATTCCAATTTCATTAAATTTTGTTGAATTACGCAAATGGGACACCTACGCGATTTCAATCGGATGGAATCCGACACTATAAATACGGACGTTGGTGAAAAACATTTTCTTAAATAACGTAACTATCTTAAATAATCGTTATTTAACTTATATTATTACGATAATATATTAAACGTTATACGTTTTGTATAAAACGTACCGTACTAGACGAAAACTCGATTTATATTTCAATAACTTAAAATTAAGTATTTTAAATAAAACTTCAATCAAAAAGTTACGCGATTAAATCGTTGACGAAAAACATAACTAATAAACGTTTAACGTTTAAACGAACGACGAAACGAACGGGTAACGAGTACCGCGCGTAACACAAATTTGGGGAAATAAATTAACACACCCACATTGAAACGTCCCAGATTTTTTTTTTATATATATACTCAATTTGACAAAACACTTTATATATTAATGTAAACAAATTTTAACATTGTCCAACACAAGTTGTACATTATCTTCACAAAATGTCATATGTTTATACAGATCATGATTTTCAAGATCGACTCCTTACTATCTTGCCATAGTAAGTCCATCACTAGTAGCTCTCGGGTCGCTTGCCCGGATCCGCACCCTTCATCCCTTTAGGCGTACCTATCAACACAACATCCAACAATACATAAGCACATCGCTTAGTAAGTAAAGGAAAAATGCATTCAATCATACATTTACTACATTCAACATATATTCAATCGGCACAATTGATCACTCAGCAATTGGCCACTCAACTCATACAGCTAGACACAATTGATCACTCAGCAATTGGTCACTTAACTCACATATACATGGGTACAATTGATCACTCAGCAATTGGCCATTCGGCTTAATCTCATGGGCACAATTGATCACTCAGCAATTGGCCACTCAACTCAATCTCATAGGCACAATTGTTCACTCAGCAATTGGCCACTCAACTCATTCTCATGGGCACAATTGTTCACTCAGCAATTGGCCACTCAACTCATTGATATACTCAGTTATTCAATGCAACTTTGTAACACAATCATTATTAACAAAATCAGCCAATTAAATTCTTTACTTTCCTACTACTCACCTCGAGGACGACGATCAGATATTTATGAATTGCTACCCGAAATACCTGTCGAGGCGACCGTATTCAATTAACTCTGATAATAATTAATATTATTTAAAATATCAATTAATCCTACGACACTACCCCCTAGTGTCGCTATACCTCCCGGCGACACTAAATTAGTGTCGCTCAACACACTATTGCGACACAACCTGCGACACTAGCTCTTAGTGTCGCTAAAACAACAATTACAATTAACAGTGGAAACAAGCGACATAAGCTGCGACACTAGCTTTTAGTGTCGCTATAGCAACAGTACCAACTAGCAGTAGAAACTAACGACACAAATCCTTGTATCGCTAAAGCAACAGTTTTAAATCTGCGACACCGTCACTGCGACACAAGCTGCGACACAAGCCTTGTGTCGCAATGACGAACAGGGCAGCAGAAACCTTCTAAGATTGACAAGTTTCTGGGTAAAATTCACACTCTTCAACTCAATTAAGTTTCTGTAGATGATAAAGCACGGTACAACACATCCAAGCTTGCTTTAACAAATAAAACCTTTTACCCAATTCTTAAATTTTTACATTTTAAATTTCATCCTCACTAACCCCACAAACTAACACTTTCAAAGTCATAATAAACTCGGATTCTTACCTTGAGATAGCTTGTAATTATCAATCAACACCTTCAAGACTCAATTCCTTAACAATTCTTGATTTCTCCTTGATTTCTCTTTGACTTTGCTTACTTTCTCTCTCTAAAACTTTCAAAACACATACAAGATAGGTTTCTTCACTTGGTACATGATTCTGGAAATGTTTGGAATATGTTTTATTTTTAATTTATCACTTAATTACTGTTGATACATTTAGAGTGTCTGTCACTTGGTCTAAGTTTCGAGTTGTAATTAATTAGATTAATTTTGTATTAGGCGATATTGTTAATATCGCTTAGGCGATATCACTAATATCGCCCTTTAGTCCAGATTAGTTACATATAAATACTTGTTTAGGGTTTCAGTTTCAGAGGCTTTTTCGACACTCTGCATTTTGATATAGGCGAATTTTCTTGGCAGCTTTTGTCATTTTCAGTGTTCCTGTCATTGTAATTCACATTGCTTTATATGATTAATTCAATATATGTGTTTGTGATTTTGTTGTTGAACGTACAATCGATAGCTATTGAATTCCGCGCATTAGTTATTGTTTATTGATTCATTGTTTAAGATCAGTCTTTATTGCGATCCTACAATTGGTATCAGAGCCATTTAATCATTGGATTAGTGGTTATTGAATCATTATTCGTACGTTTAAAAGTCGTATTAACTAGTTTTTTAGCATAAACAAATTGTTTTTACTCTTAAAAGGCTATTTAATCAGTAATTTTTAGTGTTTTCTGGATTCGTGTTCGTTGTTTGCTACTCTAAACTTTGAAAATTTCGTTGTCTTTGAAATTTTAGGGTTTACAGCCGTTTTAGCGATATTAAAAGCGATATTGCAATAATATCGCCTTTAGGGTTACAGCGATATTACGTGTTCTGTGCTCATTAATTTGAGCGATATCTCTAGCGATATTACTAGAGATATAACCTGGTATCGCCTTGTTAATTTTTGCGATATTGATTCAATATCGCCTGATTAAGTTTAGCGATATTACTTGCAATATCGTCTGTGATATCGTCTGTTTTGTCTGATTTTGATTTGCGCTTTAATTAGCGATATTGATAGTGATATCACCAATATCGCTCAATCATCAGATTGTTAGCGATATTAGCAATATCGCTATAGGTTGTTAGACAAATTTTAAACCTTTTTCAAAAGTTAATTTTAATTAATATAAATTAAAATGTCTACTTTACAAGCTGTTAATGCAATGTTAAAACACAATGCTGAAGTGGGTAGTGCAAACAAACCTCCATTCTTTGCTCCAGGAATGGAGTATTCTGAATGGAGAGGTAGATTTTTATCGTTTGTCGCGTTTACCGACCCTGAAATGGAGATACCTTTACTGGAACGATACGTAAGACCTGTTTCAAGTGGAGAGCATGTTGGTATTCCTCCACCAAAGCCTATTCGTTCCATGTCTGTTGAAGAACGCAAAGCATGGGAATGTGAAAGAAAGGCTCACTCTGCTATAACCATGTCTTTACCTGCAGATGCCATGAAAATGTTTAAACAACACGACATCGCTTATGATCTGTGGAATGGCATAGCTGAACGATGTGGAGGTACTACTGAGTACAAGCAAAGTAAACTGGAGTTAGTGAAGAAACAGTATGATCTGTTTGACATCCAGAAGAATGAGACGGTGAAAGATTTATTCTGCAGATATTCGCGTCTTGTAAATGAGCTGACTGAAGGAGGCTACAAATTTAGCTCTATTGAAGTCAACAAGAAGCTACTGAATGCTCTGCCTCCTCACTGGGAAACTAGAGTGCTGATGATGGAGAATGATCCAGACATACTAGCTATGTCTCTGGATCAACTTATTGGGAAGCTTGAAACATGTGCCTTGGACATTCAGAAGAAAAGCACAAGATCTAGCTTTTTGCTTCCTGATAATAGTAATTTTGGATATGGAAGTACAGCACTTCTATCTGGGCCGTCTACATCTTCCTCTAAACCCAATTACTCTTCGGGAAATAACTCAGTTGGGACATTCTCTTCTTTTCCATCTCAATCATCCTCTTCTGCTACTGCATCTCACAATGAGCATGCAGTAATCTTTAATGCCTTTCTATCATCATACGATGATTTTCTTTCAAAGAGGATTAACTCGGTAGATCTTACCGACGAAGATTTTGCGCAAGTTGATCCTGATGAGTTAGAGAGAGTGGATCTTCGTTGGAACATGGCCATGCTGACAAGAAGGACTAAGACGTATTTAAGGAGAACTGGAAAGAGATCTCTTGAAGACGTCACTGATAAAACCAACATGGGATTTGACAAATCCAAGATCAGATGCTACAAATGTCAAAATCTGGGTCACTTTGCACGAGAATGTGAGAAGGGTAGACAACCATCTACGGGTTTTTCAAAACCTTCTACCTACAAAAAGGATAATGAAGTAGCCAAGGCAGCCATTCTGTTAGAAGAAGAAGAAGCATATGATTTTTCGGCTATGAATGATCAAGAAAATGTTGCCCTTATGGCAGATGTTCAAAATGAGGTAGAATGTGATTCTTTTAATTGCCAAACCTGTATCACACTAACTGGTAAAATCAACAGGTACATGGTAGATAATGATCGCTTAAATATAGATCTGACCAATCTTATTGAAGCAAACAAAGTTTTAAAAGAAAATGAAAAAGTCTATGTTATAAATCAGAAAACTATTATGGAAGAAAAGAAAGAGTTAAAAGCAATGATTTTTAACAAACAAGATGCGATTGACAGTTATTTAAAACTCATTTCTCATCTTAAAAAAGAACTTGCTGAAACTCAATCGGATAATGTTGATTTAAAACGCAGACTTGCAAATATTTCCACATCTACTATGGTCTTTTCTGATATTCTGCAAAATCAACGGACTGATACAAAGAGTAAGGCAGGAATTGGTTATCACAACCAACCTCCTCCCTCAAACTTGAATCAGCCTATTCTTTCGCAGGAAGAAATTAAAGATTTTGTACCTTCTGTTCTTAAGAAGGATACAAATCCTGTGGCAGAACCAGTTAGTGTTGAAATTCCCAATCAGCCTGAAACTGTCAAGGGTGATGATGTTAAACAGCCTAAGCTTGTTAAGGCTGTTGATAACAAGCAACCTGAGTTGCTTAAAGTTTTTAGTTCAAATAAAAGGAAGGCTGAGCTTATTAAGCCTAAAGTTGAACCAATCAAGTTTGTCCTTTCAACAAATGTTAAAGAAGTGGTAGAAGTGGAGGATGTAACTCACGAGGTTACACAGAAAGTTAAAAAGAATAACCTCAAACCTGAAAAGAAACAAGTCATCCAGGAGAAGTTTAAAAATAATAAAGTTTCAATTAAAAATCCTTCTCCAAAGATTACCTCAACTGTGAATACGTTTACTCCATCATGTTCACATAAGTGTTCATGTGCAGTAAACGTACCTGAAATTAAACCTCGTAGGGTTCCTCTTTCGCCTAAACCACTATCAAGTTCTGATCAAACTTTCCGAGAAAGACGATCATGCTTCTACTGTCAAAAGCAGGGTCATCTCATTAATCAGTGTCCTGTGCTTGCTAGAAAATGGGCATCACGATATAGTACAGGTTATAATAAAAGAAGAAATTTTCAAAAGTCAAAACAACCTGGATTATCTCGACATGCTCCAACTTCTAAAGTTAACAACATTACACCTACTCAATCAATTGATCGAAAGGTTAATGTTATTAATAAGCAACCGACTTTATCTCAGAAAGTTTGGATAAAGAAGAGTACAAAAAATGTTATGTCATCTGAAGTTATCACATCAATAAAAAATAATTATGTACTAAAAAACAAGGTGTTAACTGATGTGATAATAATAGATGAAGTCTCAGGAGTACCCAAGTCTGTCAAGGCTTGGGTCTCCATTTCAAACTAACATTCTTTTTTCTTGTGTTGTGACAGTCAAAGGTGCAGAATAGCAAGTGGTATGTTGATAGTGGCTGTTCGCGACACATGACAGGCAATATCTCCCTGCTCTCAGATGTTAAACCATATAATGGGGGACATGTTGCCTTTGCTGGTGATACTGGAGGTACAATAACTGGACTTGGAACACTCACAAATGGTCAAGTGAGCTTTGAAAACGTCAACTTTGTCGAGGAGCTGAAACACAACTTGATTAGCGTCTCTCAAGTTTGCGACAAGAAGTTCACTGCTGCATTTACAGATTTAGAGTGTTTAATATTGAAGCCGGGATTTGTAATTCCCGAAGAATGGATTCTTATACGAGCACCAAGGGTGAAGAACTCGTATATCCTGGATATGAGGACTGTGGAAACTGAAGAACATACATGTCTTCTTTCCAAAGCATCTAGCAAGGATTCATTGTTGTGGCACAGACGAATGGGTCATATTCATTTCCGTAAAATGAATCATTTGGTTAAACATGGTTTGGTGGATGGCATTCCTAAACAAGTATTTGCTTTGGAAGATCATTGTGTTTCCTGTTTAAAAGGGAAACAGCACAAGAAATTTCACAAGTCTAAGCAAGTAAACACCATTGAATCTCCTTTGGAATTGCTTCATATGGACTTGTTTCGACCTGTAAGCACGAAGAGTATTGGAGGTAAATCCTACTGTTTGGTTGTAACTGATGACTACTCTCGTTTCTCATGGGTCTACTTCTTGCGCACCAAAGATGAAGTACCAGATAATTTGACCTATCTATTTGATCGTCTTGAAAATCTGTGCAACTCCAAGATCAAGAAAATACGAAGTGATAATGGAACGGAATTCAAGAACAAAATTCTTGAATTATATTGTCTTCGTAAGGGAATTGTTCATCAGTTTAGTGCTGCAAGAACTCCACAACAGAACGGGGTGGCAGAGAGAAAGAATAGAACCATCATTGAAACTGCTCGCACTATGCTGTCAGATTCACATTTGCCAATTACTTTTTGGGCAGAGGCAGTCAACACGGCGTGTTATGTTTTAAATCGTGTTCTGATGAACAAGAAGAAGAATAAGACGTGTTATGAGTTGTTCAATAACCGAAAGCCAAACCTAAAATTTTTGGAACCATTCGGATGTCCTTGTACTATTTTGATATCCAAAGATAAAGTTTCTAAATTTGGTGAAAAGGCAGTCGATGGATTATTTCTCGGCTATTCGGTTAACTCTCCTAACAAACGGGTCTTCAACAAAGAAACGGGAAGAATTGAAGAACATTTTGAGGTTCAATGCTTAAAGTACACGGAGACTCCAAAAGGAAAAGGTCCGGATTGGTTGTTTGAGTATGACAATCTTCTTAACTCATTCAATCTCCCAAAGCTTGATGAAGTGGATCAAGTTGTTACTCTTCTTCATGGATTACATCTTAATCCGGATAATTCTTCATTACACTTGTCTTCTACTTTGTCTTCTACTGCTACTGATCCTCAATCATCTTCATCTACTGCTGTTCCCGAAAGTGTTCCTTCTGATTCTGAAGATTATTCTGCTAATGTTGATAGTGTTGAAGACATTCTTGTTGAAACTGAAGATGATCCTTCCGCTCAAGAGGTTGAGCTAAATAATATGGAAACAAACCTCACACCTGATCCAATACCCGTCTCCCGTATTCACACGAATCATCCGATTGAAAATATCATTGGAGATTTGGATGCAGGTATTCAAACAAGAAGCAAATCAGCTGGTCTTAATGCTGCAATTGATGCTGATATTGAAGAATGCTTCTTATCCCAAGTTGAGCCAACAAAGATTGATGCGGCTCTAAAGGATTCTCATTGGGTATCGGCTATGCAAGAAGAGTTGCAGCAATTCGTGAAGTTGAAAGTCTGGACTCTAGTTCCACTTCCTAAAGGTGTACACCCAATTGGAACTCGTTGGGTGTTTCGTGTTAAACGTGATGATAGGGGAGTGGTGATTCGCAATAAGGCTAGGCTCGTTGTCCAAGGATATACACAACAAGAAGGTCTAGATTATGATGAAGTTTTTGCACCTGTTGCAAGAGTGGAATCTATTCGCATCTTCTTAGCCTATGCAACGTTTAAGGGGTTTCGCGTCTATCAACTGGATGTGAAAAGTGCGTTTCTATATGGTAAGGTTGCTGAAGAGATCTATGTCAGACAACCTCCTGGCTTTGAAGATTCGGTCAACCCAGACTATATGTGCAAGCTGGATAAGGCACTTTATGGTCTTCATCAAGCTCCGCGTGCGTGGTATGATCGGTTGGCAACGCACTTGATCAAAAATGGGTTTGAACGTGGTCACATCGACAGCACTCTTTTCATCAAGAGAACTGGAAATAGTCAACTACTAGTTCAAGTCTATGTAGACGACATTATTTTCGGTTCAACTGATGAGTCTCTGTGTCGACATTTTGAAGAGATAATGAAATCTGAATTTGAGATGAGTGCGATGGGGGAGCTAAAATTCTTTCTGGGTGTTCAAGTTGATCAATCATCAAAGGGCACCTACATTCATCAATCCAAGTATGTTAACGATATGTTAACACGCTACAAATTGCATGATTGTCGAGTGTATGGAACTCCCATCTCTACAAACCACAATCTTGGACCAGACGAAGATGAGGAGAATTGTGAAGAAAAGCTATATCGGTCGATGATTGGATCTTTAATGTACCTTACTGCTTCCCGACCTGATATAGTATTTGCTGTCTCACTTTGTTCAAGATATCAATCTCAACCCAAGGTCTCACATTTGAAGGCGGTTAAACGGATATTTGGGTATCTCAAACATAGACCTACTCTAGGTCTATGGTATCCAACTGAGAAGTCATTTGCTCTCACAGCATTTTCGGATTCTGACTATGGCGGCTGTAGCATTGATAAAAAGTCAACATCAGGAGGATGCCAGTTTCTTGGTTCATGTTTAGTTTCTTGGCAATGCAAAAAGCAAACAACGGTTTCTACTTCAACTGCGGAAGCTGAATATATTGCTGCTGCCAATTGCTGTTCACAAATCTTGTGGATTCAGCACCAACTTCGTGACTACGGTTTACTCTTAACCATGACTCCATTATTTATTGATAATACTGCTGCTATCTGTATCACTAAAAATCCCGTACAACACTCTAAAACCAAACACATAGAGATTAGGTTTCATTTTATACGGGATTGCTATGAGAAGCATTTGATAGACCTTGTCCAAATAGAAACTGATAAACAAAATGCTGATCTGTTTACCAAGGCCTTCTCTAGAACTAGGTTTGACCAGCTTATCGACATGATAGGGTTGCGCTTCTTTCAAGTAAAACAGTAAGTTGTGACATTTAATTCTTTTGTTTCTTAGTTTCATTTAAAAAAAAAAATAAAAAAAAAAAAAAAAAATTAATAACGCAACTGCCACTCTTTATACTTGTTAGTATTAAAGAAACGCAATAGTTTCAACATTGTTAAAAATAGACGTTGAATTGTGTCTGTAAACAATTTGGGAAATGATAGTACATCAAGAGACATGCATAAAATGGAATTTTAAGGTTTATGTTTGATGTGTCAGTAGATTTATCTAGCATACTTGAAATATCTTTTATAAACATTAGATTCATCAAATGATGTATTGATAGGCATTTGTTCTAAAGTTACTAAGAAGCTTAACTTTCAAATATGCATATTATTTTATATAAAGACATATTAATATGTATGACACTAAGTTAAAATAAGGGCTGATTGTCCGAAATATTTTGACGCTTCGTCTTAATATTTGGATGATGAACATGTTATGATCTAAAAAATATAGGGTCTTTGTATAGTGTTATCTGGGGGAATATATTAGGTGTCTCCTCTGTTGTATGAAAATACAGACCTGGTTTCATCTAATATATTCTTCAAAAGAACTTAGGTGCGTAGTCTATGTTAACCTATAGACAACCATTACGTACCCGTGGCATTCCTCAAATTCTCAAAATAAAATGTACAAAAGTGCAGAAAAGTTATAAAAAGCTTGCCTCATACTGGTTTGTGTTAAACTATGGTACTCTGTTGTACGAAAGTACAGACCTGTACCCTCTAGTTTAATTGTTCAGACTGGTGTTTGTTCAACCCGAACTATTGCTTATGTGACTCTGTTGTACGAAAGTACAGACCTGTCACCGCTATCTTAGTTCTAAAGATACGTTCATACCCTCACCTTCTATATAGAAAATACTAACATGTTTTTGATTTCAAATGTATATTTTAATGTGATTTATATACTATAATATGCATGCTAATAATAACACAATGGTTCATCTCATTATGAGTTGAAATCATATACTTAAGTACAAATGTTTAGATGGATAAATCTCAATAATCGTCTTGAACTAATCTTTATAACAGATGATTTAAATATGCTAAGTAAATTTAAAGTGGACAAATATACTGATAATCGGAATAACACTTACTATTTCCTAATAATTGCATGTTATCCTGATATGATCCCTAACCAAACCAAAACAATTCCGTCCCCAAAAAGATTGTTTATTTATTGCTTTCAGTATTTTAATTCTGTCTTATAAAGAAAATTACAAAAATATTTTATTTCTGAGTTTTTGTATTCAATTTATTTCGTCCCCAAAGTTAATTGTTATTGAATTAGTTTATTTATTTATGTTTTAATTATATTTTATTTTAATTTTTTAGAATTATGTCACAATTAACTGTTTAATTTTGAAATCAAGGCGACATTGTCAATGTCGCTGCCAATATCGCATACAAGGACAACAATAAATAGAAGAATTTGAGCTCTAATTTGGTACGTTTTCAAAACATTCAAGCGATATTGATAGCGATATTGGAGTGCGATTTTGCGATATCGCCTGTTCGAACCATTTTCTTCCTATTTTTCGACCCTCACTTCAATCCAACCACTCCCTAGTGTGCGCCAGTGTTTATTTCATCATTAGGTATGCTTCTCTTGCTTTATAACTTGCTTTTTATGAGTGTTTGGATAACTTTTAATTCGAAATAGGAAAACCTAGGGTTTTGTGATAAAAACTGCTTAAAACATGATCAAATCTAGTGTAATAATGCTCTGAACGTTGCCCATTGTTTGTGACATCAGTTTTAGGCTTTAGATCATCCATTTGGTTGGTTTTTCGATTAAAAGGTTTTTTTGAGCCGTTTGTTTAGCGACATTGGAATGTGCGATATTACCACTATCGCATTAATTGGATTAATTTCCTATATCGCTAATTTCAAACAGGGCGATATCATATGCGATATCATTAGCGATATTGATGTAATATCGCCTAAATTAAAATTTCAATTTAAGCGACATTATCTTCAATATCGCCTAAATTAGAAATCAGTCAATTGGGCCAGGCCCAAACCAGTGACAAACAGGCCCAGTTTACATTGTCTAACTTCTTCTTGGCCTGTTGCAATATATTTCACTAACTGCTTTCGAGCTTTGTGTCGTGTATTGATATTCTGCAGAAATGGAAGATTTCGCGCTATTCGATTCCAAGTGTGACACCCGTCACAATATCACTGCTTTCTTGGATGATACTAAGGACTCTTCTGAGCCCTTTAGGCCTCTGATTGCCTTCCTGCGCCGTTCGCGAATTTTCACAGCGATTACTGCCTCCGACACCATATACAGAGATCATGTCGGGCAGTTTTGGAGGAACGCGTCCGTTAACTCTGCACTTGAGCACACACGTCTTATCTCAACAGTGCACGGACATGAAATTATTATCTCTGAACAGCTGATAAGAGATGTTCTTCGGTTCGAGGACAATTCTGATATGCCGATCCTCTTCTCCAACGAATTCATTGTTGGAGCAATGAACCGAATGGGATATTCTGGTACGCATTCGGATCAGTACCGGAAGGGCAACTTGACTCGGGTTTGGAGGTGGCTTATGCACATTTTCATCTTGTGCCTCTCCAACCGTAAAGCTGGGTACGATGGTACCAGTCATCGGACGGTTTCAGCAATGTTGGCTCTCGTCTACAATAAGCCCTATAACTACTCTGGTTATATCTTCAGGGCTATGGTCGACAACGCTCAACTAGGGGATAACAGATGGTTCATGTATCCCCGCTTTATTCAGCTTTTGATTAATAGGGAGCTACCGGATCTGGCGACTGATGCCACCCGTGTTTACCGCCAAACCCCAATGTCCAATCGGATTTTTGGGGTAATGAGCTCAAATGGCAAGGGGGTTCCGATTCCCCCAGATACTCCTCTCTTCGGTCATATCATTGACCCGAACTACCAGCCGCCGGCAAATGAGGGTTATCTGGATCCTCCTCCTATTTTTGAAGCAAACCTTGCTGACATTCCTGTACAAGCTACGGAAGATCCCTTGGCGGATATATTTTTGAGTGTTTCCTCTCAGGGTGACTTGCATACTTTGCATGTTCACCATGATACCTCTGAGGGATCCACTGATTCCGACTCCTCGGGGCCAGCCGGAGGTGACACTGATACGGAATCTGAAGGGCTGGTTCCGGATCGTCGAGAGATCGAACTCATGAGGCGTATCAATCCTCAGCGTTACTTGAGGATTCAGAGGAGGATTGCTGCCGGCAAGCAGCACGTACCGCAAAAGGATAAGCGGGTACGGGAATCCTCAGATGATGAGTATGTGCCTCCACCACCGAAGAAATCAAAGGCAGCTCGTTTAGTTTCAACTTCGGCCACGCCTCTGGATACACCGCAGGTCGACATTCCTGTTCAACCACATCCCTCGGTTATCCAGGAACTAATAAAGAGGCTAGATTCGATGCAACACACCCTGGATGCTCAAGCTGCGGTCATCCAAGTTCAAGCTACTCGAGTTGAAGCTGTGGAAAAAGAGAATGAGGAGCTTAGGTCTAGGGTTGTAGCTTTGGAGTCCCAGTTGGTCGTTTCGGGGGAGATAGATAATAGTGAAAGACCAAATGTAACTCCCCCTGAAACTGAAAATGAAAATGTAAACGTTGAACCAGGCAATGAAAGTGCTCGTTTGGATTACTTCTCGTTTGAGGAAATACCTGGACAACCAAGACCACTGTCCGTTGACTATTCGTGTGCTGATTTGACATATCTGGCGAGAATGGTTAACAGATCTAATAATGTGAGAGAGGATACACCGGATGAAGATTCTGACCTCGAAGCTGAAGATGAAACATTTGATGAGGACGAATTTTATTATGGTGCTCCTATTATTGAGTCAGATTCATCTGAAGAAGAAGAAGATGAATCACCTGATGACTCAACCGAACCTCAAGCTGAAATGCCTGAATCTCCTAAGGTTCCGGAAACCGTGGAAGAAAGAGCGGCTCGTCTGGCATCCTGGTGGCCTCAAGGTAAAGAAAAGATTGTGCCTGTTACTTGCAAATCTTACAAGGTCAAGGGAGATTACAAAGGATTGATCAAAAGCTGGAAAGTTGTGAATGCAAGGTTTATGATCAAAAGAACCGATGGAGTTCAATACTTCAAACTTTCATTCAATAAACTGAGCACGTTGCCTAAAGGAGAATTAAATAGGCTTGCTCAGTTACAACTGATAAATCCTGAGAGAAATACCCGTGCAGACTTCATTCAGACTACTCTTCAAAGAGAAATTCGTACAAAGAGGTACAGTTTTATTAAGCCGACATTGGGAAAAAGAATTATCTACAAGAAACGGCTAGATCCTGCTACAAATCAGCCATTAATCAGAATGCGCTATCCTCCGGCTGATTGTGTGAAGAGGATTATTTTGGAAACTGTTCCCCTGAACTTTCTTAGAAAATTTCACTACTGGGAATTTGATAGCCAGACTGGAGAAGCTGTATTGGTTTTTGTGCCAGAGAATGTTGAACCTGAGAAGACTTCTCTCTATGGGTTGAAGAAAGCACAATATCGGATTTTTGATCCTATGAGCTTGATAAATTTATCAAAGGAGGATATGAGGAAGTTGTTTGATAATAGAATAAGATATTACCGAGGTAATCCAACAAATGAAAAGCTTGCTCAACAATTCCAGAAAATTGTAGATATCTGTATAACCCATGGAATCCATGCGGGTGGCAAATTTCCTACTGGATGGGTTTAGACTGAAGACTTTTTGAAGACCAAGCTGAAGACACGGGGGAGTTTGTTGATACATTTAGAGTGTCTGTCACTTGGTCTAAGTTTCGAGTTGTAATTAATTAGATTAATTTTGTATTAGGCGATATTGTTAATATCGCTTAGGCGATATCACTAATATCGCCCTTTAGTCCAGATTAGTTACATATAAATACTTGTTTAGGGTTTCAGTTTCAGAGGCTTTTTCGACACTCTGCATTTTGATATAGGCGAATTTTCTTGGCAGCTTTTGTCATTTTCAGTGTTCCTGTCATTGTAATTCACATTGCTTTATATGATTAATTCAATATATGTGTTTGTGATTTTGTTGTTGAACGTACAATCGATAGCTATTGAATTCCGCGCATTAGTTATTGTTTATTGATTCATTGTTTAAGATCAGTCTTTATTGCGATCCTACAATTACACAATTATCCCCTCAAAACCGACTTTCTGCCCGACACTGCGACACAAGCCTTGTGTCGCACTGGGCTCTGTGTCGCTACCTGCGACACTAGCCCTTGTGTCGCATAACAGTACACAACTTTTTAAATTTAACAAATTTCTGGGTTTTACACACATAGAGGTGGGGCCCACAAAAATCTGCAGCTCTCATGCCCCCTCCCACACTTCACAAGAAACACCATCATTTTCTTTGGCTACATGAACACTCAAGCCACATGCAAATCTTCATTTCCCACACTTAAATCAATTTCTCACTTTCTCTCAAATCTCTCTCTCCCTTCTCTCTCTAACTCTAGAAAATCAGCCACTACAAATCCACCCTACACCCACCCTTGACCACCACACAACCACCATTGACCATCATAAACCACCGTACAACCACCACATCAAAACTCCATCTTTTTATAAAGGAATCAAGCTCCACATCCTTCTCTCCTTCTCCCCATCTTAATACTTTGTAAGGAAACAAAATCTTCATCTAGAATTACTTTTATAACATGTTAATAAGTTCACTTAACAAGATTATGTCCAAAACCTTGCCCAAAATCATTTTCATCACTTAAAACACTCAAGAAATGCAACATACATTTCTGTCCAGAAATATGTGCGACTTTCTCCAGAAAGTTTCGTACTCAAACCTTAACCAAAATGGACAATTCAATTGGCAAAACTTAAGTTTAAGAAGTTAGCTTTCATTTTCAAGTGGTTTCGTAATTTTTCGACACCGTTTGGTACCCGAAATTGATTTTACAAAAACATGTCGCCATTCTGTCTCGGATGGCAGATTTTTGTACTAACTTCTCGAGCCCATAACTCGAGCTACACAACTCCAAAAGACATGAGTTTTTGCCTAAATCTTACAAATTTTGTTAGCTTTAAAAGTAGTATGATTATACTCTCTGAAGTTTTGTAGATTTATCTCAGTAATTAAAACAATGTGCATGTGTCCAGATTGGTCACTGTTGGACCTCAGAGGACAAATGGAACTATTAAAAATACTTAGGCTTACTCAAAAATTCTAGAAAAATTAATGTAAGTAGCCAAGACATAGGGGAACAACTGGTATTTTTCTTGGATTTTATTTCGGACTTATGAATTATAAAGTCGGCCTACAAAAATATGTATTTTCTGGAAAAACTAAAACGGGGACTGATTTTGTATAATTTAAAAATCGACATTTTTCAAACATGCTATAAGTGATGAAACTGAGTTTTCATGACATTTAAACATATAAGAGTTGTGTAAAAGTTTTGGGTCAAACCAAGTTGGTTTGACCAAAGTCAACGAATACGGTTCGTACGTTAAACGTAAACCGACATATTGAAAATTTAGCTTTAAAACCGAGAACAAACTCCAAATATTTTAGTTTGAAACTTAAACAAAAATGACACGTATAAACTCAACTCGAGATGAAAAACGACAC
The DNA here is from genome assembly GCA_963930675.1 of Gnaphalium uliginosum. Taxonomy (NCBI): domain Eukaryota; kingdom Viridiplantae; phylum Streptophyta; class Magnoliopsida; order Asterales; family Asteraceae; genus Gnaphalium; species Gnaphalium uliginosum. Next base: position 46,441,192 of record OZ005685.1, on the reverse strand, counting down.
CTAAAACACTTAGAACGAAAACGAAGAACCAACATATCCTTAGTGTCGCAGTAGAATCCGAGTGTCGCAACCTGCGACACTAAGCCTAGTGTCGCAACCATTAAGTTTCGCAATAACCTGCGACACTAACTCCAAGTGTCGCATAAAACAAGTTGATCAAAATTTTGTTTTCACAAAATATTAAATTCGCGTAATAACACGTAACCGTATATGTATGATAAATACTCGTACACGCAATACACATACTTTTATAAGCAAACAACGAAACAAACATAATAATAATGTCTTTGAGAATTATTGTTACAAACTTTCACTAATGGGTCATACATGTTTTCGAAAACAAAACACATTTGGACATACTAGTTGAGTGAACAACTAGCGTAAGTGGACATTAACCCTCCACTTACACAATAGCTTAATGGACAGTAACCCTCCACTTACATACAACCTTATACGTTTAGAGCGTTAGAAGGTTGCACTTGGAACACACTTTATTTGCTACTTGCTATATTTGCTTGCTAAACTCAGGTGAGTCTCATAGCCCCATTTTTACTGCTTTTTACTATTGGGGTGAGAATACAAACTGTGACACCCGACACTTTAGGTTAATTGTTAAACCTAACTAGAAACCCTAATTACTTGTATTTAGTTTGTATTAGGCTAAATATTTGTAATTACTTGTATATTTGAATATACACTTACGTGATTATGTGCTTATCTTTAATTACGCGAAACAACCGGACGAGGTCCGATAATCTATACGGCGTTGGTGATAACTTTTCATAAATAATGTAAACCTATTTTATAAATTAAATAGTAATTATTTACCCTATATTATTGTTATTAAATAATAATATACGAAAAACCTAGACGTTTTGCTTAAAACGTAACAAACGCAACGACAATGCGCGAATCGCGCCCAACACCCGAACGAAACCGATAAATATTTTAAGGTTCAATGATGTAATTTTAAATATATTAGTCAAATTAAAATAGTGAATTGTATGAAAAATAAAACACAAAAGTTAAACGTTGACGATTTAATTTTTATGCGCGCGAAAGATGTTTAACCGACCGAATAACGTAACGCGGGCTTGAGAAAACAAATGTGCAAGCCCAAGGACCCAATTGGGCCGCCCCAAGAGGCCGAAATCGGCCCAAGAAGGAGCCTAAGGCCCACCCTATTTATTTCTTTCTTTCCTCTCATTTTCTCACTTCCATTCCTCATTTTACACACACAAACACTCTCACTTTCTCTCTACTCTCCTCCCCTCCTCCTCTCTCCCAAAAATCTGCTCAAAAACCCCACACCACCATCAAACACCACCTGCCACCATCCACCACCGTCATCATCCATCCAAGATTCAAGAAGAAAGCAAGCCAAAAACCAAGATCGAACTTCCAACATCATCTTTCTCCTCTTGCTCGATTGTTTAACATTTGTAAGAACTCCAAAACTTCTCCAAAATACTTGTAATACCTCTATAAACATGTTAAAAGGTTCACATAACAAGGAAATGTCCAAAATATAACATAAAAACGTTTTTCATGGCTTAAAATGTTCAAGAACAAAACATGCATTTTCGGACAGAAAAATAGCCCGACTTTGAGAGGCTGTTTCTCCCTCAAAACTTGACCAAAATGGACGATTCAAAAGGCAAAAATTAAGTTTAAGAAGTTAGCTTTCATTTCCAAATGGTTTCATAATTTTTGGAGCCCGTTTGATACCCGAAATGATTTTTACAAAAACATGTGCCCGGGCTGTCAAAAAGGACAGAAATTTCACCTCTCTTGTTTTAATCATAACTAGAGATATACACCTCCAAATGACCTGAAACTACCGCCAAAAGTTCTCAAAATTTGTTAGGTACAAATGTCGTTTAGATAACTTTTTCTGGAAACGTGTAGATTTTGCCCAGAAATCCGATCTTGTTGCATGTGTCCGGATTGGTCACTTTTTGACCTTAGGGAACAAACGGAATTTTTAAAAATACTTAGGAGTACCCAAACATTCTGGAAAAATTAATTTAGAAAGCTAACATACTAAGGAACAACATATATTTTTCTTGAATTTTTATTTGAACATTTGGAACACGAAATAAAATCGACAAAAGCTGACCTGTTACAGGCCCTGTGTCGCAGAAGCCGAGTAGTCTGCGACACAAGCCTTTTGTGTCGCTATAAACCCAATCGTCACATTAGCGACACAAGCTTTTGTGTCGCCATAAACCGAATCGTCACATTAGCGACACAAGCTTTTGTGTCGCCATAAACCGAATCGTCACATTAGCGACACAAGCTTTGGTGTCGCCATAAACCGAATCGACACATTAGCGACACAAGCTTTTGTGTCGCTATACACCCGAAACGTCACATTAGCGACACAAGACTTTGTGTCGCATAAACCCTTAGTGTCGCATAAACCCTTAGTGTCGCATAATACCCTAGTGTTGCACAATGGCGACAGTAGCCCAGTGTCGCTAAGAACACAAAAATCGATACGTTTTCCTTAAAGCAATACAAGCATAAATAAAAATTTTCCAAGCTGACCTGGCGACTCGACCCCAGCCAGGGGCTCTGCCCCTTGGACCCCGCCAGGGGTTGCCACCCCTTGGACCCCGCTGCCAGGGGCGCTGCCCCCGGACCCCCGTCATTAATGGGCCTCGCCCCTTGCCACACCGATTAATTACCCATAACTGGAAAGTAGAACGATTAATTACCCATAACTGGAAAGTAGAAATACGCGTAACATAATTAATCAAGAGCTGTATTTTCACAAAATATCACCAACGGCCTGTACATGTTTTTCTAAGCACAAACGATAACTGAACAATTGGACATTTCTAATTGTGTGAACTTATTTAGGTGGACATTAACCCTCCACCTACACGATTAACTTAGGTGGACATTAACCCTCCACCTACATGATTGGCTTAAGTGGACATTAACCCCCACTTATACAATCACCATAGATGGTCTTTTGAGACATCTACTTACACAACCTTATACGTTTAGGACGTTAGAAGGTTGCATTTGGAAAACACGCTTTGCTTACTAATTGCTACTTGCTTGCTAATATCAGGTGAGTTTCATAGCCCCTTTTTACTTTTTCTAACAGGGGTGAGAATACATACAACTGCTTTTACACTGCTATTTTCATGTGAACACAAGTACAAAACTCGATATATTGGTTGCATGAGTTATTTTACTAATCCTGAAAGTCTCCCACATCATAGTTTGTTAGTATCGTTATAGCGTGAATGTTAATGAATAGTACTATTTGGGATTGACTCCCCCCATCCGGGTTAGTAGCGCTAACTTGTCAAACGGACGCATTATCATTTGTTCTTACGAGTGTTGGATTAGGCACTCGCTGGGAGGCACCCCGATCGTGGCACTTGATTGTGACCCGACACCACAGTTAAGCTCGAACTATGAGCTCATGGCAACAATATACACTACTTTACATTTTTGTAATACATTACCTATCATTGTTGAATGATACAAACAGCAAATTTTGTGTTCCATACGATGTTATATAAACTGTTTACAAACCTATGAACTCACCAACTTTATGTTGACCTTTTAGTATGTATTTCTCAGGGGACCCGCCGCAGTAAGAAGCTTTCGGAAGCATTAGCTCGAGTCACATGTTTTCACAATCAAACCGGAGATTTGAATGCATTACTACATTTTGTAACTATGATTAGGATGGTAGTGGAAATCTGTAGAATGTTGACTCGAAACATGATGATTATGTAGACTTTTGTAAACAATGAAATTATGGAAATGTAATGATTTTTGATACGTCTCATATAGAGGTCGTTTGTTGTAATTCTTGTGTTGTGATATTTGATTTGGTCGGCGCCCCCAACGCAACACCCTACCTTCCGCTGCCACGTGTCTTGGGGGTGCGACACAAACACTCTTTTTATGAACACAAGTACTGAAAACACTTATACGGATTGCATGAGTAACACACTAATCCATTAAAATCCTCTCATATCATGGTTCGTTAATCACGAAGTGAGCGCGAACATTGTGAAATAGATCTATTTGGGTTTGACAACCCACGTCCGGGCTAGTCGCACTAGCCAAACGTTAAACGGGCGCATAATAATTCGTTCATAACAAGTGTTCTGGATTAGGCACTTGCAGAGGTAACAACAAACAGGGCAAGTTTCGAATGCATGAGCTCATGGCAATAGTATACACTATTATTTTTGCATTCGTGCAATTACATTTACTTATCGTTGACTAACGATACAAACAAATCTTGTGTTTCATACCAATGCTACTACAATTGTTTACAAACCTATGAATTCGCCAACTTTAAGTTGACCTTTTAGTATGATTTCTCAGGTATCCAGCCGCAGTAGGATGCTTTCGGAAGCATTAGCTCGAGTCGCATATGTTCATAAACAAATAAGAGATTAGATTGCATTACTATATTTTGTATTATCAGTTACGTAGTAGAAATTTATTAGTTGTTAGATTGCATTCCTATATTCTTATCTTGTACGTGTATAAAATAAATACAATCATTATAATTAGAATTACGAAAATTCGGAAGAGTGCCACTTTTGAGCGACTTTTGTCTAATATTATTCGTTTTCTATTTAGGTGAATCCATTGCATGTCTAATATATTTTTGTCAATCTTTAGATATACACGGGTGTTGTGAATGGATTAGGAAACTATAATACCATCTAAATTCTTTTGAAAAGCTTATGAAAATAATAATAATCTAGAAATGTGCGTTCAACCCAAATTGTCAAATATTGTTGACTATCTTGGGCTTACCTCCCTTAAAAATAATTTTATAAACACAACTAAAAAATTATTATAAAATCTTGATCCATACGGATTAGTATAATATAATAATAATAACTAGGTTAAAAACCCGTGTATACACGGACTGTATAAGAAATAAAATAATTAAATATAAATATAGTTATCTTTTGTTTATATGAATATTAAGCCGGTGATTACACATGTATGCCACATAAAACTATCTTCGGTTATTTGAATGTTAAATCAAATCAATGAATACAAACAGATGACACGTAAAACTATTTTTCGTTATTTGTATGTTAATTTTTATTTTATTTGAATGCTATTTTATTTTATCATTTACAGTAAAGATGAAAATATCATGTAAGTTATGTACGTAGTTATATAAGTAATATAAATAAAGAGAAATACCTTAAGTGGTTATTAGGTCTCAATTTTTGTAGCTAGAATGAATTATGTTAATGTTGTTAAATCAATGTTGTTTGAATGTTAAATTAAACCCAACTATACATGGATGTCGAATAAAACTATCTTTATTTATTTCAATGTTAAACCCGTGAATATACACGAATGTCGAAACACATATCTTTTGTTTATTTGAATGCTAATTTTTATTTTCTCCCACTTAAGTCTTATTATTCGCGGTTCTTAAACCATATTACTAAAGTGAAACTATTAAAAATTTAAGTAAGATGCATTGCTGTTACTATTTATACAGGACATGCGAGTAAAATGTTGTTTAATACAATCGACAAAAAAAAATGTATTTTATTTTCAACAAAAATAGTTAGAAAGTTTTAGATCATCTTAATCAAATGTGTAAATAATGACGTAATATATTCTCTACAATTGTTATTAAATAATTAAATACATAGTAAATATATTATATTTGTTTTTGATAAAATTGTGTACATAATTAATTAGAAAGTTTTAGATAAAAGATTTTGACATTTGAAAATTCGTTAATTAATTATATTGAGGGTTTTTTCAAAAGAGATTTTTTAGGTAAATAGATATATTTGATTGATTAATTGAAAGTATAACAAAATTAAAGAATTTGATTGGTTAATAGCTCTCAATTTTTCAACAAATTTTTATAGGAGAGGTTTTCTTTTATTAATATTTATATATATTAGATAGATAATACTAATATAAATTTAATATAATTTAATTTAATTTAATAATAATAAGATAAGATAATTGAGTAAATATTATGCCACCTTTTCCTATATTTTAGTTAATTTAACAAAATCAAGTAATTCTATTATATAGCACTCAAACCCTTCTATCCACAAGGTCCATCAAATGTCTTTCTTTTATAATTACCCACATAATGTGTATGATAAAATTTTATCATTTTTGTATGATAAAAATAGCAGAAGAATAACAAAGCATGTTAGATTTTGTATATGATAAAGATTTTAGTTATTGCTAACGAATTAGATGTTGTATATGGTCCGATCGATTTTGAACCAGATTTTTTCATAATTCCGGCTCAAAATTAACCGGTTTTTCCTATAGTTTGACTAGTCAACGGGCCCCTTGGGCCTGCCGGCCCGGGAACCGGACCGGCATATTGAACCGGTTCAAGTTTTTTTTTTTTTTTTTTTTTTTTTTTTTTTTTTTTTAATATGGTAGTTGGTGGGCTTTCACTAGTCATTTATTGAAGGAAAATTGTAGGTATAAATTCCAAAACTAATCATCTTGAAAAATGTGTATTCACATTAAAGACTTTTACTAATATTTATACTAAATAAATAAATATGCATTTTGACTTCCATGATTTAATAATTTTAGCATTTTTGATATTTTTAGTTAACTTTAACTTTTTCAACTATTATTTTATATTTTATTATTAATATTAATTATTATTATTATTTATAAATTTCCTCTACATTAACTTATTGATTTAATTTGTTACAAGTTCATTTTTCTAAAAGATAGTTCCAATGTATTGCTATATTTTTATTCTTAGCTTATAAATTATGTTTTTTTTTAACTTAATGATTTAAATGATGTTGAACTATTTAAGATTTAGATTAAGAATGTTTTACTCATTTAGTTTGAAACATGTGTTCATGTTAGATTGTATGGTTTTGTTGTTGGATTGTTTAAGTATAGAACATTTGTAGGATTGTTAAGAATGTTGTTTACTTGTTAGATTGCATGTCTTTGAATAAAGTTTACTCGTTGGATTATTGTTAAATTATTTCGGTGGACATGATTTTGTATGTCTCTTACTTCCTATATACGTATTTTGTTTTCATGTTTTTAACGATTCCGGTCGAACCGGCCGGCCCAAACGGTCTGACCGGTCCGACCAAAAATCCGCACTCGTCCGAATCTACTAAAAAACCGGGTTTTAAAACATTGATTATAGGATTTTAGTGATTATCTTTTTAATATAAAAACTAGGCGAAGGACCCGCGACAACGCGTAATTTAATATTTGTGTTTGTTAAAAAATAGTTTTACATGGGTTGGGTTGATATAGTTAAATCGTATCGTAAATCGTATTGTTATGTTAGAAATGTATATAACGGGCAACCTTCTATGTCAAAAGGTTCAATGATATAATCATGATTCATACGACCAACCTTTTATTGCTATACTGTGATAAAATTGATAGAAGGTAGATGGATATAAATTAGTAACACATGCTTATCACAAATCGTTTTCTAAACGACAACAAATTAAGGGAATCACAGTTTAGTGATTCGTGTTTATACATGTTTTATTGAAAAAATTTAATAATCGATAAGTTTTAAATATCTTTATCAAACAAAGAAGGAACCAAAAGTATAATTATGCCTCAAATATATATAGGGACCAAAAGTATAATTATACGAAAAAAAAATTGAACTGTTGGATCAACAAAGAAGGAAACCCGATCAAGTGTCAAAATTCCTCTATGGTATCCTCTTTTAATTATATATATAAATATAAAAGATATTAATACTTTAGTGATGGGGTAATTTGAGGATGACGATCTTCTTAGTAGGGCTAATTTTATGGAAATATTTGTAAGTGGAAATTTTATATTTATTATTTTTGAATTAAGAGCAGGGCTATATTATATTTAAGATGTCATATCTCAAAAACTCGAAAACTATACTTCGTAAATAAAATTTGCACTATTTTTAAGTATAAAACGCATTATTTTAGTAGCATAAAGCTAAGATATTACTCCGCAAAATAGGTTTTATAGTTTTTCATAACTAATCAAATATAGTTAATGAACTTTTATGTTTTCTTTCGGTTAGGTGAAAACAGTTTAACGTAAAATAGTACAACGTTACGTGAAAATAAATGGAGAAGGTTGAGAGTTTAGAGTTTGGGGTATTTTGGGGTATGATGTTTGGGGATTGGTGCTTTTGTTTTTGGATAAAGAGGACGGTACCCCGGGAGAAATTTCATACCAACCAACAAAAAAATAATAATTACAAGTCTACCTCCCGAAAGGACGTTTTTAGTGAACGTCCCAAACACGTACATAATAGTTTATTTCTACTACTAGACTAATCACAACCTTAAAATGACCACTTTTACAATAAAACCTATCAAAACTAAAATGGCCAACACTAAAAATTTAAACTAAAATGACTACAAATATGATCATTTTTACAATAATTCCTAGCAAATGACAAAAAAAAAACTTCAAATTTCCCTTGTCTTCAATCTTCATTCCATAAGCAGTCTTCAACTTGATCTTCAAATCTTCATTCCCATGCACCTTTACATCTTCATTCTTACTTTCTTCATTGCCAAACCAATCCAAGTCCATATTCCATACAACATTAACGATGCAATTTTTGGACAAGTTCAAATAGTCATGTTGACCTTTTGGAGTCAAACTATGCCCAACTTCTATTCCATTCAAACCCATATTACCACTACTGCCATTAAATAACAATACACCCTTCCTGACTTTTTTATGTTGCCTCGCAAAAGTCAAACAATTCCCAGAATTACAATACTCAACAGCAGAACATTCTGAGCATTTTTATCTATCATTATAAGTGTTACTTGACTCCTGCTCTTTATTAAGAACAAATTTCCACCTTTTTGCCACTTCTTTTGCATTAACAGAAGCAACAATTTTCAATCCAATGAGCCTTGTTCTAATTACTTCCACGATATTCTTACACAAAACATCCACTGCACAGACCTCTCTTTACCTTGGAACAGACGCCAATTTCTTTCTTGCCACAAATGGTATATAACTCCTGCAATCACCAGACGTTGAACCACACTCCATATTGATTTGTTACATGGAATTCTACACAACAAATCAATAACTTGTTCCCATTCATTACACCCATCCACAAACTCATTAATCAGATTATCCATTTTAGCCATACCCTTGAAATTTGTCCATACCTGTTTAGCAAAGTTACATTCTATAAACAGATGCAAATGTGAGTCTTGTACCTTTTTGCAGAAAGGACAATTTTGATTACGTTGAATATTCCATCCTAACAACCTTTCATGAATACTGAGCTTACTGTTAAGAGCAACCCAGTCGATTAAGGCATGCCTTGGAATTTTTTTTGAAAACCAAACATGTTTATACCAAACCACATCATTCCTGCTTTGACTTAAATCAGTCCACACAGTCTTCATTTCAAATTCTTTTCTTCTTCCTCTCTTATCTCTCCACTTAATCTTGTCTTTAGTACCATCTATCAACAAAGGACAAAAAGACAGTAACACTGAACCATGCCTTTCCAGAATCTCATTAGGCCAAACCAAGTTATAAATTTGCATAATGGTCCATTTGGATGCCAATTATCATACCATACTGATGTATCTTTACCATCACCAAGTTTATGAAATATATGCATCCTAACAGATTCTCTTAGCCTCATAATATGATACGTGTTAAGTGGTGATTAAAAATAACAAGTTTTAATGAGATGGAAATATTAAAGTTGACTTTAACACAACCAGGCAAGAATACATGTTCGTATTATAGTATAGCTTTGGTAAGACCGAGTCGAACCACAGGGATTCGGTGTAAATTAAAATAATTAATTAAACCTTTAAATTACATATTACAAATAAATAAGGGGTGCGTTTTAGTTCCGTACGAACGATTTAAATTAAAAACGAATCAAACATTAAACAATTAAAAGATAAAAAGTTTCTAAAGATAATCAGATAGAGAAGCATGTAGTTACTTAGATTTGTGATTCCTCGATTCAAGTTTCAGATATGTTTATTGAATTGTTGATTATTTATTATGGCGATTTTAACAAATATAGATAGTCTCCAATTAAGGTTAACTAATCTTAATAAACCTTAGCTTAATATTAGATTCTATTGAATACACTAGAATTTCTTCTATGTGTTATTAACCTAAACTTTATTCAATTAATACTATCAACAGATCATTGAGATTCATTCAGCAACCTCGTGTTAACACACGTTTATAATTATTGGTTAAATAATTATCACATTAATTAGGTTTTATTAATTGCTATTTTCTTAACCTATTACCGGTTACAGTCTCAAGCCACAATTAACTAATAAATTACTTAATTGCAAATAATCAATCAACTCATACAAACCCTAGTTATAGCATAAGTCTTTTGACCACGTTAAGAACAATTAATCAACACACAGTTAATATGCATCTTTCAAATAAACTCAATAATCATTCATAATTCAAATCAACATAAACATATCATAAAACCTTCATCTAATAATCATTCATCTAAGCAAATACAATTAAAGAATTAGCTCATGTTCAAAGTAATCAAAACCAGATCTAAAAACATGTACATTGTAAATAGAAAAGATTAAGAATCAAACCCAAGAAACCGAACCAAATCTTCGTTAGGGTTGAAAACCTTCAAACCCTAGCTTCCTAGCCTCCAATTAGCTCTTCTAGTCGACTTCTAAACCCTAGAACCGAATTAAGCTTTACTTAATTCGTATTGTAAATTTTATGGTCTATGGGTTGATTATGGCCTCTATTTATAGACTTCAGATCGTGCATCCAACCGCCGGTTGAATATTTCAGCCGCCGGTTGGGTTGACTTTTTACCCACGAAACCCGGTTTTGACCCGCGGGCTCCAACCGCCTTCCATATTTGAGTTCAACCGCCGGTTGAATAATTCAACCGCCGGCTGGATTGTAATTCCAGAATATTCCGCATTCGGACTTGGGCTTCTTCTTAGGCTTTAATCTTCACAAATCCGAATTTAATCCTCTTTCTTGGCCCAATAACTTAATCTTTTGGGTTTATTCTTCTCTTTAAGTCCATTCTTCTTGATTGTTAAATCTACACTTCATTTTCTTCAGTTTTTAGCCCGTTTTTGCTGCTTTTCTATATTTCTTTAATTTAAACACATTTTTGCAAATATAAACGAATTCAGTAATATATATAAATAAATTGCAATAAAAATGTTTAAAAATAAGATAATATTATTATATAAATATGACATTATTTGATGTTATCATAATAGTTCTCCAAGTGCATGATGTTTTTGGATTAACTTCCATTACCCCCAAGTGCATGATGTTTTTGGATTAACTTCCATTACCCAGAATCTTTTTTCTTTGATTCGGTTTTCATACACCCATTTGACCCAAAGAGCCTGTTTCCGCTTGGAACGTTCCACACAAATTTTGACATTAGCACTTTATTCTATTCTTTAATGGATCTAATTCCAAGCCCACCCTGTTTTTTTGAAAAACACACATCATCCCATGCCACTTTGGCCATTGATCTCTTTTGCTCATTACCCCCTAAAGAAAGTTTCTCATAAGTATTTCTACATCAACAACTACTGACTTGGGAAGAATAAACATAGATAACCGATACACTTGGATAGAACATAGAACATATTTTATCAATTGTAGCCTCCCAGCATAAGACAAAGATTTATTTTTCCAATCATTTACCTTCTTCCTGACCTTATCTAGAAGACTATGACAATCCTTGTAGTGGAGACGAGTAGATAGCAAGGGAACACCTAAATATTTAGCTGGAAATGACCCCACTTGATAAGGCAAGATTCTTTTAATCTCTAACATATCCTCCTCCTTAACATTACCCAAAAGGTAGTGCTTTTGTCTAGATTAGGTCTCAACCCAAAAATGACACTAAATTCTTTTAGAGCATTATTAATTATACTCACAAAATTCTTATCACTTTTGTAAAATATCAATAGATCATAGTGAAATAAATGTGGGTTAATTCTAACTTATCACAGTTTTGAGGATAATTAAAATTACCCATTTTCCTAACCTTTCTTTTCAAGATCAAGTTTAAGATTTCATCACTAAAGGAAACATATAAGGGGATAAAGGGTCCCGTTGTCTTAAACCCCTTCAACCCTTAAAATGGCCATGCTGTTCACCATTAATAGAAATAGCAAAAGGAGTAGAAATACATACCATAAGCCATTTAACCATCATCGGATGAAATCCAAAACGCACCAGAATATTCTCTATAAAGCTCCAATTGATAGTATCATAGGCCTTTTGAATATCAATTTTGAAAGCACACCTCCCTTCTCCTGATTTCCAATTATACCCCTTCATCAATTCTTGAGCAAGCATAATATTGTCACTGATTTGTCTAGTAGGGTTAAAAGCAGATTGATTCTCATCCACTACATCAGCAAGACAGTCTTTAATTCTATTAGACAGAATTTTACTTATGATTTTGTACATTACATTAGAGCATCCTATTGGTCTAAAATTAGCCACATTTATTGGACTTTGAGATTTCGGAACCAAAGCAATAATGGTGGCATTCACTTCACCCAACAGTTTACCATTCATAAAGAAATCCCTGATAGCACAACTTATATCATTTCCCACAACTGGCCATGCAACTTTATAAATTCTAGCAGAGTAACCATCTAGGCCAGTGTATTTACCATCTTCTATATCCCAGAGAGCATTTTTAATATCATGATCTTCAGTTTTCCTCACCATATGTTCAGCTTCTTGAAAACTTATTCTTTTGTCAAATAAAGTACCAGGATTATGAATAGGCACTACCGTAGATTCTGAACCCAACATAGTATTAAAATGCTTAACAAATTGCTCAGGGATAACATTTCCATAAAACTCCCGGCCCTTCATATCTTCCACCACTTCTACTATGTTCTTGTTTATTCTGTCCTTTATAACCTTTTGGAAATTTGCCAAATTAGCATCACCCTCTTTAAGCCACAATACTTTTCTTTTTTGAATTAACAACTTCTCTTCGTCAAGCATTGCCTCTTTCAAAGCTCTATGATAACACACTTCCTCCTCCCTTAATGCATCATTTTCAGGATCACAAGCAACAACTTTATGTAGCTCATATCTCAACTCGGTAACTTTTCTAAAAATATTCCCTTCATGCTTATTCAAAGTTCTCAACTGTTTTTTTTTAATTTTTTAAGCTTTGTAAACAGAAAACATTTTAAAACCATGTACATCTTGATCCCAGACTTTCTGAATCAGAGGTAAAAAAATCATTTTTATCAGCAATATGGTTATTAAATTTGAGATGGTTATTAAATTTGAATGGCTTTTGCTTTTCTTTAACAACATTTTGGAATAAGATCATAACAGAGCAATGGTCAAATAGACCAAATGGCTTAAACAATGCATGAGCTCTTGGAAATAGATCTAGAAATTCAGTGTTACCAAAAGCTCTATCTAGCTTTTTCAATACACCTCTATTAGGCCCAACAACATGTGGTTTTTGTATCTGTAAGTCCCTTATCCTTGGATCGATAACGAGGTTATCACACGATTCACATGTGCGGAATCCGTGTGAACGTTCAATCAACACAAACAAGAATACTAAATGCTAAACGAAACAAATCACAATCAAACAATACTTTTATATATCATAAATTGCGATAACAATCAATGCTAAACACAATTACAGCCAATACGTTCGTTCGTACACTCTGTATTAGACACTCTTAGGTGTCACGTTAGTTATGTTTGTACTTGTAAATATATATAATTTGAGGTTGTATATGTAACTATATTCTCTATATAAATGAATGCATCCTCCACTATTGGGGACATTGAAAACCATAATTATTTTCATGGTATCAGAGCCTATTCCCTCTCTCTTCCTCTCCTTAGAAACCGCCACCCTTCATCATCCATCTTCTCCTTCTTCATTTTTTGGTTATCATCTTCTTCACGTCAATGGCTTCACCGCATGATTCAACCCTCCCAATGAACACTCTTTCTTCACCTAATAACTATTCGGCTTTCATCCTCCAATTATCTTCTATGGAAGAACCGATTAACACCACTTCTTGCCTATCAAAACCTATTGGATCATGTTGATGGTTCCTCTACTCCACCACCCCTTGAGATTCTTATCGATAATAAACCATCACCAAATCCGGCATATGCGGCTTGGACTGCCGCTGATCAAAGGGCTGTTATTATTATTCAAGCCTCACTTACTGAAGAAGCTTTCTCGGAAATCGTGGGGCTTCCCACCGCTAGACAAATTTGGGTCGCCCTTGAGGCCTCATATAGCAATGCCTCGGTGGAACGGATCCAAAATCTTCGTGATCAACTCTGACAACTTTCGAAAGGCACCACCACTGTGGCCAAATTTGGTCGCAAATTCAAAACTATCTGTGACCAGTTAGCTGCCGTCAGCCATCCCGTTGAAGAATCCGATAAGGCCCATTGGTTCCTTTGTGGCCTCGGTGCCTTGTTTGAAACTTTCTCCACCGCTATTCGTGCCTCACGTACACCTCAACTGTTTCAGGACCTTCTTGCTCAAGCCGAGGCACATGAACTCTTTCTTCGGTCACTACATGGACCCGTCGCTACACCTATCGCTTTCTCAGCTCAACCTCGGTCTACTACCTCCACCCGAGGCCGTGGTGGACGCTTTTATAGGGGTGGTCGTGGTCGTGGACGACGGCCACCTCATTGTCAGCTGTGTCGCACGGATGGTCATTATGCTAATACATGTCCGCAACTCTCTTCATTTGCCACTGCCTCACCCGTAACCGAAGCGGATCTTGCGAAAGCTTTCCATGCACAATGTCATGTTACTAATTCTGGACCGGATTGGTTTGTTGACTCCGGGGCATCGGATCATATGGTCTCATCCACGACCTCAGTTAACAAACCTGACACTTTTGTTGGTGATGCTAAAGTTACGTTTGGGAATGGTAACTCTCTTCCTATTTCTCATATTGGCACATCTAGTATTGCTCCTAATATCCAATTAAAAAATGTGTTGGTGGTTCCTACTATTGCCAAGAATTTATTATCTGTCAGTAAATTAACCACTGACAATAATGTGGATGTTTTGTTTTCCCATCCTCACTTTTATATCCAGGATCGCGTGACGAAGCAAGTTCTAGCACAAGGCCAAAATACTAACGGTCTATATGTTCTTACCACATCTCCTCATGCTTATGCGTTTTTCTCAAATATCAAGTTGAAGGCATCCTATGAACTTTGGCATGCTCGTTTGGGGCATGTGTCTTTTGACACTATTTTACTTCTAAATAAATTGGGCCATTTGTCGGTCACTTCTATTTTACCAAAACCTATTGTATGTGCTCCTTGTCAATTTGCCAAGGCACAACGTTTACCCTTTGAGCATAATATTAAACGAGCGTTACATATATTAGATTTAGTTCATTGTGATTTGTGGGGGCCCTCACCGGTAACCTCGGTTGATTCATATAAGTATTATGTTTCGTTTGTTGATGATCATTCTCGCTTCACATGGCTTTACCCGCTTAAAACAAAATCAGCATTTTATGAGATATTGGATTTATTCATCAAATTTGTCCAAACGCATTTTTCTCGTAAAATTAAGGTTTTTCAAAGTGATGGGGGAACCGAGTTTTTGAATCACAATGTTCGTTCTCTTCTTAATAATAATGGCACTTTTCATCGAATTTCGTGCCCATACACCCCACAACAAAATAGTAGGGTGGAACGGAAACATCGACATATCATTGAAACTGGGCTTGCGATGTTATTTAATAGTCATGTTCCCACCACCTATTGGGTGCATGCTTTTAGCTCCGCCATTTACATAATTAATCGTTTACCCACAAAGGTGCTACAAAATCGGTCACCGATCGAGGTTTTATTTGATCGTGTTCCGTCTTATGATAATTTTCGCCCGTTTGGGTGCCGGATGTATCCGTATCTTCGTGATTATGCCGAGAACAAATTAACTCGAAAACTCTAACCACCGAACCCTAAACCGAGCCTAACATATAAAACATCACATGTTCACTGGTCTGGGCCTGGGTGAACTTAGCCAAGTTCGCTGACCCACTAACCTAACCCACATATGTTCGCTAGATCTATGTTCGCTAACCTTATGTTTGCTAGCTTATATGTTCGCTAGTTATAAAATCAATTCTAAGTACAATCTAGAATCCTATTGTCACACGTGATATACCAACAAATTCCTCCTTGACAATAGCTTCTAGATGTTTTTAAAATTCTTCAATGTCTTTACTTGTAAAGCTCACTTCCAGCATACATACCTTTGCTAACGCATAAGTCAACCACATTTTGATATTTTCTTCCTTCTTGTTTCCAGTTGTCGAGGAACAAAATTCTTTTCTCATGAAGCTTCTTCAGATCATTCTTTGAAAAATTCACTAGATGTAAGCAATCATACACTCGTAGTAACTCCTTCACTTCATCATCTGCATAATCATCATGCTCTTCCATCACAACTTCACATGTCTTACTATCAACGTACCACCACTTCAAATTTCCAATGTGGCATTTTCTTCAAGGGAACTTGCTTCAGACATTTCACAGGCTTGTACTTCATCTGTGACGCACCCCCAAATTTGATGTGCAGCGGAAGTCGGGTCAGGGCGCGACTAATCATGGATCATTCAAGTTATAACAAACGACCTCTAAATGAGACGTTTAGAAATACATTTCATAAAATATGTTGTTCACAAAAATACATGTTTGTTCTATTCGCGAGTTCGCATAAAAGACTAGAGATCTTAGTACATAACTACCAATACAAAAATAGTAATGCAGGAAAATCTCTCTGTTTGTTTGTAAAGCATGCGACTCGAGCTAGAGTTCCCTGTAGGCCATCCTACTGTGTCTGCGAACCTGAGATTACATACTAAAACGGTCAACATAATGTTGGTGAGTTCATAGGTTTGAAACAGTTTATCAAAAGTTGGTAATAATCACAAGATTTAATCATTGTTGCACGAATGCAAAATAAGTATATACTATTGCCATGAGTCTCACAGTTCGACGCTTAACCAGGTTTGTGCCTCGGGCAGGTGCATAATCCAATACACCCGTAACAGTCAAATATTAATGCGTCCGTGGGTCGGCTAGAGCGACTAGCCCGGACGGGGATGTCAATCCCCGATAGATCTATCCAATAATACTCGCGCTCATACAATTAACGAACTATGATAAAGTGAGGACTTTTAGTGGATTAAAGGTCTCATGCAATCCGTATAAGAGTTGTTTTAGTACTTGTGATTATAAAAACAGTGTATGTAATCTCACCACATAGTATAAAACAGTAAAAGAGGGCTATGAGACTCACCTGAGTCTTGTAATCAAATATAGCAATTAGTGGGTGTTCGTGTCCCAAATGCAACCTTCTAGCGCCCTAAACGCATAAGATTGTAGGTAAGTGGGGGGTTAATGTCCACTTATGTATGCAAGTGGAGGGTTAATGTCCACTTGTACTAGTTGTGCATTCAACTAGTTATGTCCAAAGTTTGTTTATCGTTTGTGTTTAGAAAACATGTACGGCCCGTTGGTGACGTTTTGTAATAATAATTCTTAAAGATATGATTATTATGATTGTTTCGTTGTATACTTATAACAGTATATGTATTATATGTGTAAGTTATATCGTGTGAAGTATAGTTGTCGTTACGCAAATTCGATGCTCGTTGGTCAGTTCGTACAGTCTCAAATCGCAAGTCAGAGGGTCAACTTGCAGGTCAAAAGTCAACTCGTAAGTCTCAGTTCTCAGGTCAAAAGTCAACTCGCAAGTCTCAGTTCTCAGGTAAAAAAGTCAATTCGCAAGTCTCGGTTCGCAGGTCAAAAAGTCAATTCGCAAGTCTCAGTTCGCGGTCAACAAGTCAATTCGCAAGTCTCAGTTCACGGTCAACAAGTCAATTCGCAAGTCTCAGTTCGCGGTCAACAAGTCAACTCTCAAATCTCACTTCGCAGGTTTTCCAGAAAAATCATACATTTTGTCCACGCGATTTAGCTAAGTAAATATCCGAATTAAATTTTAAAAAATTTCATGGTTACTCTACTATGTCTTAGTTATTTTCAGTAATTTTTTCGGAATTTTTAGAGATATTTAAGTTGGTCAAATAAAATGGTAAATCCCCTGAGGTCTAAAATCGACAAATCTGGATACATGTCCAAAGATTTAATTACAGATAAAAATCTACACATTTTCAAAGAAAGTTATCTGAATGACATTTGTACCTCACAAAATTTTTGAGATTTTGGCGGTAGTTTCAAGTCATTTGGAATCGTGTAGCTCGAGTTATGGACTCGAGAAGTTGAGTCAAAAATCTGTCACCCGAGACAGAAATGCGACATGTTTTTGTAAAATTGTTTTCGAGTATCAAACGATGTCGAAAAATTATGAAACCACTTGGAGATGAAAGCTAACTCTTTAAACTTAAATTTTACCTTTTGATTTGTCCATTTTGGTTGAGTTTTGAGTACGAAACTTTCCCTTGAAGTCGGGCCAAGTTTCTGCCCAGAAACTATTAAGGTTTTTATGTTTTCAAAAACGATTTTTGACTTTGTTTTTGGACATAATCTTGTTATATGGACATTATAACATGAATATAAGTGTGTTCCAAGTAAAATAAAAGGGGTATAGAGTTTCTTACAAAGAAGTTGATGAAAGCACGAAGAAGGAAGGTCGAAGGCTCGTTTTCTTGATTTTTCTTGCAAACCGAAAGAGATGAAGTTATGTTGGTTTGTGGTGGTTCTTGTGGTGATTTTTGGTGGTCTTGGGGGTGGCTTGAGGCTGGTAAATCATAGAGTTTCAAGAGAGAGAGAGATGGGAGAGTTGAGAGAAAGAGAAATGATGGTGTGAAGTTGAGTGTGTGTGAAGTGAATGAATGGGTATGGGGTATGGGAGGAGATATGGGTCTTGAGTGTGGGGAAGGGAAAGATGGCAGATTTGTGTGGGCCCTACAAGGGTGTGGGTGTGTTAAATATTGTACCCCAAGTTTACGTTACGTGCGGTACCCGTTTACCCGTTCGTTTCGTCGTTTGTTAAACGTTAAACGTTTATTCGTTATGTTTTTTGTTAACGTTTTATTCGCGTGAATTTTGGTTGAAGTTTTATTTAAAATGCTTCATTTTAAGTTATTGAAATATATTTCGGGCTTCGTTCGGTTGTCAGGCGTGATTAGTGCGTTTTTGTCGTGTACGGGGCGTTTTATACGAAACGTAAAACGTTTTAGATATTATTGTAACGATATAAGTTAAATAACGATTATTTAATGTAATTTCGTTATTTAATAAAATATTTTCCACCAACGTCCGTATTATTGTGCCGGATTCCATCCGATCGAATTTGCGTAATTTAAAATTATTTACATACAGGGGTATACAATATACATAATGTTACTGTACTTAGTCCTATTTCACACTAAATACAAGTAATAATGACCTATCTTAGGTACAAATGGTGACCTAATTTACCGGGTGTCACATTCTCCCCTTGCTAGAAGAATTTCGTCCCGAAATTAGTTTGTTGTCGTGGTTTGTGTGGGACCAGTGAAGAGATGTGAGTATTTTTGTCGCATTTGGTCTTCCCGTTCCCAAGTGAATTCAGGGCCACGCCTAGAATTCCACCGGACTTTGACGATGGAAATACGACTCTGTTTCAAGCGTTTGACCTCACGGTCCATAATTTCCACAGGTTTTTCGACGAAATGAAGTTTGTCATTGATTTGGATTTCGTCGAGAGGGATGATAAGTGTCTCATCAGACAGGCATTTCTTAAGGTTAGAAATGTGAAAAGTGTTGTGCACGCTACTGAGTTCTTGGGGTAGCTGCAGTCGATACGCCACCGGACCAATTCTTTCCAGAATTTCAAAAGGTCTGATGTACCTAGGGTTTAGCTTTCCGCGTTTACCAAAACGAATGACGCCTTTCCAAGGCGACAATTTCAAAAGTACCTTGTCCCCGACTTGAAATTCGAGGTGTTTGCGTCTCACGTCAGCATAACTTTTCTGACGATCACGTGCGGCTTTCAGCCGGTTTTGGATACCTACGATTTTCTCAGCGGTTTCATGTATGATTTCGGGACCAGTAAGTTGGCTATCTCCCACCTTGGTCCAACAGATAGGTGAGCGGCATTTCCGCCCATAGAGTGCCTCAAAAGGTGCAGCCTTTATGCTGGTGTGATAATTGTTGTTATACGAAAATCTGCACAAGGGTAGGTGATTTTCCCAATTCTTACCGAAGTCCACTACACAAGCTCGTAGCATATCCTCTAGGGTTTGAATGGTTCGTTCGTTTTGGCCGTCGGTTTGCAGGTGGTAGGCAGTACTCATGTCCAGGCGAGTACCCAAGGCTTTCTGTAGTGATTGCCAAAAGCGAGAAGTGAAACGGCTATCTCTATCTGAGATGATCGAGATGGGTACGCCGTGTCGAGCGACAATCTCTTTCAAGTAGATGCGAGTCAAACGCTCCATCTTGTCGGTTTCCTTAATTGCCAGGAAATGAGCAGATTTGGTGAGACGATCGACGATCACCCAAATGGTATCGCAACCGCTCGGTGTTTTCGGCAGTTTAATGATGAAGTCCATGGAGATCTGCTCCCATTTCCACTGGGGTATATCAGGTTGTTGTAGCAATCTAGAGGGTTTCTGGTATTCGGCCTTAACTTTTAAGCAGGTGAGCCATTTGATAACATAAGTAGCTATGTTAGTCTTCATATTAGGCCACCAATACGACTCTTTGATTTCGTGGTACATCTTGTCAAATCCGGGATGTATAGAGTATCGAGATTTCTGAGCTTCATCCATCACCAAACCTCGTAGGTTCCCAAAGTTCGGTAACCAGATTCTGTTAGAGAAGTATCTAGCTCCATCGGGTTTGATTTCGAGTTGTTTATCCATGCCTCGAAGGGCTTCGTTTTTCACGTTCTCTTCTTTGAGTGCTTCGAGCTGTGCGGCATGGATTTGAGTGGTGAGGTTATTATGTACAGACTACAGTCATACCGAGGGTTCGAACTCGTAATGGTTTAACTCGTTCCTTTCGACTTAAGGCATCGGCCACAACGTTAGCCTTACCAGGGTGGTAGCGAATTTCGCAATCGTAGTCGGTAAGTAGTTCGACCCATCGGCGTTGCCTCATGTTAAGATCCTTCTGATCAAAGATGTGTTGGAGACTTTTGTGGTCGGTGAAGATAGTACACTTGGTACCATATAGGTTGTGTCTCCAGATTTTGAGTGCGAATACTACGACTCCTAACTCCAAGTCGTGAGTAGTATAATTTTTCTCGTGAATTTTTAATTGACGGGAGGCGTAGGCTATGACTTTTTCTCGTTGCATTAGCACACAACCAAGTCCCTGGTGTGAGGCGTCACAATAAATCACGAAGTCATCATTGCCTTCGGGTAAGGATAAGATCGGCGCACTGCAAAGTTTTTGCTTTAATACTGGAATGCCGACTCTTGTTTGTCGGTCCAATCGAACTTCTTTTCTTTTTGAGTCAGGGTGGTTAAAGGTTGGGATATCTTTAAAAAGTTCTCGATGAATCGTCGATAGTATCCAGCGAGACCTAAGAATTGACGTACTTCGGTTGGAGTTGTAGGTGCTTTCCAGCACTTAATAGCCTCAATCTTGGATGGATCGACATGTATTCCTTGACTGTCGATGACGTGACCTAGGAATTTTACAGTTCGGATCCAAAATTCGCACTTGGAGAATTTGGCATACAACTCCTCGTGCCTGAGTAGCTCTAGGATGGTTTTCAGGTGTTGTGCGTGTTCTTGTTCGTTACGGGAGTAGATCAAAATATCGTCGATGAATACGATCACGAATTTGTCTAGATATGATTTGCACACCCGATTCATAAGGTCCATGAATACAGCCGGTGCGTTGGTTAAGTTAAATGGCATGACTTGGAATTCGTAGTGGCCGTACCGAGTTCGGAAAGCGGTTTTCGGGATGTCGTCGTTTTGAACATGCAATTGGTGATAACCTGACCGTAGGTCGATATTCGAGTAAACACTCGATCCCTGAAGTTGGTCGAATAGATCATCGATTCGGGGAAGTGAATACCGATTCTTTACGGTTAGTTTGTTCAGTTCACGGTAATCGATACACATTCGGAAAGATTCATCTTTCGTTTTGACGAAGAGGACCGGAGCTGTTGCACGCCCAAATTATGATGCAGCGGAAGTCGGGTCGGGGCGCGACGAATCAGAAATCATTACACAAAGTTACATCGAACAACCACTATATGCGTCGTTTTGAAAACAGTCCAAAAATAGTACATTGATTATCCAATTGTTTACATCAATTTCTGAGTTCGCGAATGGTCCTAGAGATTCTAACACATAACTAATATTACAAAATAGTAATGCAAGGAAAATCTCCGATGTTTGTAAATCATGCGACTCAAGCTATTGTATCTTGGAGTAATCCTACTCCTGTTGTGAACCTGAGAATACATACTAAAATGGTCAACAATAATGTTGGTGAGTTCATAGGTTTAGATATCAAAGTATAAATGTGAACCACGAGATTTCCATGTTTGTTTGTATCGCAAAACTACGATAAATAAATGTATACTACTGCCATGAGCTCATAGTCCGAAGCTTAACTGATATGAGTTTGCCTCTTGCAGATGCCTAATCCAGAACATCCGTATGAACGAATAATAAAGCGCCCGTTTGACCAGTTAGAGCTGCTAACCGGATGGGGATGGTCAATCCCAAATATAACTATTCTTCAAAACTCGCGCTAAGATCCATACTAACGAAACTATGATGTGTAGAGGACTTTTGGGTTGATTATGAAAGTGAAACTCATGCAATCCGTAAAAGTGAGGCTATGAGACTCACCTGATAGTGCATGTATTCTCACCCCAATAGTTAAAACAGTAAAAGTGGGGCTATGAGACTCACCTGAGTCTTGAAAGTGAGCGTTTACGTAAATAAACATTTATCCAAAATGTAACCTTCTGGCGCCCTAAACGCACAAGGTTATGTATGAGTGAATGTCTCAAAAGATCATTCATGACCACTCAACTAGTTATGTCCAAGTGTTTGTTTCATTGTATACTTATAAGAGTATATGAGTTTCATGTACATGTAGTGTCATATGTGAATATTCGTTCTTTTTTACGCGTGCTTAATAGTTCGCGAAACAAGTTCTAAATCTGTTTTATGCGACACTAGGGGCGACGCCCAGGCATATTGCGACACTAGGTCGGTGTCGCAATTATCTCGGAAGTTGGGACTTATGCGACACAAGAGTTTGTGTTGCAAGTTGTGATTTCAATTTTGTTTTAGCGACATAAGCGTTTGTGTCGCAGGGTTTGGCGACACCAATTAGTACTGTTGGTTTTAAAGAGTTGCGACACAAAGGTTAGTGTCTCTACGTTCGAGAAAGTTATCAGTCTGTGCTACACAGACTCAAAATCAAGGGGTTCTGCGACACAAGGTTTGTGTCGCTATGTTCACAGACTGAGAGTTATACAGATGAGATTGAGAGTTGCGACACAGGGCTTGGGTCGCAATGGTTTTGGGCCATCTGCGACACAGAGGGTCTGATGTGTTTTCGTGTTCGGGAACTTGGTCAAATGTGCTCGGTTTGACCCGAAACTTTTAGGGAAGTCTTAAATATGTTTTTAGAGCTTAGAAAAATAGTCGTTACGTTTTATAGTGATCCCGAAAGTGTCGTTTTAATTTCCATGTTAAAACAGTCCACCCCTTAGTTTTTCCAAAATTTATATGTTTTTTGTGGCTCATTTTGACAAATCAAAGCTTCGAAATAAAATCCAAGAAAAATCATAGTTGTTCATACATGTCTTAGCTACTCCCAGTAAATTTTTCATAATTTTTGGTCAAGTGCAAGTCATGAAATCGTCCAAGAACCAAGTATGTGTCCAGTGGACTGATTTCCTGACCTTGGCCCAGTGATTGGTCTATATCTCACGATTTACAAAACTTCAGAAAGTGAAATAGTACAACTTTTAAAGGTAACAGAAAATGTGAACTTTTCAAAGTGGTTTCAGTCGATTTGGGTTTGTAGATCTCAAGATATGCCTTTGCAAAGTTGACAAACTTTTATGCCAAAATGGACAGTCCGGACACCTATTTTTGTAAAATCGTTTTCCCATACCAAACAACCTCAGAAAAATACCAAAACACTTGGGTTCGAAAGTAGACTCATTTAACTTGATTTTAGACTCAAGAATCGCTCGATTTGGTTAAGAAATGAGTTAGATCTCATGGATCAAAGTCGGGTTAAGTTTTGATCCGGTGGTTAACAGCTTTGTCCGAAAGTTTTTAGCATTATCCTTTGGTTTTCGGTTTAGATCTTGGACATAATTAGCAAAATCGAACATCTAAAATGTATATTAACATTATCCAAGGAAGGTAAAGAAAATTTGAAGAGATTCTTACAAGAGAAAGTCGATCGAAAGCCGAAATGGAAGGGGGAGGGCTGCTGCGATTTTGTTTCTTCTTATTTTGTTTGTTCTTCTTTTTGCGAGATGTAGATGACCAAAAATGGTGACTAGAGTTCTTGGATTAAGTTAAAGAATGTGGGTGTGTGAGTGTTTGGACAGAAAATGAGGGAGAGAGGGAGAGGTGAAGTAAAGAGATGAATGTATTGTGTATGAGAAATGAAGTGTAAATGTTATAAGTAAAGAGATGGGCCAAGAGGAGGGGGATTATGGGCCGGTTTTTGGGGATGGGCTGGGCTGAAGACATGGCCTGGCCCATCGGGGTCTTGGGCTCTTGGCTTGCTTCTCGATCTTGCGTTACGCTACTCGGTCGGTTAAACGTTAATTGCGCGTGTTAGATTTTAATCGTTAACATTTAGTTTTCGCATTTTGTTTTTGATATAAAATTGGGATTTTAAATGGACCAAATATTTATAAATACATTATTTAACCGTTTCAAAGTATTTGTCGGGTTTCGTTCGGTGTCGAGTTCGATTTCCGCGTTTTCGTCGCGTACGGTACGTTTTGTACGAAACGTAGAACGTTTTATATATTCTTGCAACAATATAAGTTAAGTAATAATTATTTGTCATAATTATGTTATTTAATAAAATGTTTTTCACCAACGTCCATATTTATTGTGTCGGATTCCATTCGATCAAATTTGCGTAATTACAATTAATTACGTACGCGTGTATAATACAATATACAAGGTGTTACTGTAATTAGTCATATTTCACACTAATTACAGGTAGTAATTACCTATCTTAGGTATAAATGATGGCCTAAATTGCCGGGTGTCACAGGAGCTCCCCAAGGCGAGGAACTTGGTCGAATGAATCCCTTATCCAAGAGTTCCTGCAATTGAGTAGACAACTCCTGAAGTTCGGAAGGGGCTAAACGGTAAGGAGCTCGCCACAGGTGCTGCGCCGGGCACTAAATCGATTTGAAATTTGACTTGTCTGGGTGGTGGGAGACCAGGCAAGTCTTTAGGAAAGACTTCGGGAAATCCCGTACGATGGGCATATCTTCAAGTCGCTTCTCCTCCGACTTCTTCTCAGTTACGTCTGCCAGGAGTGCCTGGTATCCTTTCCTCAGGTACTTTCTAGTTTTCATGCACGATATGATGTTTACCCTCGATCCCCCGGTCTCCCCTTGTATGATTAAGGTTCCACTGGTGACGAGAGGAATGCGAACAAGTTTCTCGTAGCAAACGATTTCGGCGCGGTTATTGGATAACCAATCCATACCAACGATGATGTTGAAGCTCCCGATTTCGATGGGAATTAAATCTATGGGAAAGAGTTCGTTTGCTAGATTTAAAGTGCAATTTTGGATTACTTTGTCGGCTTCGATCAGTTTGTCGTTTGCTAATTCTACAATGTACTTAGCATCTAGGGCAGTGGGAGTGATACTTAGTAGTGAACTAAATTCATCGGATATGAAACTCTTATCAGCGCCAGTATCAAATAAGACAGATGCAGTTAAGTTGTTGAGGAGAAACGTACCCGTAACCACATCAGGGTTTTGACGGGCTTCCCCTGAGTTTATCACAAAAGCTCTACCGCGAGCGTTATTGTTGTTTCTGTTGTTGTTGTTGTTCTTCAACTTCGGGCAGTCGTTTCTAAAGTGCCCGGGGTTGCCACATTCATAGCAGGCTACTGGTGCGTTGGGTTTGGTGGCGGTGTTGGGAACTCGACAGTCCTTGGCTATGTGGCCTTGTCGTTTGCATTTAGTACAAACGTTGCCACATGGACCATCATGGTGTAAGGTGCACTTGGAGCAGTAGGGTCGGCTCCCTTGGTACTTTTTCCGGTCATCGGTTCCCGCAGTATAGACCCAAACAGTCTTCGGTCTTCTGTTATGTTGTTGGTTGTTGTTGTTAGGGTTTCCTTCCCATTTTCTTTTGTTATCCCCAGACCGGTTTCCCGTGTTCCCATCAGGTGTCCCACGTCGGACCACCTGAGCCATTAGACTGTGTGCCATACGGACGACACTCTGTATCGTTCCGGGGTTTTAAGCAGTCACCATCCCCTGAATTTTTGTTGGGAGTCCCCTGATGTATCTCTCTATTCTCTTATACTCAGGATCCACCATGGTTGGACAGAGAAGTTCCAACCGGTGAAAACGAGTAGTGTAACCAGTGATGTCGTCACCTTTGATTGTGAAATTACAAAATTCCACCTCTAGTTGTTGTAATTCCTCCCAAGGGCAATACTCCTCCGTCATCATCTTTTTCAAATCCTCCCAGGGGAGTTGATAGGCAGTGTCGATTCCCATAGTTTGTGCGTAGGAATTCCACCAAGTTAGGGCACCTTCCAGAAGGGTGCAGGTGGAGTACTTGACCTTGCACTCTTCAGTGCAATTGCAAATTCTGAAGACGGACTCCATCTTTTCGAACCATCTTAATAGACCAATGGCTCCTTCAGTGCCCTTGAAGTTGAGGGGTTTGCAGCTTAAGAATTCTTTGTAAGTGCAGGGTTTGGTTGTTGTATTCGTATTTGTTGTGCCCTCGCTGTCCGCCCGTGGATTCGATCCACTATTTCTGTTTACCCCTTGAGCAGTCAGGGCATCGGCCACTCCTTGTGAGATGAGTTGTGCAATTTCGGCGGGAGTATAGGTTTGTCTTCTTGGCAGCATGATTCTTGAATGAAGGAATTAAAAGAAATGTGAGTTAGTTTATACGAGGATTATGATTATCACCGATGTATATATAAAAGGGTAATATACAACAGCACAAAGTGACAGTCACGACATAAGGTAATAAGATTGTAATCATTTAAGATACGAGTTCAAAAGATTATAGAATTCGATGTTTACAAAAGATGCCGGGAATTGTTACATCCGGTCGAATTACAAGCGATTAATAGTGAGATTACATAACGGATACTACACTACTAACCCTGGTGTAGATCTACTTGTGGTAGTAGGGTGAGGAGATGATCCACAGTCTCTGCAAATCTGCTAGCTTGGCCGACGTTTTCCTCAGCCATAGTTAATCGTAGTTCCAGCATGCGAGTGTATTGCTCAGCTTCCTGTGAGCGTAGTTCACATTGTTCTATTCGTAGTTGCAAAGCGGCGACCCCGTCTCTAGTCTCGACCACTTGGTCATGGGTAATATTCAGGGTTTCAGCAAGATCTTCTTGATCTTGATAGATTTGTCCAATTCATCCTTGTGCCATGTGCATCCAGCTTAAACGTGTTTCGAGTTGTTCTAGTTCCATATCATTGAGTCTTTTCTCGTGACGGTGTAGTCTAGCAGTTAGCACCGGGACAGTGTGATGTATGGGTTCATGAGTGTATGGAGAGATGTCCATAGAATCGGCGGTGATTCGCATACCTTCCACCTACCTCCAAGTATCTAACATATTGGGTACCCAATTTCATCGGCGAGCGTCGGAGCGACGGCGGGTTCTGGTAGTTGTGTTATCAGTGGTAGTAGTACCAGGATGTGACAATTCGGGTGTTATGGCGACAAAAAGGCTTGTGTCGCTAATGTGACGATTCGGGTGTTATGGCGACACAAAAGCTTGTGTAGCTAAAGTGACGATTCGGGTGTTATGGCGACACAAAGGCTTGTGTCGCAGACTACTGGGCTTCTGCGACACAGAGGCCTGTAACAGGTCCCTTTTGTAAAATTTATTTCGTATTACAAATGTTCAAATAAAAATTCAAGAAAAATCTACGTTGTTCCTTAGTATGTTAGCTCCTTAAAATAATTTTTCCAGAATTTTTGGGTATTCCTAAGTATTTTTAAAAATTCCGTTTGTTCCCTGTGGTCAGAAAGTGACCAATCCGGATACATGCAACAAGATCGGATCTCTGAGCAAACTCTGCACATTTCCCGAAAAAGTTGTCTAAACGACATTTGTACCTAACAAAATTTGTGAACATTTGGCGGTGGTTTCATGTCATTTGGAAGTGTATATCTCGAGTTATGATTAAAACAAGAAAGGTGAATTTTCTGAGTTTTTGGACAGCCCGTATACATGTTTTTGTAAAAATCATTTCGTGTATCAAACGAACTCCAAAAATTGTGAAACACTTGGAAATGAAAGCTAACTCTTAAACTTAATTTTTTTCCTTTTGAATCGTCCATTTTGGTTAAGTTTTGAGGGAGAAACAGCCTCCCAAATTCAGATCATTTTTCTGATCAGCTTGCATGTGACGTTTTTGTAACTTTTAACCATGAAAAACGGGTTTTATGTTATGATTTGGACATTTCCTTGTTAAGTGAACTTTATAACATGTTTATAAGAGTATTAAAAGTAAATTTTGAAGAGTTTGAAGTTCTTACAATGTTTGTGCAACAGAAAGAGAAGAAAGGAAGCTAGTTTTCCCGTTTCGTGCTATTTTCCGAATGATGGCTTAGGGTGGTTGGATGGCGGCCTTGTGGTGGTTGGAGGGAGGTGTTAGGTGGCTGTGGTGGTGGTGATGAAGTCTGATTTCAGAGAAATTAGAGTGTGTGTGTGTTTGTTGAGTGAAAAATGAGAGAATGAAGGGAGTTAGGCTCATATATACATGGGCTAACTCCATGGGCTTTGGGCTGCCCATTCTTGGGCCGATTGGGCCTTGGGCCGTGGGTCTGGGCCTGACCCTTCCAAGGGTTGGGCTCTTGACTCGCTTCTTGATTTCGTGTTACGTTTTTCGTTCGTTTAAACGTAAATTTCGCGGTTTAAAAGTTAATAATTTACGTTATGTGTTCGTGCACATTTTAAATTTGTGAATGATATTCGGGATGACTAAGTATTCTAAAATACTTAAGTTGAGTTACAAAAATATATTTTGGGTTTCGCTCGGGCGTCGGGCTCGTTTTGCGCGTTTTCATCGCGTTTGTTACGTTTTGAGCCAAACGTTTAGATGTTTCGCGTACTATTATATTAGTATAATAATATAAGTGCAAATAACTACTATTTACTTATAAAAACTAGATTTACTTATTTAGAAAGAGTTATCACCAACGCCGTATGATTGTAGGACTTCGTCCAATTCGCAGTTGTGCGATTTTAACCGATTGTTAACGTGTGCACGTAATCGCACGAAATGTCACATATATTTAGATTAACTAATGTTAAACACACGTATTACTAATGGTCTAGGCAATAATTACAGCCCTAGATTGGTAGGTGTCACACTCAATAATCTTTAATCTTAAATATAATATAAGAAACACCTATAACATCATCAATTTAAAAAAGTTTCAATTTAGCAATTAGGTTCTTCGATTTTCACTTAGTTCAAAAATAAATCTCTAATTATGTTTATTTTTATAAGTAGTATTTGGCTAGCTATTTAAATTATTAATAATAACAATATACTATCCCAATCGTATTAGCATATGTATTCTTAATTTCTCGATGTAATTGAAGATAACTCATAATAGCTTTACTATTATTGAAAACATCAAATAATTTCATATTTATATAATAATATTCCCTTATTTTTGAGCATTTTTATTGTAATTTATTTTTATATATTATTGAATTCGTTTATATTTGTAAAAAGGTGTTTAAATTAAAGAAATAAAGAAAAGCAGCAAAAACGGGTTAAAAACTGAAGAAAATGATGTGAAGATTTAAGAATCAAGAAGATTGGGCTTAAAGAGAAGAATAAACCCAAAAGATTAAGTTATTGGGACAAGAAAAAGGATTAAATTCGGATTTGTGAAGATTAAAGCCCAAGAAGAAGCCCAAGCCTGAATGCGGAATATTCCGGAATTACAATCCAGCCGGCGGTTGAATTATTCAACCGGCCGTTGAACTAAAATAGGGAAGACGGTTGAAGCGCGCGGGTCAAAACCGAGTTTCATGGGTAAAAAGTCAACCCAACCGGCAGCTGAAATATTCAACCGGCGGTTAGATACGCGATCTAAAGTCTATAAATAGAGGCCATAATCAACCCATAAACCATACAATTTACAATACGAATTAAGTAAAGCTTAATTCGGTTCTAGGGTTTAGCAGTTAACTAGAAGAGCTAATTGGAGGCTAGGAAGCTAGGGTTTGAAGGTTTTCAACCCTAACGAAGAGTTGGTTCGATTTCTTGGGTTTGATTCTTAATCTTTTCTATTTACAATGATTATTATATGAAGGTTTTATGATATGTTTATGTTGATTTGAATTATTAATGATTATTGAGTTTATTTGAAAGATCCATATTAACTGTGTGTTGATTAATTGTTACTTAACGTGGTCAAAAGACTTATGCTATAACTAGGGTTTGTATGAGTTGATTGATTATTTGCAATTAAGTAATTTATTAGTTAATTGTGGCTTGAGACTGTAACCGGTAATAGGTTAAGAAAATAGCAATTAATAAAACCTAATTAATGTGATAATTATTTAACCAATAATTATAAACGTGTGTTAACACGAGGTTGCTGAATGAATCTCAATGATCTGTTGATAGTATTAATTGAATAAAGTTTAGGTTAATAACACATAGAAGAAATTCTAGTGTATTCAAGAGAATCTAATATTAAGCTAAGGTTTATTAAGATTAGTTAACCTTAATTGGAGACTATCTATATTTGTTAAAATCGCCATAATAAATAATCAACAATTCAATAAACATATCTGAAACTTGAATCGAGGAATCACAAATCTAAGTAAATACATGCTTCTCTATCTGATTATCTTTAGAAACTTTTTATCTTTTAATTGTTTAATGTTTGATTCGTTTTTAATTTAAATCGTTCGTACGGAACTAAAATGCACCCCTTATTTATTTGTAATATGTAATTTAAAGGTTTAATTAATTATTTTAATTTACACCGAATCCCTGTAGTTCGACTCGGTCTTACCAAAGCTATACTATAATACGAACATGTATTCTTGCCTGGTTGTGTTAAAGTCAACTTTAATATTTCCATCTCATTAAAACTTGTTATTTTTAATCACCACTTAACACGCATCATATTATGAGGCTAAGAGAATCTGTTAGGATGCATATATTTCATAGACTTGGTGATGGTAAAGATACATCAGTATGGTATGATAATTGGCATCCAAATGGACCATTATGCAAATTTATAACTTGGTTTGGCCTAATGAGATTCTGGAAAGGCATGGTTCAGTGTTACTGTCTTTTTGTCCTTTGTTGATAGATGGTACTAAAGACAAGATTAAGTGGAGAGATAAGAGAGGAAGAAGAAAAGAATTTGAAATGAAGACTGTGTGGACTGATTTAAGTCAACTTGGTTCGCCCTGACCTACTTATCCGCTTCTGAGTATTTTACAGTTGAGCTACCGAGGACTTTTGATTAAGTTTGTAAATTTATTACGTGTTTATAAAATAAATTTTCTAATTTTAATTCTTTGTACGTGTCATTTTCCTAGTTCTACTGAATTTGTATTCTATTTTCAGGTTGTTTCATGACCCGGAGAAATAATCCGGAGCTTGTAAATCCACTTGAAGAACCTGAGAGATTTTTGCATTCCCAAAACCGTTCATCTTACACATCACTTAATTCACCAGTTCAAAGACCAGTTCCGGAAGAAGAGTACTGCCTGTTTCATAACACATTGTCGCACCCCTAAATTAATGTTGCAGCGGAATTCGGGTCGGGACGCGACTAATCAGAAATCATCACATAAAGTTACATCGAACGACCTCTATATGAGTCGTTTTGTAAATACATTTCAAAAGATAATACGTTTCTTGGTAAAAATGTTTACATGGTTCTTGAGTACACATCTAGTGTCAAGAGATTCTAATAGATAACTAGTTTTACAAAATATGGTAATGCATAAAAATCTCTGTTGTTTGTAAGATCAAGCGACTCGAGCTATTACTTCCAAAAGAATTCTACTGCGTCTGTGAACCTGAGAAATACACACTAAAAATGTCAACAATAATGTTGGTTAGCTCATAGGTTTACGTAGTTAAAATCATAAGTATGAACCACAAGATTTCAGAGTTTTCAGAGTTTGCACGAATGCCAAAGTAAGTATACTATTCCCATGAGCTCATAGTTCGAAGCTTAACCGTAGTTGGTGCCTCCAGTGAGTGCATAAACCAGTACACTCGTTGTTTACAAAATATTATGCGTCCGTATAGTAGTTAGAGCGACTAACCCGGACGGCGGACTGTCAGTTCCCGATAGATCTATCCATAATGTTCGCGCCATCATAGTTTAGTTTGGTTACTCATGCAATCCATATAAGTGTTTTCAATACTTGTGTTCATAAAAACATAGCAGTGTATTCTCACCCCAAAGTAAATAAAACAGTAAAAATGGGGCTATGAGACTCACTTGAGTCTTGTAAGCAAGCATATCAAATAGTGGGTATTCGTGTCCCAAGGTGCAACCTTCAAGCGCCCTAAACGCATAAGATTGTGTGTAAGTGGGGGGTTAATTTCCACTTATGCATGCAAGTGGAGGGTTAATGTCCACTTATGCTAGTCGTTCACTCAACAAGTATATCCAATTATATTTAATATTTTTGAAAACGTGTACGACCCATTGGTGAAGTTTTATAATAATAATTATTAACGACATTGTTATTACGTTTCGTTTCGATGTATACTTTGCATAAGTATAAATGCCATGTGTTTCTGAGTTGTTTTCATATGTACTCATTTGTTGTTACGCGAATTTAATACTTAGTGAAAACATGTTTTAAATCAGACTGTTTTATGCGACACTAGGTGCGACACTAGGATGGATTGCGACACTAGGTCAATGTCGCAATTATTTTGAAAGTTGGGATTAATGCGACACAAGGTTTAGTGTCGCAAGTTGCGAAATTCGAATTGTTTAGCGACACCAGGGTTAGTGTCGCAGTCAATTCAGGAGGCATGCGACACTAAGGGTCTGTTGGTTCTTCGTTTTCGTTCTAAGTGTTTTAGGTGTCGTTTTTCATCTCGGTTTGAGTTTATATGTGTCGTTTTTGTTTAAGTTTCAAGTTAAATTACCGGGAGTTCGTGCTCGGGTTTTAAAACTAAATTTTGAATATGTCGGTTCACGTTTTACGTACGAACCGTATTTGTTGACTTTGGTCAAACCAACTCAGTTTGACCCGAAACTTTTACCCAACCCTTAAATATGTCTTAGAACTTATAAAAAGTAAGTTTTATAATTTTTGATAAACCCGAAAGGGCTCGTTTTTATTTATGTTCAAAACAGTCCCCGTGTCCAAAATTCCCAGATTTTAACATGTTTTGTGAGCTCGATTTAGTTGGTCAAACCTTCAAGAAAAATTACGAAATTTTTATATGATATTCTCACATGTGTTAGCTTTATAGAAATGTATTTTTCATAATTTTTGGCTAAGTTCAAGGTGTTCAAATAAATTGTTAAATCCCCTGATGTCCAGTTGTGACAAATCCGGATACAAGTTCAAAGATTAAATCACTGTACAAGTTCTACAAAACTTCACAAGATGTAATTATACAAGTTTTAAAGCTAACAAGATTTCTGACCCTCAGGAAAAGCCTCATGTTGTTTTGAGTTGTGTAGCTCAAGTTATGCGCTCGAGAAGTTAGTACAAGAATCTGCCATCCTAGACAGAACAGTTATATGTCACGCCCCCGAATTTGTACAGCGGAACCGATTCGGGTCGGGGCGTGACTAATGAAGTAATCACAACACAAGGGTAAAAGCGAACGACTCTATATGAGACGTTTATAAAATAGTACAAAAGTAGTTACATTGAAATACTTTAAAAGTTTACATTAGCCTCGAGTTCGCGAAATAATATCCTGAAGATTCTAGTACATAATGAAATATTTCAAAAATAATATATGAACATCTTCATATACGTATAATGCATGCGACTCGATGTAGCTAGCAATCCTGTGGGCAATCCTACTGTTGCTGAGTACCTGAGAATACAAAGCTAAAAGGGTCAACCAAAAGGTTGGTGAATCTCACAGGTTTAACAGTAAAAACATAGTTATGAAACACAAGATTTATCCGTGATTTGCAATCAAGCAAATAAAGTAAACAAATTAATGTTTCCGAAATTGCCATGAGCCCACGGTTCGAAGCCTAACCCGTTTTGTGCCTCCCGGAGGTGTCTAATCCGAAACACCTTTATGACAAATACTAGAGTGCCCGTTTTTAACTTGGTTATAGCTAGTAACCCAGACGGGGGCGTCACTCCCATAATAGATCTATTCTCTAGTACTCGCGCCTTCGCAGTTAACGAACCATGTGTGTTGAGTACTTTTAATGGATTAAAACAACTCATACCATGTTGTAAAAATAATCGACTGTCGCACCCCCAAGACACGTGGCAGCGGAAGGTAGGGTGTTGCGTTGGGGGCGCCGACCAAATCAAATATCACAACAAAAGAATTACAACAAACGACCTCTATATGAGACGTTTCAAAGATCATTACATTTCGTAGTTACAATGTTTACATATGTTTTGCCTAAAGTAGAGTACGCATCTAGTACAAGATTACAGCATATCATAATGCAAGCTAATCTCTGTTGTTTGTGAAAAATATGCGACTCGAGCTATCTCCTTCCAAAAGCAAACCTACTACGGTTGATCTCCTGAGAAATACATACTAAAAGGTCAACATAAAGTCGGTGAGTTCATAGGTTTGTAAACAGTTGATATAACATCGTATGGAACACAAGATTTCCTGTTTGTATCATTCAACAATGATAGGTTATGTATTACAAAAATGTAAAATAGTGTATATTGTTGCCATGAGCTCATAGTTCGAGCTTAACTGTGGTGTCGGGTCACAATCAAGTGCCACGATCGGGGTGCCTCCCAGCGAGTGCCTAATCCAACACTCGTAAGAACAAATGATAATGCGTCCGTTTGACCAGTTAGCGCTACTAACCCGGACGGGGGGAGTCAATCCCAAATAGTACTATTCATTAACATTCACGCTATAACGATACTAACAAACTATGATGTGGGGGACTTTCAGGATTAGTAAAATAACTCATGCAACCAATATATCGAGTTTTGTACTTGTGTTCACATGAAAATAGCAGTGTAAAAGCAGTTGTATGTATTCTCACCCCTGTTAGAAAAAGTAAAAAGGGGCTATGAAACTCACCTGATATTAGCAAGCAAGTAGCAATTAGTAAGCAAAGCGTGTTTTCCAAATGCAACCTTCTAACGTCCTAAACGTATAAATTTGTGTAAGTAGATGTCTCAAAAGACCATCTTTGTAAGTGCAGGGTTAATGTCCACTTATGTAAATCGTGTAGGTGGAGGGTTAATGTCCACCTAAGTTAGTTCACACAATTAGAAATGTCCAATTGTTCAGTTATCGTTTGTGCTTAGAAAACATGTACGGGCCGTTGGTGATATTTTGTGAAAACACAAATTTGATTACTTATGTTACGCATATTTCTACTTTCCAGTTATGGGTAATTGATCATTGTGGCAACGGGCGAAGCCCATTAATGACGGGGGTCCGGGGGCAGCGCCCCTGGTAGCGGGGTCCAAGGGGCAGAGCCCCTGGCTGGGGTCGAGCTTTATTTATGCTTATATTGCTTTAACCAAAAACGTATAGATTCTGTGTTTTTAGCGAAACTAGGTTAGTGTCGCTATATGCGACACTAAGGTACTATGCGACACTAAGGCTTGTGTCGCTAATGTGACGATTCGGGGGTTATGACGACACAAAGACTTGTGTCGCTAATGTGACGATTCGGGTGTTATGGCGATACAAAGGCTTGTGTCGCTAATGTGACGATTCGGGTGTTATGGCGACACAAAGGCTTGTGTCGCTAATGTGACGATTCGGGTGTTATGGCGACACAAAGGCTTGTGTTGCTAATGTGACGATTCGGGTGGTATGGCGACACAAAGGCTTGTGTCGCTAATGTGACGATTCGGGTGCTATGGCGACAAAAAGGCTTGTGTCGCTAATGTGATGATTCGGGTGCTATTGCGACACAAAGGCTTGTGTCGCTAATGTGACGATTCGGGTACTATGGCGACACAAAGGCTTGTGTCGCAGACTACTGAGCTTCTGCGACACAGAGGCCTGTAATAGGTCATTTTTGCAAATTTTATTTCGTGTTCCAAATGTTCGAATAAAAACTCAAGAAAAATCTATGTTGTTCCTTAGTATGTTAGCTCCTTAAAATAATTTTTCCAGAATTTTTGGGTATTCCTAAGTATTTTTAAAAATTCCGTTTGTTCTCTGAGGTCAGAAAGTGACCAATCCGGACACATGCAACAAGATCGGATTTCAGGGCAAAATCTACACATTTTTCGAAAAAGTTATCTAAACCACATTTGTACCTAACAAAATTTGTGAACTTTTGGCGGTGGTTTCAGGTCCTTTAGAGGTGTATATCTCGAGTTATGATTAAAACAAGAAAGGTGAATTTTCTGAGTTTTTGGACAGCCCGTATGCATGTTTTTGTAAAAATAATTTCGGGTATCAAACGAACTCCAAAAATTATGAAACCACTTGGAAATGAAAGCTAACTTCTTGAACTTAAGTTTTCTCTTTTGAATCGTCCATTTTGGTCATGTTTTGGGGGAGAAACGTCTCCTTGAAGTTGGACTATTTTTCTGTCCAGAAATGCATGTGACGTTCTTGTACATTTTAAGCCATGAAAAGCGTTTTTATGTTATATTTTGGACATTTCTTTGTTAAGTGGACATTTAAACATGTTTATAGAAGTGTTTAAAGTGCTTTGGAAGAGTTTTGAAGTTCTTACTATGTTTGAACAACCGAGCAAAAAGAGAAGGCGATGGGGAGGGCTTGATCTTGCACTTCGACTTGATTTCTTGTTGAAAAGTGATGAATGATGATGGTGGTTGATGGTGGCAGGTGGTGGTTGATGGTGGAAATATTCTTGGGCAGATTTTTGGGAGAGAGGAGGAGAGGAATTGGGAGTTTGTGTGTGTAAATGTGTGAGTTAAAATGAGAAAAATGAAGGAAAAGAGGAATAAATAGAGTGGGCTTGGGCCAAGGAGGTTGGGCTGGTTTTTGGGCCGAGATGGGCTCAGTTGGGGCGGCCCAATTGGAGCCTTGGGCTTGTATAATAGTTTCTCATGCCCGTGTTACGTTATTCGATCGGTTAAACATTATTCGCGCGCGTAAACATTAAATCTTTAATGTTAAAATTTTGTGTTTTAATTTTGATACAAAATCACTATTTTAATTTGACCAATATATTTAAAAATACTTTATTGAACCTTCTTAAAAAATTTATCGGTTTCGTTCGGGTGTCGGGCGCGATTCGCGCGTTTTCGTTGCGTTTGTTACGTTTTAAGCAAAACGTCTAGGTTTTTCGTATATTTATATTTAATAATATTAATATAGGGTAAATAATTACTATTTAATTTATAAAATAGGTTTACATTATTTACAAAAAGTTATCACCAACGCAGTATAGATTGTCGGACCTCATCCGGTTGTTTCGCGTAATTACAAATAATCACGTAAGCGTATATAAACATATACAAGTAGTTACAAGTATTTAGCCTAATCAAATACTAAATACACGTAATTATGGTTCTAGCTTAAGGTAATCATTACCCTAAACAGTTAAGCATTTGTATCTCACCCCAAAGTATATAAAACAGTAAAAGTAAAAGTGGGGCTATAAGACTCACCTGGGATTTAGCAAGCAAATATAGCAATTAGCAGGCAGATAACAAATAGCGGGTGTTTGTGTCCCGTAACGCAACCTTCTAGTGCCTTAAACGCATAAGGTTGTGTGTAAGTGGGGTGTCAATGTCCACTTATATATTATACGTGTAAGTGGGGTGTCAATGTCCACTTATCTCATTCGTGTAGGTGGAGGATTAATGTCCACCTATGCTAGTTCACTCAACTAGAAATGTCCAATTGTTCGGTTATCATTTGAGTTTAGAAAATACTTGATAAATTATGTTACGCATTTTTTACTTTCCAGTTATGGGTAATTGATCAGTGTGGCAAGGGGGCGAAGCCAATGGATGACGGGGGTCCGAGGGCAACGCCCCAGGTAGCGGGGTCCAAGGGGTGGCAACCCCTGGCGGGGTCCAAGGGGCAGAGCCCCTGGCTGGGGTCGATTCGGGTGTAATGGCGACACAAAGACTTGTGTCGCTAATATGTCGATTCGGGTGTTATGGCGACACAAAGGCTTGTGTCGCTAATGTGACGATTCGGGTGTTATGGCGACACAAAGGCTTGTGTCGCAGACTACTGGGCTTCTACGACACCGAGGCCCGTAACAAATCGGTTTTGTAAATTTTATTTCGTATTCCAAATGTTCGAATAAAAATTCAATAAAAATCTGAGATGTTCCTTAATGTCTTAATTACTTAAAACAATTTTTTCAAAATTTTTAGACATGTTTAAGTATTTTTAAAAATTACATTTATCCACTGAGGTCAAAAAGTGACCAATCAGGACACATCCAAGAAGATTAATTTTCTGGGCAAAATCCATAAGGTTTCAGAAAAAGTGGTTTACACGAAACTTGTAGCCAATAAAATTTCTAAAGTTTCGGCGGTAGTTTCAGGTTGTTTGGTGCCGTGTAGCTCGAGATATGGTCAAAACCATAAGACTAAAGTTTCTGACTTTTTGGACAGATTATACCTATGTTTTTATAAAATTCATTTCGGGTATCAAACGAACTCCAAAAATCGTGAAACCACTTGGAAATGAAAGCTAACTTCTTAAACTTAATTTTTGCCTTTTGAATCGTTCATTTTGGTCAAGTTTTGAGGGAGAAACTGCCTCTCAAAGTCGTGTCATTTTTCTGATCAGTTTAATGTGACGTTTTTGACACTTTTAAACATGAAAAACGAGTTTTATGTTATGATTTGGACATTTCCTTATTAAGTGAACTTTATAACATGTTTATAAGAGTATTACAAGTAAATTTTTGAAGAGTTGAAGTTCTTACAACGTTTGTGAAGCCGAAAGAGGAGAAAGGAAGCTAGTTTTCCCGTTTCGTGCTATTTTCCGAATGGCGGCTTAGGGTGGTTGGATGGCGGCCTTGTGGTGGCTGGAGGGGGGTGTTAGGTGGCTGTGGTGGTGGTGATGAAGTCTAGTTGCAGAGAAAAATAGAGTGTGTGTTTGTTGAGTGAAAAATGAGAGAAATGAGAAGAGTTAGGCTTATATATACATGGACTAAGTCCATGGCTTTGGGCTGCCCATTCTTGGGCCGATTGGGCCTTGGGCCGTGGGTCTGGGCCTGACCCTTCCAAGGGTTGGGCTCGTGACTCGCTTCTTGGTTTCGTGTTACGTTTTTCGTTCGTTTAAACGTAAATTTTCGCGGTTTAAAAGTTAATAATTTACGTTATGTGTCCGTGTCCATTTTAAATTTGTAAATGATATTCGGGATGACTAAGTACTCTTAAATTACTTAAGTTGAGTTACAAAAATATATTTTGGGTTTCGCTCGGGCGTCGGGCTCGGTTTGCGCGTTTCCATCGCGTTTGTTACGTTTTTAAGCAAAACGTCTAGTAAATTCGTGTATTATTATACGAAATAATAATATAAGTGTAAATAACTACTATTTATTTATGAAATAGATTTACGTTATTTATGAAAAAGTTTTCACCAACGCCGTATAGTTGTCGGACTCAGTCCGTTCGTTTCGCGTAATTGCAAATAATTACGTATGTGTATATACATATATACAAGTAGTTACAAGTAGTTACAAGTAGTTACAAGTACTTAGCCTAATATATATCTAAATACATGTAATTACACTATTGTTAGGCTCAAATAATTAATTTGTCGAGTGTCACACTATATGTTTTTGTAAATTCATTTTCGGGTATCAAACGGTGTCGAAAAATCACGAAACCACTTGGAAATGAAAGCTAACATCTTAAACTTAGTTTTTCTCTTTTGATTCGACAATTTTCATTAAGTTTTGAGTACGAAAAGTCTCCTTGAAAACGGGTTAAGTTTCTGATAATAAAGCATATTGATGTTTTGTGTTTGTTTAGTGTTATAAAACCGTTTTTGACATGATTTTTGGACAAGATTTCGTATGAGTGAACCTTTAGCATATTCTTACATGTTATTCAAGTAAACTAAACGAAAAGTGAAGGTTCTTACAAGTGAAATCGAAGATCTAGGAGATAAAGAGGATGAGGAGTGCTTGATCTTGCTTTTTTGCTTGATCTTGCTTTTTTGCTTGATTTCTTCTTAAAATGGGGGTGGGTGATGATGGCGGTTGATGGTGGTGGTGTGGTGGTGGCTGGAAAACCGTGAGAGAGAGGGGGAGGGAGAGGGAGTGGGGAGAGATTGAGTGTGTTTTAGTTTGTGTGTGATAGTGAATAAGAGAAGTATGGTTATGGAAGGTAAGGTGAAAGGAGAGGGGAGGGGGATGGGGATGGGGATGGTGGCAAATTTTTAGGGGGCACCACATGGTGCAGATGGTTTAAATTGTGTTCCCCAATTTACGTTACGCGTTGTGCTCGTTTACCCGTTCGTTTCGTCGTTCGTTTAAACGTTAAACGTTCATTAGTTATGTTTTTCGTTAACGATTTAATCGCGTAAATTTTTTATAGAAGTTTTATTTAAAATACTTCGTTTTAAGTTATTCAAATATAAATCGAGTTTCGTTTGATTGTCGGGCGCGATTCGCGCGTTTACGTCGCGTACGGTACGTTTTATACAAAACGTATAACGTTTAATATATTATCGTAATAATAATATAAGTTAAATAACGATTATTTAATGTAGTTACGTTATTTAAGAAAATGTTTTTCACCAACTTCCATATATGTC
This sequence comes from Gnaphalium uliginosum, assembly GCA_963930675.1. Classification (NCBI taxonomy): domain Eukaryota; kingdom Viridiplantae; phylum Streptophyta; class Magnoliopsida; order Asterales; family Asteraceae; genus Gnaphalium; species Gnaphalium uliginosum. Next base: position 46,400,043 of record OZ005685.1, on the reverse strand, counting down.
GGAATCCTTCCGATCGTTTCGCGTAATTACAATTAATTACGTGCGTATGTATATATAAATATATCAAAATGTCACTGTACTTAGCCATATATCAAACTAAATACAAGTAATGATAATCACACTTAAGGTAATTAATACGCCTAAGTGCCGGTTGTCACACACACCAGTCAGACTCTGAGGATAACAAAGTACCCTCCAGATCACCTACCATCTACCCTAGTGATACTGAGGACGACAAGAACAAGAAAGAGAACAAGCAATGGATCAAGACATAGCTAATATGACCATCGAGGACTACATGAGTCAAACTCGTGGAGATATTCGCCTAGGAGTAGTCTGTAAGTCCGGTGTGTTGCGGATCGATAACGAGGTTATCTATAGGTATTAAGGTGCGGAATCCCTCAATACTAGTTATAGGATCTATAATGAATTCTTTCGCAATAGTTTAGCGAAACAATTGTCTAATACGCTTTGTATTGATTATAACAAGAGTTACCGATCAATACCTAGCCTTTAGAATGGTTGGGAGGTCTCTGGAGTCGCAGGAAGCACGGATCACGAAATGGGCAAAAAGTCCTTAATATGAAAAACCTAATTTTCATATATAACCGTCTCGGTTCGCAGGTTACTGGTCTCTGCGAACTGACTCAGTTCGCCGCCCATATTGGTCCAGCGAACTGACTCGGTTCGCAAGCCAGTCTTGTCCTGCGAACTGACTCGGTTCGCGGTCAACTTTGGTCAACATTTTCAGCATTTTAATATTTAACTCTAAAATGTTTACCAAACAATATATTTCATTTACAATTCAAAACCAATGTACAAGCTTGATTACAATTATCAAAAGTCCTATTACAAGCTAGATCTGTTGTCACAAAACATGTCTCAACATAGTCTGTCCGGCAATAGCTAGAGAAGTAGAGTTTGAATTAAAGGGACAATTTCTTAAGGAGCTTAGAGAAGTGAAGATAAAGAGGATGCTAATGAGCATGTGAAGAAAATACTAGAGATTGCTGATATGTTTAACATTCTGAATGTCAGCAGAGATCAAGTTATGCTAAGAGTGTTCCCTTTAACATTAAAAGAGAGAGCTAAAAGATGGATCAATAACAGCAGGTTCGATTACTACGTGGGAGGATCTACGTGCTAAATTTTTGTGGATATCATGAACTTCTAGCAGAAACCCGATGAATCTCAGAAACCCGATTAATCTCTGTTTCAAGCTTGGGAAAGATATAAAAAAATATTACACAAGTGTCCACAACATGATTTGAATGTGCAACAAGTAATTACGGTATTTTACAAAGGCGTTGATCGCGCAACTCGTCAACAATTGGATGCACAAGGACCAATACCGAAGAAAACTCCTACTCTGGCACGCCAAGGAATTGAGGAGCTTGCAAAACATTCTCAACTATGGGACGATGGTTCTCTAGGAAGAAAGAGATCTAGTGAAGACAATGAGGGACTTACAGCAATAACAGCAAAGTTAGAAAGTCTTGGGCGAGATATTAAAAAAGTGAATGAACAAGTTCATGCGATTCAAATTGGGTGTGAAATATGCGGAGGAAACCATCTCAGAACAGAATGTCCAGAGAGGGATATAGATTTAGCTACAGAGGAAGTTAAATATGGAGATTTTCAAGGAAATAACTTTCGAAGAATTAACCAAAGCGGAGGAGGTCAATTTCAACAAAGGGCACCAGGATATTTTGTTAAGAATGGACAAAATCCATCATTTTCGAATAGGATGGGATCGATGGAAGGCATGATGAGTATATTTATTGAGGCTAACGAAAAATTCATTACCACTACTAGCAAATGGATAGATGAGTCGGAAGCTGTCGTTCGTAATCAAGGAGCATCTATAAAGCAAATTGAAGGCGCTGTTCATCAAATTGCAAAAGTTTTGCAGGAGAGGTTTCCAGGAACATTACAAGGATTTACAAAAACTAATCCAAGGGAACATGCTAAAGTAGTGGCTACACGAAGCGGTAAAATTTTTGAATCTCCTATTACTGCTAACAATAATGTTAATTCTGAACAGGTTGCTGATAAGAAGGACGAAGTGGAAGAAATATCTAAAGAACAAGTAGGTGAAACTAAGGACATAGAGGCAGAAATAAAGCGTCGAGATTATACACCTCCACCACCTTATCCAGCTGCCCTACGAAAAGGGAAGGATGATGATCATTATCACAAGTCCTTAGACAACTTGAAACAATTGCATATCAACATACCATTTGTGGAAGCGATAGCTCAGATGCCGAAATACGCAAAATATTTTAAGGAGCTTTTGACTAACAAAAGCAAGCTGAACGATGTAACTAAAGTAACGATGAATGCTAGATGTTCAGCTGTGATACAAAACAAGCTACCACTAAAATTAAAAGACCCAGGGAGTATTACTATTCCTTGTTTAATTGGAAACTTACCTATTAATAACGCATTAGCTGATTTAGGAGCAAGTATTTCTCTTATGCCATACACTATGTATACCCGATTGGGATTAGGAGAGCCTAAACCAATTCGCATGTGTATTGAATTAGCCGATCAGTTCAATATCCGAGGGGAATGGTTGAAAATGTATTAGTAAAAGTTGATAAATTTGTATTCCCGTGCGATTTTGTCATTTTAGATATGATTGAAGATCCTAGAGTTCCTATTATATTAAGAAGACAATTTTTAGTCACATCACATGCGTTAATAGATGTCTTTGATAGAAAAATCACAATGCGCGTAGGAGATGAAAAAGTTATGTTTAATGTAAACCATTCTATGCAATTTTCTGATTATGTGGATGATACTTGTTATTATTTAAACTCTTTTGAATATTTGGATAACGAATTTTTTCAGAATTTATTAGAGAATAAGCAGGAGGAGCCATGAATAATGGAAAGCTAGTCAGGAGATTTCGACACTACTAAGGATTTAGCTGAGTTTGATAGACTGTAGGAGGAAGTCAATGTAATGTTCATGACAGAAGGAGTAAGCTAGGCACCCAACCGATAGCTGGATAAACCAACTGACGGCTGGATCAGCAAGTAATAAACATACATCGTTTGAATTATGCAGGATTCCTTGTTCTAAAGCAGAAGTTCTGGAAATCAAGACATCTTATGAAGAACCACCTCAATTAGAACTAAAAGAGTTGTCATCTCATTTAGAATATGCTTATCTCCAAGGTACGTCTGAGCTACCTGTTATTATTTCTTCTAAATTAACCTCTAGAGAAAAGAAAAGTTTATTGCAGGTTCTTAAGGAGCATAAACGAGCTATTGCTTGGAAGATTACCGAAATAAAGGGTATCAGTCCTTCATATTGTACCCATAAAATCTTAATGGAAGCTGATTTCAAACTAGTAGTGCAACCACTCCAACGATTAAATCCTAAGGTAAAAGATGTTGTGCGGAAAGAGATAATCAAACTGCTAGATGTCGGATTAATTTATCCTATTTCGGATAGTCCTTGCGTGAGTCATGTTCATGTTGTACCAAAAAAGGAGGAATGACAGTTGTGGCTAACAGTAACAGGATGGAGAGTATGTATCGATTATCGTAAACTTAATGATGCCACTAGAAAGGATCATTTTCCATTACCATTTATTGATCAAATGATAGAACGATTAGCAGGTAAGGAATTTTACTGTTTTCTAGATGGATTTTCAGGATATTTTTAGATACCGAAGATCAGGACAAGACAACTTTCACCTGTCCGTTTGGTACATTTACATATAGAAGAATGCCTTTTTGTTTATGCAACGCTCCAGCAACATTTCAGCGTTGCATGATGGCAATTTTTCAGGATATGGTGGAAGATTTCATGGAAATCTTTATGGATGATTTTTCCGTATTTGGTGACTCATTTGAGTAGTGTTTACGAAATCTTAAAAAAATGTTGCAGGGATGTTAAGTGTCTAATCTAGCACTTAATTGGGAGAAATGTCATTTTATTGGTACACGAAGGCATAGTACTTGGACACAAAATTTCAAGAGTGGGGATGGAAGTGGATCCAGCCAAAATAGAGGCAATTTCTAAACTACCTCCTCCGACGAATGTTAAAGGTCTACGCAATTTCTTAGGACATGCAGGATTTTATAGGCATTTTATCGAATACTTTTCCAAGATAGCGCGACCGATGAATCAATTATTGGAAAAAGATGCTAAATTTATTTTTACTGATATTTGTTTAAAGGCGTTTACCACTTTGAAGGAATAATTAGTTTCAGCACCAATTATGACAAGTCCAGATTGGAACTTGCCATTTGAACTAATGTGTGATGCCATCGATTACGCTGTAGGAGCAGTCTTGGGACAACGGATTGAAAAGCGATTTAAGCCTATCTACTATGCAAGCAAAACTTTAACAAATGTTTAGGAGAACTATACAACTACTGAGAAGGAACTTCTCGCAGTAGTCTTTGCATTTGATAAATTTTGATCTTATTTGGTTTTATCTAAAACTATTGTTTTTACTGACCATTCTGCTTTGAAGTATTTATTTAATAAACAGGATGCAAAACCTCGTTTACTGCTGATAACATCAAATACTATCACTTTTAGATACTCATTTTGACTATATTTGCAAATAGGACCTAAATATGGAGTTTGGAGTAAAAAGAACGGAATTTGGATCGAAAACGGAAGAAAATGATAAAAGCTGCTAGGCGTTCGTATTTTGGCCATAACTTCCTCATACGGAGTCCAAATGAGTTGATTCAAAAGTCCAAATTTAGAGAACACATACGGCTACAACATATAAGAATTTCAGATTTTTCGGAAACAAAACCAGCCGCCTGGAGCATCCAACCGGCGGTTGAATCTAAAAACGGAAGGCGGTTGAGCACGTGGGTCAAAATCGGGTTTCGTGGGTAAAAAGCTAACCCAACCGGCGGTGGGATTTACGATCTGCACATTATAAATAGAGGCCTCATTCAGCCAATAAACCATACAATTTTTGAAGACTAAATTCGATTCTAGGGTTTAGAAGTCAACTAAAGGTGCGATTTGGAGGCTAGGAAGCTAGGGTTTGAAGGTTTTCAACCCTAACGAAGCTATACTATAATACAAACAGGTATTTTTGCCTGGTTATGTTAAAGTTAACTTTAGTATTTCCATCTCATTAAGACTTGTTATTTTTAATCACCACCTAACACGCATAAGCTGCGATGGATCCTATTCTTGCAGGAATTTGATATCGAAATACGAGGCAAGAAAGGCCCAGAAAAAACTTGGCTGCAGATCATTTGTCAAGATTGGAAAATCTTGAATTCGAAAAGTTGGATGAGTTAGTGATTCAAGACACATTTGCTGATGAGCAATTACCGGCTATTCAGGTAAGTATTGATACACCTTGGTTTGCTGATTATGCTAACTATTTGGTCACTAAAACCTTATCTAAGGATCTGATTTATCAACAAAAGAAGAAATTATTTGCTGAGTTGAAACATTATTTTTAGGAAGATCCGTTTCTGTTTAGATTTTGTACAGATGGTATAATAAGGAGATGTGTGCATGGTGAAGAAAGCATTAAAATATTAGCACACTGTCATGAAGGACCAGTTGGAGGACATCATGTAGCCAATTATACAACAAAGAAGGTGTTGGATTCAGGTTTTTATTGGCCAACGATTTTTAAGGATGCTCATGAGTTTGTAAGGAATTGTGATGCTTGCCAACGTTCGGGAAATATCTCTAAAAGAGATGAAATGCCTCAAACGGGAATACAAGCATGTGAAATTTTTGATACATGGGGTATTGACTTTGTGGAACCTTTTCCTTCAAGCCACGAGAATAACTATATATTGGTAGCAGTTGATTACATATCAAAATGGAACAAATGATGCTAGAGTTGTTGTGAAATTTTTAAAACAACTATTTTCAAGATTTGGAATACCAAGAGCATTGATCAGCGATCGTGGAACTCATTTTTGTAATTCTCTGATGGAGAAAGTGTTGAAAAGGTACGACATTACGCATAGAATCTCTATACCTTATCATCCACAAACAAGTGGTCAGGTAGAAGTTACGAATAGAGGATTGAAGCGTATTCTGAAACGTTCAGTGAGTAATAATCGCAAGGATTGGTCGGTCAAGCTGGATGATGCATTATGGGCATTCCGTACTGCATCTAAGACACCTATTGGATGTACTCCTTTCCGATTAATCTATGGGAAAGCTTGTCATTTGCCATTTGAATTAGAACATAAGGCGTATTGGGCGTTGAGGAGTTGCAATAAGGATATAGATACCGCAGGAAAACACCGTTTCTTGCAGTTGAATGAGTTGGACGAATTATGCTGAAATGCATACGATAATTCTAGGATTTATAAGGAGCGTACTAAAAACTGTCATGATAAGAGAATCCAAGTTCATAAAGAATTCGTTGAGGGAGATCAAGTACTTCTTTATAACTCTCGATTACGATTGTTTTCGGGAAAATTGAAGTCTCGTTGGACCGGTCCGTATACGGTGAAGCAAGTATTTCCTTATGGAATGGCTGAATTGATCAATAACGATGGTGTTTTGTTTAAAGTCAACGGTCATCGATTGAAGAAGTATCATGAGGGTACCAAGGAGAATGACGGCGAGGGTACACTTTGAGGTTCAACAATAGAATCTTTGTACGAGTCGAGCTTAACGACTCACGGATTAAATAAAAGCGCTTTTCGGGAGACAACCCGTGTTTTTCTTTTATGTTTTCTCTATTTTTGCGGGTTTGAACTTTGTGGGTGTGTTCCCTGGAAACCCTCACGAGACTATAACTCGTCCACTCAGGATTCCGAGGGGTTTAAAGGCTTATTGCATATGCTAAATGCAATCGTGATTGCCTACGGAAGTGAGGTGTTGTATATGTCGAATCAGATCAAGAAAGCATGTACTTCATATTCAGGGGAGTTTTTCGTTCTAATTTCTTTTCTCCTTTCTTTTTCACTTTTCCTGTTTATGTACAACAAGGGCATTGTACAGTTTAAGTGTGGGGATGGTAGTCGAAAAGAATAAAAGTTTATTTGTCCTGTAAAACTAACTAGAATTTTTGTCATATTGCATAAAAATTTTTGCGATACTATTTTTGAGAAATGATAGTACATTAGGATCATGTATAAAAATGAAATTTGTAAATACTATTTTTGATATGTTGATAGGCCTAACTAACACCTTTAAATCCAATTTTTCTAATTTTACACATAAGTGTTAGACATTTTCATTATATGATGTATTGATAGGCTTTCTATACAAAGTTTCTGAATTTTAAGAAATAATAATCTAACATGAATATAATTTTATGGGGAACACAAGTTGATATATGACTTTGTAGTCTTAATTTTTGTACGATATCATGACATATTATATAATTTTGGGGTTTAAATTGAAATCATTTGAAGATACGCTGATCGATTCCTTTGTTGTACTAAAAAAATGAAGAAAAGCAAAAATGCTTAAAATAAATATAAATATTAGTCAAATTATGTTGCTCTGTTGTACTAAGGTACAGACCTGTTACCGCTGATTTGACTAAAAATTGTAAGAATATTTACACTTACAACCGAGTTAAGTTATGTTGCTTTGTTGTGCTGAAGTACAGACCTGTCACCAATGTCTTAACTCTAAAAATGATTTTTCAATTATGCACCCATTATATAGAAATATGTTCATGATTTGATTTCAGAGGTATATCATCTGTGGGATACATAAGTTATATTCATAATAATAATAATAAAATGTTATTCTTAAACTTGAGTATAGAAAGTTTAAAGCGGATTAATATATCAATAATCGTCTTGAAATGTCAAAATTGGAAATTTTGTGCTTAGAAGTGTTTGATGAGGTTTAAGATAGATTTATATCAACAATCAAGATAGATTTAATTGTTCCTAAAGCATGTTTTCTAAGATGATCCCAGAGTAGTTTAAAAATATTCGCGAAAAAAGTGATATGTACAATTCCAATCTCTTATTTATATTCTTAAAACTACTTTTATGGGAGATGAATTTCTAGTTTGTTTTGTATTTATAAGTTAATCTACTTGAGAACAAGCAGAACTTAAGTGTGGAGATATTTGATAACATCAAATAATGTCATATTTATATAATAATATTCCCTTATTTTTAAGCATTTTTATTGCAATTTATTTATATATATTACTGAATTCGTTTATATTTACAAAAAGGTGTTTAAATTAAAGAAATAAAGAAAAGGAGCGAAAACGGGCTAAAAACTGAAGAAAATGAAGAAGATTTAAGAATCAAGAAGACTGGGCTTAAAGAGAAGAATAAACCTAAAAGATTAAGTTATTCGGCCAGGAAAGAGGATTAAATTCGAATTTGTGAAGATCAAAGCCCAAGAAGAAGCCCAAGCCCGAATGCGGAATATTCTGGAATTACAATCCAGCCGGCAGTTGAATTATTCAACTGGCGATTAAACTCAAATATGGAAGGCGGTTGGAGCGCGTGGGTCAAAACCGGGTTTCGTGGGTAAAAAGTCAACCCAACCGACGGCTGAAATATTCAACTGGCGGTTGGATGCGCGATCTGAAGTCTATAAATAGAGGCCATAATCAACCCATAAACCATACAATTTACAATACGAATTAAGTAAAGCTTAATTTGGTTCGAGGGTTTAGAAGTCGACTAGAAGAGCTAATTGGAGGCTAGGAAGCTAGGGTTTCAAGGTTTTCAACCCTAACAAAGATTTGGTTCGGTTTCTTGGGTTTGATTCTTAATATTTTCTATTTACAATGATTATTAGATGAAGGTTTTATGATATGTTCATGTTGATTTGAATTGTGAATGATTATTGAGTTTATTTGAAAGATCCATATTAATTGTGTGTTGATTAATTGTTACTTAACGTGGTCAAAAGACTTATGCTATAACTAGGGTTTGTATGAGTTGATTGATTATTTGCAATTAAGTAATTTATTAGTTAATTGTGTCTTGAGACTGTAACCAGTAATAGGTTATGAGAATAGCAATTAATAAAACCTAATTAATGTGATAATTATTTAACCAATAATTATAAACTTGCGTTAACACGAGGTTGCTGAATGAATCTCAATGATTTGTTGATAGTATTAATTGAATAAAGTTCAGGTTAATAACACATAGAAGAAATTCTAGTGTATTCAAGAGAATCTAGTATTAAGCTAAGGTTTATTAAGATTAGTTAACTTTAACAGGAGACTATCTATATTTGTTAAAATCACCATAATAAATAATCAACAATTCAATAAACATATCTGAAACCTGAATCGAAGAATCACAAATCTAAGTAAATACATGCTTCTCTACCTGATTATCTTTAGTTACTTTTTATCTTTTTAATTGTTTTAAGTTTAAATTGTTTTTAATTAAAAATCGTTCGTAAGGAACTAAAACGCACCCCATATTTATTTGTAATTTGTAATTTAAAGGTTTAATTAATTATTTTAATTTACACCGATTCCCTCTGGTTCGACTCGGTCTTACCAAAGCTATACTATAATACGAACAGGTATTCTTGCCTGGTTGTGTTAAAGTCAACTTTAGTATTTCCATCTCATTAAAACTTATTATTTTTAATCACCACTTAACACGCATCAATTATTCTATCTCTTCCTAAAACTCAAGATAAATTATTTTCTTATATTAAAAAGTCACATACGGAGTAATAATTAATATCTATATTAAACTTGAGACGTAAGTGCAGTGGAATACGAATTCTCTATGGTCTTCTTTTACAATTTATGCCATGAAATATAATCTTTTAATTTATCTTATTTTTTAAACTTTCTTTAATTTTTCACGTAAAAAATAATCCTACATATATAAAGTACAATTAAATTTATGAATAAATCATTAAAAATACATTATATGTATGATTTACTTGGTAATTTGTATTTATAAAAGTATCTTTTTATAATTTTCAAATTACATTATTGGAAGGCTTCATCATTTTATCATCTTAAACACACGGGAGCTGCTAGAAGGTCAGTTATTTCAATCATGAGGTCTGCTAGAACAATTGATAGATGCTTAAAAGTATTCAACTAATAATCAAACTTATAAATAAATAGAGTAGTAGAAGTTTAGCTAAACATACATCGCATGCACTAATATCAAGCTTAAGCATATAATCGGGATTTTATTCGTCATCTTAAACCTTAGTAGGTTCTATTAAGCTTAATGCTTAAGGTTCATGGTATATGTACTCGATCATTATGATTTTATATCAATAACCGACCATCACTTAATCAAATATGCATTTACCATAAAAAGCATAAGTCAAATAGATTAATTGAAAGGCAAATTCGGTTAAAATATATTTTCTTCAAAATAAGCTAAAACATATCTCATATATGTTTCAAGTACGTACCCTTAACAATTAAATATATCAAACTCTACCAACCTACTACAAAGACACGTTTGACATTGTATTACAAAAAAAAGTTTCTGAAAGTCTTATTAGTGGCTGTTGAATTTCTCCGATAATTAACACCATAATCAAGCTATAAATCCAGAGTTTTCACTACTAATTTAATGTAGGTATAATTATCAAGAATGAATATATGTCTTGTGTATCGGTTGCTATATTAGCAATGAATTACTAACTTTATTATAAGTTCTTACAAACAAACTATAATTTTTACAAATCAAAAGCATGTGTGATTGAATCCACAAAACCATATGCATAGATAATAATTATACTTTGCTTGAGTTTTTAATAACTAGAAGAAATTCAGAGATTATCTTTAAGTATATTCAAATTATGTAAAAAACATATATAATTATTATACATAGGACAAAATACATAGAAACATAGATCATGCATTATAATAAGAATGTTACAGTGATAACGAATTTATCATTAACGTCAATCTATTTAAAAATAATAAACAAATAGTTTTTACTCCAATGAAAATCAATCTTCATGTTTACGAAGTTTTTGATTCAATTTGATTTTGGTTAAGAGACGGTTCAATTTGTTTTATGGTTGAACGATTGACTTCTCATAATTGGGAGTATATATTTTATTCTTTTGATTCAATATCTTTATAAATATGAAGTTTGCAAAGCAATTATAAACACACGGGAAAAAGAAAGTGATAAAGTGTAGTTATGATGCCCTCAGAAATCACCACGAATCGGTCATAACGTTTGGGACTTACTATGGTTTCATGACTCTTTTCTATGAATGTAAAATGACAAGGATACCCTCAAGAGTTAAGATGATTAATAAAAAAATTAGTTCGTCAAATTGTAAACTATTTAGAGAAGGATGCTTGGATACGTGTATCCAAAAAAATTCTTGAACTACATATACCATCCCACTGTAACCAAAGTGAATGGCCCGAACTTGCAGACTGGGTACAGTCTCGAGGTATATTTCTTAAGCTACAGACCGCAAAAGAAGAACCTTATAACTTTATTAAGCACCCTCAACCTACGTCATATTCACAGAAAACATTTAATCAAAGAATCACAGTCCTCAGCCTTGGAATGAAATTACTCATCAGCCCTGTGAAAATTACTACAATACAAACGTTCAACTATCTATAATCAACTAACTGAAACTCCAAATGAGAATGATGGTAATTTCCACTGAGAGGGTATGTTACAACGTAGTCCCTGTACTTTACATTTTACATTGGCAGTCCTTATGTTGTAAACTTGTTGCGCGCTCCATCCTTCACCCTAACTCCCGTCTATTTTACCGTTAGGGTGAGGGATGAAGCGTGCAACAAATTTAACGGTAAAATAGACGGAAGTTAGGGTGAGGGATGAAGCGCGCAACAGGTTTACAACCATAAGAACTGCCAATGTAAAATGTAAAGTATAGGAACCAACGGTAGTACTGTGTGTAAACCACAGGAACCTTTCTGTGCAATTAACTCGAAATATTAAGTTCTACTGGTCAACTGTCTAATACACCATTTAATAAGAACAACACATGGATATTCTCTAGACCAAGATCTAGCGAATCGTGTAAAATTTAGTTTTCATGAGGTGTCCCAAAATGAATATACACTGTCAAAAGCTAAACCTTTTCATCCCGAACATGCTTTTAGAATATAAAATCGCTCAACTGAGACTGCTTCTCACTCTTCTTGTGATTGACAATATACGCACTATCTTCCACACCTGCATTCAAACAATTCATCCTATGCCTGTAATCCAAGAATTCGTGATGGACTTTGCAACATGTAAACTTTCCTAGTGAAACAACGACATTTGCCCCATAATCCAAGCGGACTTTGGACTGAAAACTCAAATTCAAACTCAGTACTTTGCTAATTTAAAATTGATGCAGATGCTGATTACTTTATAGCCCCACATTTTCAATTAAAATACATTTGCTTCAAGACTCCACTAAAACTGATCAAGTTTTTTCTTGCACCAATATCATCCTTATCAATAAATCTAGAAAAATCAAAAGATAGACGGGTAAACAGAGAAGGTTCTCCCTGTTCAGGTTACCCGAGGAGGGCGAGTCTTTTTGACTAAGATGTACATAGCTTAGCCGGGGTATCCCCGCGACCGTTACCCTTTCCCTGGCCAACCCCAAGATATTTACCTAGTGAGGTTCGAATTTGAGACCTCTTGTGAGGATATCAGCCTTGCCACTAGGCCACCTTGGTAATTTATGGGGAAAAAGTCAAAAGATGAAACACAAAAAGTCAAAGGGAGCATTTGATTGCACCTAGATTAGCAAAACAGCTAACGTCATGAAACAACCAACTGTGGGTTAAATCGACATAATAGGTCTTGAGATATAATAACTTTTGTTTACAAAGACAAAAATTCAATACAAATAAAACTATACTGTGACAATAATAAACCTTACCAAGCAAAGTGATCTTCACAACAAACAGAGGCAGTGATGATTGAAATTCCTGCTGCTTTCCTGAAACTCGAGATTTTAAAACACATACACTATGAGTTGTCAAGACTTTTCATGTTGAAGATTACAACATTTAAGATGAATATGAAGTTGCATATTTTGATGAAGATAATAACATACCAGGTTGCATTATGCATGTCATAAAATTTGTCAAACGCTTTATCGAAGCAGAAATGACAAGCAAGAAGATCCTTAATACCAGTGACCTTACAGGTTGATTTACAGCATTTAACCTATGACAATCACTAGTTAATCATCACAGCACATAACTGTAGAAGAAGACATCTATACGAATATCGAAAACAAAGCTACGATGATGTAATATTCTCAACAATTTACCGAGTACAATAACTATTTGACAGGGATATTTAACAGCTACAGAGGCAAGTAAATCACAAACTGTATCCAAAGAATACTCACAAGACGGTTGAGCTTAAAGGAGTAATACTTTGTATGCGAAGGGTGTGTCAGGATATGCTCGATCAAGTGTCCAGCACTGAAAACCAAGAAGTTAGATTGTTATCTTTAACATCATATTTTTGTAATCATATTTAACACAAAAATTAATTAAAAATGAATGAAAAAACAAAGGTCGTTGTAGGTCGACCCAATCCCATTTTACCCATCCTACAAAACTACCCGATTTGACCCGTAACCCAACATACCTAACCCACCCATTTTGCCACACCTACAACTGAACGATGTTACAGAAATCATATATGTGGTTAACGCTGAACAACCCATAGGAAGATTGGTGCAACGGCAAATTCTGGAAAACAAGAGTTGCTTACCTATCACAAAATGATATTCTACAATCAAGGCACATGGCCAAACTAGATAACCTATGGCAGGAATTGCACTTGGCTGCTGCAGACTGCTTACCAACTTGGTGGCATCTGCACATAAAGAAGACGTATAACAATCAAAGGTGTCTTATCAATTTTAAATATAAGAATTAAAGACAGAGTAGTACAATACTACAATGTATGTAACAGTATTATTCCCATGCAAATTGCTATGTTTAACCAAGCACATAGTTTTCCTCTGTCTATTAGTGAAAAGTGCCTAAATTACCCTTCAATGTGATCGAAATGTTGCATTAGGAATAGCGAGCTTATAAGAGTGAAAGTTTTCTAAGAGAAGTATATAACTATACGATTAAAAGGTTTAAGCAAGTGACTTTTCACAAATTATCCAAACCCTCTACCACCTTTATTATCTTATAAATATATTTAAGCAACAAAACACGAGTAAATAAACAAACTAGTGAAGTAGAATATATAAGTAACCTTTTGTATAGTTCAAGAAGATCCTTTGGTATAACACTTGAACCATTTGAAGATGTTGATGCCTAGATAGAAAATTAGCAATTTTATGGAGTCAAATATTGTCCTACGCTTTACCTAAAACATTTTAGATTTAAGATCTCACAAAGGTGAATATAGAAACGGTACCTGGTAACCAGAGATGAAAGATGTGGGATTTGATGTCATCACTAAACAATCTTCAGCAAGATGACCGGCCTTTTTACATTTCCAACTATAAAAATAACATAAAGTAGTAATATTTAGGTAAGTTAAAGCAGTGGACACATACAAGCACACTATGCACAAATGCATTACTGTCATTAAACATATATCTTTATATATTTATGGTTGTTGTTTCTCAATTCATGTTCCAATTCTTGTCAAGGGAATCGTTTGTTTTCGTGTATGTTATGACATACCATTCATAAGAAGATAGGCTAGATCTCTTTGTTGACCAGCGATGACTGTTGAAATCCCAAGTGTCACCTCCACTTTCAAAAACTTGTAACAGGAATTTGGGTCTAGATGATGCCTCAACTAAATTTTGGTTGCTAGTAGTACCCTGCATAATTTTATTAAGATGTCAATTTTTCTTTTTTTGATTTTTTTTGTTTTTTTATGTCAATTTCATTACGATTTTTTTGTTTTATTTTTTTTATTAAGATGTCAATTATGACAAGAGAGATCATATACTAGTTATTTTAGTTATAGTTGACTTCTTCCAGGGAAAAAACTAGTTAGAGCAGTGAAACCTCTAAGACTAGAGATAGGTGTTAGAGCTACCACAATTGCTAATAATTTAATAAGAGCAGGAACCACGTTATTTCGTACAACTCCTCTTTACTATAAGATCCTAGGATATTTCATCATATTGGTTTATGTTTTGAGGAATCAGATCCTAAATTTACACATGAAGGGTACAAAACAATCAGTTGGAATGCATAGGCTGGGGCATATATGATAATATTGGTTAAATTGAAAAACAATTAATTAAATTTGACTTTATGATAAAAAATAAAAAAAAAAAATAAAAAAAAAAAAAAAAAGCTAACAAAAATATACGAGTCCTTGCCTCCTTGCTACCTGAGAAATCTTGAGATTCTTCAAAAGCTCAGCTTTGCAATCCATGCTGCAAATATCATCATCAGTCTGCAAAACAATTAGCAGGAGTGGGAAGAAAAGTTTCTTAACTAGGATATGAATGTGTAAATTAACCAGATAAGAACAAAACTAGGTCATCTGTATAGCCCACCTCATCACATATATACTCCCCGTATTTGCCGCAGACCACACATACAGGCTCTCCAGGAACAGGAAACCGCTGCTCATTTCTTTCTTTTACATGGTTTGCAGTGTCAACATTTCCTATAATAAAGTTGGAACGTGACAAAACAAAACAGATAATATAATTGCTTATACAAACCATTTTCACAAGAAAGCTCGGCCTAGTCAAGTATCTGACTTTGATGTTAAAACAGTACCGCAGTGGGCACACATATTTAAGTAACATCATCAACAACAGCTATAAATTGACTTTGTTATTAATCAAAGATAAAGGTGCTTCAGGCTCTTCTAGCGTTGAGAAATCAATATGAGGTAAAACCACAAAAAATTATAGTTTAACTTATTGCTAAATGGTTATATATATGCACCAGAGATATGATAACCAACCAACATCATAAGGCTCCTTTTTGTCACAGATATCCTGAGGCTTATGATTCTCTTCACCTTTGGAGAAAGTATTTTTATCACCTGTATATCCATCAATAAAGTCAATTAGATCAAGAACATACTGTGGATAGTGGTAATGTTTTTTAGTATATTTCAACTGGCCTGGAATACAATTATTCAAGACTCCTATTTCAGTGATCACACAAACTATTCTGACACAATCCCAAGTCTAGAACGATTGATAATTGCAACAATACACCAGATTGATACTAGGTAAAGAAGGGTACTAGAGCAAAATTTTAAACAGAATATACAGAAAAGCTGAGGCTAACATGTTAGTATAATACTAGGCAACGAGGCGATGGACTTACTATCATACGCAACTAACTGCAGTTCATGCGAGGCTGAACCCTCCTGCAACATCAATTAACATCATGAAAATGTTAGCATCCCAGGAGGAATTAAAATCAAGTTAAGATTGACACATTATCTATGATGGATGATCAATCGTTAGGAGGTGATTGAGTGCAAAAAAGAAGGGTGTAGGTTCGACAACTCGTTACGCTCCGATTGACGTGAATAACCCTTCAATTGAAATGATGATTTTAATAAAGGGTGGTAAGAGTTGCCGGAAAATGATGAATTAATGTATTTGCGATGATGACTGGTGTTAAGATAATGATGG
Organism: Gnaphalium uliginosum; assembly: GCA_963930675.1. Lineage (NCBI taxonomy): Eukaryota > Viridiplantae > Streptophyta > Magnoliopsida > Asterales > Asteraceae > Gnaphalium > Gnaphalium uliginosum. Next base: position 46,383,504 of record OZ005685.1, on the reverse strand, counting down.
TTGTATCAATGAATTAAGTGTATGAGTCGGTTGTGAATTCTGTTGTGGAATCTTTATTCTCTGCCTTTTATCCTTCGTTCGTAGTCGCTTTCCGAGATAGTCGCAGACGTGCTACGTGGGCTAACTGTCACGTAGCAAATAGTGAGGTTTAAGTTGACATGGTCAACTGAGCGGTTTTGAAAATACGTGCAATATAATTAATTACAAGTGTATTGAGAAGCTCTGTGTGGTTAGATTGGTATCTTAATTGCCTCTGTGGAGAGGTATATCAATAATGGAAAAAGCAGAAATTACAGTACCAAGACATGACTAGTTAATTCCTCGAATGCTGGAGTCGAGTTAGCTTCCTTCCTGTTTCACACACTTATAAAGTTTAGACTTTGGTTCCAAAAAATCCTTTGGTATATTCAGTAATAAAAAAAGTAGCTGAAACATACTTGTCCCCTCACTATAATCGGTTCAATTAAGGGTGCGCTGGGTTCAAAGTGGGTAATGGGAATGAAAGGGAAAGGGATAAGAAATGCAATGAGCATTCCTTAGTAATACCTTTGTCATCGATGTTGCTTGATTCATACAACTAATCATCACGAGTAGGGGTGACAAACTGGGTCGGGTCAAGTTGACCCGTCCAAAATACCCAACCCGAACCTGCCTTGATTTATTAACGGATTGTCGGGTTGAAAGTACCTAACCTGTTTAGGTAAAGGAGTCAAACAGGTTAATGGGTTGGTTTCGAGTCATACACGTCAAATTAAGTGAGTTACTTTTGGGAGATATATATTCCTCATTTTCTTGAAACGGTCAACCACCAATTCACTAATTTACGTGATTTAAACTTATGACATCTGTCCAAGTAATCTATTTTACAACTACAAAGTTGTACATTGTTCCTGAACTGCAAGTATTTATTTCTACCCATATCTATGAAAACATAAACTTATCCATTAAAAGTTATTGTTTTAATGTTGCATCCCGAACCTTGACCCAAACCCGACCCGAAAAATTTAATGTGTTTCAGGTCAGCAGGTTGAGATGAATATATAAATGTTAGGATGATTTCGGGTAACAAAATCCGGTACCCCAAATTTGGTAGGGAATGGGTGATTACCCACTATATGAAACTAAGCATCATCACCGGTTACCTTTCTCATTTCCACCCCTTTAATATCCTCAACCAAGCACCCCTGATTTCGTTTCCCACAAATATCCCCCTAATGTTACATATATAGTTAGACATTCAATTCAATATTTATCATACTAATCAAAATAATAATTATGAAAAAGCAATGGTGATATACAGACCTAATTTTGTGAATATAATCATGGTGAGACATGGGTCCATCATCATCAATTTGGTCATGTCTTGTATCCGGTGAAGGCGAAATCTTTCGTCGGTTTCGACGTTTCAATTGTAAGACGCATTTTTGTTTGTCGGAGACTTGTTCTTGCTCCTTCGGAGTGGCGTTCCCGGTGGCGGCATTATAAGCTGTCAGAATTTATCAAACAAATTTAGTTAGTATTAGTATATAATATACATGGACAGAAACATAAGTTTGAACAGTGGTTACCTTTTAGGTTTTGAAGCACAGAATTAAGATCGAAGTCTTTGTTGTATGTAAAAGAAGGGTTCTTGTACAAGTTTGATCTCGTTCCCATTTCTTCTTTCTTTACTTGCGGTTGTAGTTGCAGGTTAGGTCCCCAATTTTTATGTATTTTTGTTTTTCGTTTTTATTTCAAACTTAGTCCCCTGACTATTAAGAAATAGCATACATACCCCTAACTTTTGATAAGAAACTAACAACACTAACGTAAAGGGTAAATGTTAGAACTTAGAATACCCCTGTCTAGTAATTTAAAATTGGGAAATTAATCAAAATACCCTTTTTTAAAAACTTCTAATAAAATTTGCCCTTTTTCTAAAAAAATTGCGTTTTTACCCCATCCGGACGCATAACCGGGACGCAAAATCTCGTTCCCGGACGCAAATCTTCGTACCCGGACACGTGACCGAGAAATGGAAGCCGGTGACCGAGAAATGCAACTCGGTCACCGGGACGCAACACCCGGACGAAATTTACGAACGCAAATTTCGTCTCGGTTTTTGCGTCCGGGTGACCGAGTTGCATTTCTCGGTCACCGGCTTCCATTTCTCGGTCACGTGTCCGGGTACGAAGATTTGCGTCCGGGAACGAGATTTTGCGTCCCGGTTATGCGTCCGGGTACGAGGATTTGCGTCCGGGTGTTTGCGTCTCGGTCACCGACTTGCATTTCTCGGTCACCGACTTGTATTTCCAGTCACGCGTCTCGGTCACCGACTTGCATTTCTCGGTCACCGACTTGCATTTCTCGATCACCGACTTGCATTTCTCGGTCACCGACTTGTATTTCCGGTCACGCCTCCGGGTATGGGGATTTGCGTCCGGGTATTCGTATTTGCGTCTGGGTATGCTGGACGGGTGGATTTTTGGATAAGATGTTAGATAAGATATTTCGAGATTTTCCCGGATTTTTGTCAGTACAATTTTCAGATTAGATTTTTCTGGATAAGATATATCATCCTAAAAGCATATTTTGGATATTTTTCAAATAACATTTTTTTTCCTTTAAAATAACCCGATTTCATCAGTTTATACACGACAACTTCACAAAATACTCTCAACTTCATAAATTTATCAGTTTATTTGACAACAAATCCATACAACACTCTCAAATTTCAACATTAATTGATCTGATCTGTCATTGAAAGGTACGATTTAAAAAATTGTAAAGTTGCTATTTATATTGTTTTCATAATCAAAAATTGTAAAATGACACCCTCGAATCTGCGGGTGGGATCGAGAACTTGACCATTGTTTCTGATAGGGCTTCTTCAATTGCAGCTGGCATCTCAAATGTCTTTCCAGATGCCTTTCACGCCATATGCTGTCGTCATTTATTGATAAACCTAAAAAGAAGATCTTCCAAAGTAAACCGCTACGAATGGCATTATTGGAAGATGTGTAAGGCGTACCGTAAGTCTAATTTTGATCACCATTTTAGTGTGTTTTATAGACGCTTACAAGCCTCTGCCAAGGTTCTTAGAGATGTTGGGATAGAAAGATGGTCAAGGCATTCGCCGCTCTCAAATACTACGACACAATACCCTTGGAGCTAAGATCTTGGCAGTAGTGGCTGGTAAGTATCTGATACATAACCCTCATTAGCGTCGTCCTGAAAACAAAACATAAAATCTAAGTTAAACTCTAACCCTGATGAGTGTCAAAACATCTTGTGAACAACATGGTAATACCTGATGAGGGTCAATTACGTTTAGTAACCTAGCAATCAGCGCGTCCTGAGCGTCCACCCGCTGAAGTAAGGTGGAAATAGAGACCTCGTTCCTAGCAATAATGGCATCCTGACTCTCGACGCGCTCTCGCAGGGACTCCAACTCTTTGGATGAGGCACGTTGAGATGTGTGACGGCGAGTGGGCTGCACCTCAGCACGAGGTGCGGTGGGTTGAGGAGTGGGCTGCACCTCAGCATCGAACCCGTTAAAAAATCGGCAACTCTCAATCCACCATTGGCATGAAGCCTCCAACTCGGTCGGCTTCAACGTCCTCAATGGTCGATGGTCTTTGTGAATATCATCCTGCAGTGATAATTCGCCATTTATTTCAAACTTGATTTTTATTTGCAGAAACAACCATGCATGATGATAATTATGGAATGCAAATCACTAACCGAAATAGTCAGCACATCGACATATTCCTTCCAATCACTAACCCTCCTAAGTCGACGCCAATATAATGCCCGAGGGATGCCGTCTCTATTGGTTTTGCGTGCATTATTCGACACTTGAAGGTGAAAGGCCTCCCATATCCAAATCTTAAAACAAAACAGAACGTCAAATAATTACATACGTTAATACAAAACGTAACTAACTTAATCAGTTTATAATTACATACAAAGTTACCTTAAAGGCCCACGTGAAACCGACCAAAGTGTATTTACGGGTGTTCTGACTGCCTCGCTGACTAATCTGTTGACTACTCCGAGAAATCAACGCATTCTTTAACTGCAGAAAAGTATGCTCCCAGATCCGAGAACCCCAAGGGTACTTGTTGATGTTGTTGAGGTCCTCAAGCATGTGCATGAAATCAGGATGCACATTCTGCAAGGGCTGCTTTCCCATGAAGCACCTCTCGACGAGCATGATAATACATACCCGAACGGCATCCTCATCGCTAATTTTGGTCACCCCGTTAAACAAGTATGGTTGATTGAATAACATCTGGATGTGAAAAATGGATATATCTTTCAACAAAGCATGGTGCTCAAAGACCCGAGCGCGTAAAGCAGGTCTCGTGCCCCGAACATCCTTGGGAATATATTCCTTCATATCCGTCTTAGAACCGAAGCGAAATCCAGTTACCAAACAAAATTCTCTTCGCCCAAACCGTATAGCATAACGGGGCGTCAGTCTAAACCATAACTACTCGGGCTCTTCACGAGGCTTAGATAGGTTTGGACGCTCACATTGTCTCTAGAGCATATCCAGGGTCGTTGTCTAGACACTCGACGTCTAACCAAGGCCCAAAACATGTGCGTCTAAATATCACCTTCTGCTCTTCCGTCAACAACGTGTTAATCTCCTTGATTACCGACATGTGGTTCTTCATTGTTAATGAAGCGTCGAAAAAACCTACAAATCGAACACTTACACAATTAGTACAAAAACAATCAAAGTATAGATTGATTGCGAGTTGCGAAACTCTATGAATTGCGAAACTTAATTTAAATTTCGCAACATGCGAAACTCAGTAAAGTTTTAGTGCGAAACTTAGTTTTAGTGCGAAACTTAGCTTTAGTGCGACACTAAGCTATTCATGCGACACTAAGCTATAGCGACACTCAGCTAATGTCGCTAAGTGTCGCTAGTAGTGTCGCTAGTAGTGTCGCTATTGGTTCGCTGGTATAAGTTCGCTGGTACACGTGACCGGTTGTCACCGAGCTCGTTACCGAGACGCAAAGGTCGCGATCGTTGCGTCTCAGTCATGACCGAGACGCAACGATCGCGACCTTTGCGTCTCGGTAACGAGCTCGGTGACAACCGGTAACAAGCAAAACGATTTTGGTGACAACCGGTTTACATCGTTCTAAATCAAATCTCAACAACAAACTAACCTCAAAAACACATACACCACGATAACCAACTAAAAAACCAACTATTTAATTCATAAAATACAAAAAAAATCATGCACGCCAACTGCTCGATGAAATGTCAACTATAAATTCGGGAAATATAACGATAACTCGAAGTTTAAATGGGGTTGTACCTCATAAATAGACATCTTTCGATATTTGCGTACGAGATTTGCGTGCTTCCTTTTCGATTTGAACTTGCGAACTTGTTACGGGCTTCGGGTTTTAAAAAAAAAAAGGATGAGCGTCGTTCGGGTTTCTTGAATATATTGGAATGAAAAGCAATTTTTTTTTGTTTACATAACCTATATTCTGGATCAACCGGGTCACCTGGACGCAAAACCCGGACGCAAAATGAGGTTCCCGGACGCAAATCTTTGTACCCGAACACGTGATCGAGAAATGCAAGCCGGTGACCGAGACAAAAAAACTCGGTCACCCGGACGCAAAAATCGGGACGCAATTTGCGTTCGCAAATTTCTTCCGGGTTTTGCGTCCGGGTGACCGAGTTGCATTTCTCGGTCACCGGCTTGCATTTCTCGGTCACGTGTCCGGGTACGAAGATTTGCGTCCGGGAACGAGATTTAGCGTCCCGGTTATGCGTCCGGGTGGGGTAAAAACGCAATTTTTTTAAAAAAAAGGCAAATTTTTATAAAAGTTTTTAAAAAAGGGTATTTTGTTTAATTTCCCTTTAAAATTCTCAATTTAACCATCGAAGAATATTTTATGTTGAGTAAGCCAATAAGGTTAACTTTTTCTTATTAAATAAGTCCCTTTTCAATTGATAAATCAGATAATTACACTTATAATGTAATTACACTATAGCTAAGTACAACTAAACAAGAAGTAAGGTTTAAAATAGTTTAAAAGATAAAAAACAAAAAATAAACCATCCCATCCAACATTCTTCAACACATAGATTTATTTGCGGGTGATAACAACTTAGAATTAGTGTGCAACCTTTCGTTTCTTCTGCCCCAACCATCATCTCCCTTTGACCCTTTCATTGTCTACCCTCGACACAAAGCAACGCTTAGATTTGCAGGTGATAACACTAATTTTTATCTCCTTTTTTATTTTGCATATAAGTATGATGATGATTAAGTGGCTTTTAAAGTTAAAAATGACTAATTTAACATTAAAAAGTAAACACGAGTGGTTTAATAGACAATAAAAAAATTAAATGGCTAAATTGACTTTTTTACAGATTACTAGATATTCATGCCCGTGCGATGCACGGGTCTTGAACTTTACTAATTCGTTTTTTGTAAACGGGTCAATTGAGGTCGCATGTCCAAACGAATTAGGATTCATTGAGTTCGCTTTTTTAGCTATGTGAATGAGTTTGTGTCAAACTAATTGCATCAAGCTATTAGCTTGCTTTTCATCTAAATAGTTTGTGACACCCGGCAAATTAGGCTTTCATTTGTACCTAAGATAGGTCATTATTACTAGTATTTAGTGTTAGTTAGCTTTGTATATTGTTATATACATACGTAGGTAATTAATTTTAATTACGCGAATTCGATCGGATGGAATCCGACACAATAATATGGACGTTGGTGAAAAATATTTTCCTAAATAACGTAATTATATTAAATAATCGTTATTTAACTTATATTATTACGATAATATATTAAACGTCCTACGTTCCGTATAAAATGTACCGTACGCGACGAAAACGTGCGAATCGCGTCCAACAAACCGAACGAAACACGATTTATATTTCAATAACTTAAAATGAAGTATTTTAAATAAAACTTCAATCAAAAATCACGCGATTAAATCGTTAACGAAAAACTTAAATAATAAACGTTTAACGTTTAAACGAACGACGAAACGAACGGATAAACGAGCACCGCACGTAACGTAAATTTGGGGAATAACATTTAGGCAACCCACACCTCTTGTGGGCCCCCAAAATCTGCACCCATGCTCAAAGACTCCACCCTTCCCACCATACTTTCCCCCTCACTCTTTCATGCACCCATTTTACACACAAACCACAAAACACACACAATCTCCCTCACCTCTCCCCCTCCCTCTTTTGCTGCGATTTTCAGCTGCTCCACGGCCCCCCAACACCACCCAAGACCATCACAATCACCACCACAAACCACCATAGCACCGCCATTTCGATTTGTAAGAAAATGCAAGAAAACGAGCTCATGACTTCAATTTTTCGTGTTTCATCATCTTCTTTGTAAGGAACTTCATCTCCCTTCTATTTTACTTGGAACATGTTTATTTTCATGATATAATGTCTATTTCACAAGATCTTGTCCAAAAACAAAGTCGAAAAACGTTTTTGAAATCACAAAACATCAACAGTTTGCTGGCCAGAAATTTAACCCGACTTCAACGAGACTTTTCGTACACAAAACCTAACCAAAATGGATGAATCAAAAGTCAAAACTTAAGTTTAAGATGTTAGCTTTCATTTCCATCTGGTTTCGTAATTTTTCGACACCGTTTTTCGACCTGATGGTCAGATTTCTGTACCAACTTCTCGAGCCTATAACTCGAGCTACACAACTCCAAACGACATGAAGCTTTTTCCTAGAGGTCACAAATCTTGTTAGCTTTAAAAGTTGTATAATTACGTCTCATGAAGTTTTGTAGATCTTTCTCAGTAATTAAAAGATCACACCTGTATCCGGATTCGTCATTTTTGGACGTCAGGGGACTTGCTTAATTATTTGACCAACTTAACGTTAACTAAAAATTATGGAAAAATTATGTTAAGTAGCTAAGACATAGGGGAATGTCTAGAAATTTTCTCGAATTTTATCTCGAAGCTTTGACTAGTCAAAACGAGCCACGAAAAACGTATAATTTTTGAAGAAACAACTCTAGGGACTGTTTTGATATATATTTAAAAACGACACTTTCGGGTTAACCATAAAACGTAACTCTAATTTTTATAAGTCCTAAAAACATATTTAAAAGTCATGTAAAAGTATCAGGTCAAACCGAGCACGTTTGACCAAGTTCCTGAACCCGAAAACACATCAGATCCTTAGTGTCGCACCAGGCCCAAATCGGGTGCGACACTAACCCTGTGTCGCTACTTTTAAAACCAGCAGTACTAACCTGCGACACTACCCCTGTGTCGCAACATTTATAACTGGCAGTACTAACATGCGACACTACCCCAGTGTCGCACATCTATTCGAAATCACGACCTGCGACACAAACCTTAGTGTCGCACACTTATTGATTTTCCCAAATGCAACACAAACTTCAGTGTCGCAACAAAATTTAATTCTTGCCACTTGCGACACTAAGCCAGTGTCGCAACTATTAAGTGTCGCAGTAACCTGCGACACTAACCCTCTGTGTCGCTTAAAACAGTTTGATCAAGTCTATGTTTTCACAAAGTATTAAATACGCGTAACCACAGATAACAACGTGTATTATATACGACGTTGCACGCAATGCATATACTCTTATAAGTATACAATGAAACAAACATAATAATAATGTCTTCAGGAATTATTATTACAAAACGTCACCAACGGGTCGTACATGTTTTCTAAACAAACGATAATCAAACATTTGGACATAACTAGTTGAGTGGACAACTAGCATGAATGATCTTTTGAGACATTCACTTACTCATAACCTTATGCGTTTAGGGCGCTAGAAGGTTACATTTCGAATACACGTTTATTGATATAAACGCTCGCTTCAAGACTCAGGTGAGTCTCATAGCCCCACTTTTTACTGTTTTATACTTACGGGGTGAGATACATTGCTTATATTTACATATGAACACAAGTAACTAATAAAATTTTATACGGATTGCATGAGTACTTTTATAATCCACTGAAGACCTCCTATCATAGTTTCGTTAGTTATGAACTTAAGCGCGAATATTAGTAAATGGATCCATTTGGGACTGACAATCCCCGTTCGGGGTAGTAGCGCTACCACGAACCGTTCCGTAGAAACGGACGACTTGTATTTGTTTCGTACGAGTGTTTGGATTAGGCACTCGCGGGAGCGCATTTTGTACTTGATTGTATTGTACTTACTTACTGTTAAGCTTCGACTATGAGCTCATGGCAATGGTATATACTTACTTACATTTTGCTTCGATTAGTCGCGCCCCGACCCGACTTCCGCTGCACAGTAAATTTGGGGGTGCGACATAGTTACTCGTGACAACTATACTCAATTAAAACATTTATTGACTTTAAATTTTATGTCTCTCGAAGTAAATCTACTGTGAAACTAAATGTTGAGTAAATTGAGTAAAATGAATGATAAGAAATGGAATAAGAAAAAAGTATAATTCAAAATATATTTAAATGTAGTATGAAACACTTCATTGCATAACTTAATTAAAACCTGTAATTAATTAAAAATCTATCAAAATTGGTTGGAATGCTTTTGAAGATATAATACATAATTAAATTAATAGTTATATCATAGGTGATATTTATTTGATTTTGGATGGGTCAATTTGTAAAGTAGTTTAAATGGTTCGATTTAAAATGAGCTGGGTTAACTTTAACTATTTATTGTATTTTTTAACTTTTAGTAATTAAAATTTTAGAAACTTTTATTCATGGTAATGGTTTATGTTTTAGTAATTGAATTGATTGATTTGTTGTTTAATCATGGTAATGCTATATCACGGATTTTTTGTAAATTTGTATGTGAAGTATTACTCTTTATTATATGAATTTAACAGATATTACTTAAACTAAATATGCATTTGTTTATAAAGAGTTAGATCTTTTTATTTCCCTATCAATTACTTAGATTTACTCTGTATTTGATTGCAATTGTAATTATAACTAATGAATATATGAAAACCTAATCACGTTGTACGTAAGATAGATAGACGTTCAAAAAAGTTTGTCGTGATGAAACTTAACATTTAGTACTTCATTTTAGTATTTAGTATTCACACCAAACAATAACTACAATTACATTTCTTTAAAGGTATATTTACTACTATTACTATTACTACTAAATATTAAAAGAAAAATCAAGGTTGTTAAATCTCTATTAAACGATTCATTTTTATTTTCATTAATCAAATACTTATTACTATTACTACCATAGTTATAACAGAGCTTCAAATTTATATTGATTCTTTGTCATTCTCATTAATTAAATAGAGGTTAATCATCATCAGTTTATCTTTTCGCCATAATTTATTATAGGTGTTAAATCACATTTATTGAATCAAAATCTCAAAAATTAGTGTACTGTAGATTAAATAGGGGTTAATTAATTATCATAAGTTTAATTCTCATTAATCAAATGCGAATTAACCATCATAAGTTTATCTTTTTACCATAATTTATTATAGGATTAAATTACATTTTAATGAATCAAGAACTGTACTGTAGATGTACGGTTTTTTTTTAACATTCGCCCAAACATAAAAAGGTTACTGTAAGTGGGTGTTTGAGAGAGCTTATTTTCCAAGCTTATTACTTATTGCTTGTAAGCAAATAAACTAGAAATTTGAAGCATATTTTCATCTCTCTAGCAAATAAGCAAATTAAATTGGGCTTATTCAAAGCAGGGGAGCTTATTAGTTATAAATAAGAAATAGGTAGTGAAAATAAGCCCCCGAACCTCACTAAGTTACGGCACAAACTTGAGACCACGAAGTCCAATCTAGAAAACCCAAATCGAAATCACAACCTGTTTGTTCCTGGTCGAAAAGCGGATGCATCGATGGGTATAATCAGAAGCAGTTTATCTTTGATGATGGGAACAGCTTTTGGGATTTACGTTGCTCAAAACTACGACGTTCCAAACATTCAAAAACTTTACAACACTGTTCTTGTTATTGCCAAACATTACGAAGAAAATTATCGCAGAAAAAGGAAAAACGACGATGACGATAATCATTAATTAATTAGTTATTGATGATACTTGCTGCTGCTGCTTTCAACTTAACAAAAACAGGTTTTGATTTTTATATACTCCCCATTTTCTGTTTTTTTATGTATTATATTTTATAATTATAAATTATAATTATAATTAATAATTATAATGGGGATTTGATAGTAATTTCAAATGACCTAATTTTGATTTGTGATTTTGTTATTTTTATGGAGTATCAAATCAAATACTCGAGGTTATAAGTAATTAATGAAAATTGAAGACATGGATTTTGTGTTTTATTTTACTCACTGCTACATGTATAATTTTGTAGGTATTTGAAATTAGGTTTAAACTTATATTTCATTGATTCATTCACATTGTAATACTAATACTAATTATGATAATGATTTGTTTTCGCTCTGTTTGTTTCGTGTTCCAACTCTGTGTGCTAGGAGTTCCTTCCCATAAGTAAGGATTCCGGGATTGAGTCTCATTCCATCCCATCTGCGATATCGTTCTTTTGTTCCAAATCAATTACATCAAACATCTTAGATATTATACGTCATGTTATTAATATTAATAATAATTACATGGTATACTAAGATCAAACTTATCATAGGTGATGAAAATCTCTTCATCCTTAAAGGTTAGCTCATCTTCTTAACAGATCGTCTCACTGTTCCAGTCGTTGTTTTTTCTGTTGAATTATAAATCCTAGTTAGGATCTTTTGATTGTTTTCCTAGTCAACAACGGACGAGTTGGATAAAAGATAAAAGCCGAGCAGTTCCAATTGGTTTTGTCAAAATGAATTTGTTATTTTCTCACTTTTGTGTTGTTACTAAACTTTGATATCTTGTAAACTCCCACGTAAATTCTGTTGTCTGTCTGTCTAGGGTTTAAGTTATTGTCATATTCATATTTGAGGGTATGACAAGGTTTTTATTGCCCCTCACAAATGCGAGGGGCACATTTTATGGTTATCTGTCCAATTCACAGTGCATTGCGTGTTTACACACGTATATTATATTTTATAAATTCATATATTGTCTTATTATATATATTTTTTAGAGTATCATGTGTGCATATTTAACTATGTTCAAAGATGAAAAATAAGCTATCTAATATATGAAAAGGTTAAGAATAATTATTTTATGTAATTAATCACATAATAAAATAAAAAGAAAAGAAACCTTTAAGCCCATTTTCTAGCTATACTTGCTAATGTGTTGGTATTAAACTTTCATTTAAAACATACTTCATTTTCGTAAAAAATAAAAAAGAAGAATAATTAAGTGAGATCTTATTAACTCATAAGTTTTAGTTATACTCATTTAAGCGTAGATATAACATTGTTTGTATCAATACTAAATGGTGTAATGAAAATATAGTTATGTTATTTGAATGACCCACAATTATAATATAATAGTAGTTATTATTATCGTATCAACAAAATAATAATAATAATTGTAAGAGTGCTTACAATTAGATAGTAACTAACTTATATTAACATGCTTATAGTATTAACTAATAAAAATTGAATTAAAGTAATTGTAAAGTGATTATAAACATTTTAATGATTGTAACAAAGTTATTGAAATTATATTAAAATGAAAAAAGCTTTGGATAATAAAAGACAAAAGGGAGACAATTAGTAGTGACACAAAATTAATGTCAAAGATATCCTTTAACGACATCTCATGGGAACTTGGGATACTTTATTCAAGTGATACTATCATGATTCATGATAAATCTCATTAAACTACCATGATAATTTGTCACTTCACTTTGCCAATTGATATAAAGTATATAATTAGATAAGTGCATTTGCTTTTCATTGGGTACATCAATTATTGCGCTCTCTTGTATTCTTTCTTCTTTTCTGCGTTTAGTGAAAACGCAGTATACATAAGCATAGCCATTGGTTGTTTGTTTTAGCTTATGCTTATTGGCTTATCCCAATATTCAATAAGCTTCAAACTTTTGGCTTAAGCTTATGGGTTTATTTGTGCCCAAAAACGCAATAAGCTCCTTGAAACAAGCTCACCTGAACACTTGAAATGAGTTTCTTAACTTACAAACATTAAGCATAAGCCATAAGCCCAAAAAATAATCTAATCCAAACACCCTGATGCGTCCCTTTATGCTAACCAAATTTCATTCAATAGTCAAATTCAATTACTTTTTTCAATTAGCCGGAGAATATTACGAGTATTAGTAATCACTATACGCATCCTGGACATGTGGGAGTTGGGGTCATATGATAATCCTCTGATGGTAGAAAGTGTTAGATGGTAGATTAGAATAGTTAGCCAAAGCCCGATTATGGGTTTAGGGTCCATTAGGGTTTAGGTATATTCCATCGTACTCTATAAATACCTGCATATGTAACACATTATAACCTATAGGGTTTATTATTTAATATGGTATCGGAGCTTAGGTTTTAGAGAAAAACCGATCGAATAATAATTATCCTCCGATCGTCGATTAAGTGGCGGCGATTCGGAGGGATCCGTTTTTCTTTTCCGTTTTCTAGATATTCTTAATACAACCCTAAACCACTTAATTCGTTTTCACGTTGTGGCTATTGCCTATAGCTAAAGGTATCACAAATCCCAAAACATTCCTTCTTCTCTTCTGTCGTGATTTTCGACTTTCTATGCCATCTCTCTTTCTTCTTAAAAAAAAAAAAATTACTAGTAGCTATCATCTTCGATATCACCCGACCATAAACTTTCATCAAGTTACTATATTTTTCTTTGTTTTCTTTATATGGTTTTGCTTCGTTACTTTTCCGTCTACTTTTCTTTCTTCTATTCAAACTAATAGCTACTAAACTTAACCAAAAAAAAAAAAAAAATTATTATTCCTCCTTGCTGCAACTAATTGTCGTCTTGTGGTGTGTCTCCTTTTCTTTTCCATAATCATAGCCGCCATATTTGACTTCCTTCTCTGCTTCGATATATATATATATATATTTTTTCTTCTTTTATATATGGCGCACTCCTTATCCATTCTTGCTATTGATTTTTTTTTTTAAAAAATCGCTAATCAAAAGATGACATTGCTCACAATCTTCTTTACTCTTGTTACCGCTTTGTTTTACTTTTGTTACTGTTTGAAGATTTGCATCCGCTTGCCGTCGGATATCTTCATCAAAATAGTTATTGCTTTTATTTGCTTTTGCTACTGTTTTGCTTTTGTTACTTCTGCTTGAAGATTCGCATCCGTTTGCTGTCGGATATCTTCATCAACAAACTAGTTATTGCTTTTGTTTGCTTTTGCTGCTGCTGTTTGAAGATTCGCATCCGCTTACTGTCGGATATCTTCATCAACATAATAGTTATAGATTTAATGGTTTAATATGTACAATTCTTTGCTCCAGTCTCGAACTTTCGCGATTTCATCGCTTGGACTGCGGGTGAGTGTTAGATGGTAGATTACTGTCGGGGGATTATGGGTTTAGGGTCTATTATGGTTTAGGTATATTACATTGTACTCTATAAATACCTACATATGTAACACATTATAACCTAGGGGGTTTATTATTCAATAGAAAGTAGAAACATGAAGATTAAATAATTGTGAAATTAAGATTAATTGTGTTGGAGTCGTGATAGAAAAGAGTTTATTGGTAAACCCATGTATGTAACAACAATTATGTTATTATGGATATTATAAGAAAAGGGCTTTGGGGCAAAGGCAATTTGTGAGGCACTACACAAAGGGATCATATATGACAAGATGGTGGTTGTGATGTATGCATTAATTTGTATTCCGCATGGAGCCATCACTGTTCATCCGACATGCACATTTAGATGTAGATGTGAGCAACTTACAAGCTTATATACAATACATGTAGATGTAGGTGTGATCAACTTAAAAGCTTCTCTACATTATTTTTGATATTATGGGATTCAAATATTTCACAAAAATTCTGTTTGAGTAATGGTTTAAGCATGTGCAGTTTAGGGAGATATTGAACCCAAGATATCATGGTATGTTCATTAACAAATAGATTTTGCATATTGGCATCAATAGACCTTTGGCTTTACAACTACTTTGTTATATGCAAAGGCGAAGGAAGGTTGGAATGCCAACATGCGTCATGACAAGACGGTGGTTGTAAATTGTAATATATGCATCGCTTATATACCGTATGTTCATCTGACACGCGCAATTGCTATGTAATTTATTCACTTTACTCATAAAATACATGTGGATGTAGGTGTGATCAACTTACAAGCTTCTCTGCATCATTGGTGATATTAGATCTGGATATTTCACTCAAAGCAAGACTATTTCTATTTGGGTGATGGTTCATGTGTAGTTTGGGGAGATATGGGAACCCAATAATTTGTTCATTAACAAATAGACTTTGCATGTTGGCATCAATAGACCTTTGGCTTTACAACGATTATGTCATATGCAGTAACACTCAACACACATATCAAGCTATAGACCATTAGGCAAATGCACCTGTCATCTTGGTGCTCTTATTATTTTTTTTTTTATTAATCTATCAGTGTTGCTACAAATCTATAGTTAAACTATTATTTTTCAAAAATATTCCGTGTGTAGTCTCACTATAAACGAGATGCTAGCTAAGCTCAATTTATTTCACGTGTGATAAACCTTAGATCGATGTAACATGGGCAGGTTTACCGTTGTCGATAATAATAAAATGGGAAGTTGATTAATTTGCCACTTTTTTCGAACATATATTACGATTTGCCCCTCGAAAAAAAATTGACGATTTGCCCTACCCGAAGCAAGTCGCAAGCTTGGGATTTACGACCGGGATCTCGTGACTTGCGACCCAGACACAAACTTGATCGTGTCCGGGTATGTGTCCGAGAGTAAACATTTTGTGACTTGCGATTTCCCGTGTCTTGTAACTTGCGACCCGTGACTTGCGATTGGCGACCCGGGTACATCTCCGGGTACAAGGTGTCGTGGCCTGGCAAAAATTTATCCTTTTGGATTAGATTTTGCTAGATTTTCGGGATTTTTAACATTTATATAGATACTGTGACCCTATGACAAGATCATTATCAGTTTTTTTCACGATTTTTCATAAAACACGATAAATTTAAGTTGGTTGAAAAACTAAAAAAAACCTTCCTGAAATGGTTCACACCGATCATTTTTGGCATTTTCGTTCTCCAAATGAAGAACCAATAACTGAAGAATTATACGCAAAAGTTCTTGAGTTGTTTAGCACCGCGTTTCGTCACACTGGACATTTTCAGGGCGCAAGAAGAATGTACACGCAAGGTTTGTTGACGTTTATTGACTGCGTGGATGTGGATGTTGATGAATTTTCAACAAAATTTTTGATACTTCATATTTATAACTTTAGGTTTGATCATTGTTTTTCCCAACAATCTCCCCCTATCTGATGATGTCAAAATCTTTTTACAATAAGATAATAGAGAAATAATAAAATGAAAATGATATATAACATATGAATTTAAACTTATATAACATAAAGTCAAAACATAGTTAGTTTATAACATACTACGTATAAATTACAAAAACTAATAAATTCTAAGTCTTCATAACTTTCTCTCTTTTTCTGAGCTTGCATCTCTTTGATCCTTTCCACTTTTCTTTTCAATAAGCTTTCCATTTTCCTATCATATTTGTCTTTTAATTTTTTATACTCCATGATGATCTTTGCACAGATGTCATCAAAACCAATCATCATCCTGATTCTAATAAGTCTTTTTCTGAATGACTTGGCTTGAGAATATTTGCATTCCTTAAGCAAGGCAATGCAGTGAAGTAGAGATTCTGAGTATAATCTATTCTGATCTTGAAAGCACTTCACACCATTTGTATCTTTGTAGCATGGATCTTCAATTTTATCCGTCTTGGCATATGATCTATCGATAAAAATTATACCTTGAGGTAGTGGATGCTCTCTTTTCTGCACATTCTCAGTGGATAATCCTACTAATCTTTTCTTGATAACAAAGTTGTTTGCAACGCAAAACAACTTGTATTCTTTTTATGAAATAAGTCCCAGACTGAGAACAAGCTCAATCAGGTAGGAAACTTCATCCAGTACTTCTCTCTTCATCTCTTTATCAGCAACACTCTTCAAATGATATGCAATAAATTGTCATTCTATGAATCTCAAGGAGTGTAGATCATCTAGCATCACCATTTTTTTGCTTTTGTTGGTCAAGGTCAATTCAATCTTAATTTTCTGGCAGTATTTAATACCTTGCTTGAACTTTGACTTATTGAAAGTGGATTTCAGTTTACTCTTCAATCTCTCTATCCTTTATAGTTTGATTGATAACTTTTCATCTTATTTGATTTGTTGCTCTGCTTCATCTTTCTTTGAAATGGCATGAGAGCATCCTTTTTCTTCCAACTCTTTTGAAAGCATATCAACAAACATTGCTTCTTTTAGCTTGTGCTCTTCTTCAAATAAGACAGCCAAGTATTATGTCAGGCTCATTCCTCTAGCAGTAGCCTCTTGATGTAATAGTTCATCCCGTAGATTTAGTCATTTCAGAATTTCTTATTCCTGCAGCTTGATCATCAACCATCTTCTTGATCTTACTTAGCCTCTCCTTCTTAGTTAAGGCAATTGATTTTCCTTTACCCTCAATTATATCCACCTCAGCAAGTGTATGACTTAAGCCAGGATAAGAGCTGATTAACAATGAGCACTTCTCCATTGAAGTCTATCTTCAAACTCATCTCTGCCTTGAGGTAGAACTCTTGTTGGCGGTTGGAATATTTAAACTTGCTGCCTTTTCTTTTCCTTTTGTACCCTGAGTCTGTTCTTGATGTTATGTCTCTGTGCTTGTTAAGAATGCACATACTGAGACCCTCCAGACTTGATTTTTGAGGATCCTTCTCCTACTCCTCCAAAAGTAGCATCATCTTCACCATCATCAAAATTCATTTGCTCCTCAGACCCAGAACTACATACCGGATTGATATCATCATCATCCTTTTCATCATCATCTTCTTCTTCTACCAACTTCAAGAATTGATCACATGTATTAATTCCCTTCATCTTTGACTTGGAATCAAATATATCACTTTTTGGCCTTTCTTTTCATCCTCTTAGCTTTCTTGATATGTAGAGGTTGAGCAGATTCACTTTCATCTCTTGGCCTTTTAAAAACAATATGATCTTGTCTTGTGAGAGTTGCAAGAGGATGAACAAACATAACTTCAGAAGACTCCCGCTGAGTCTGTGCAACTAATTCCTTCAGCTCCCCCTCAATCTGTGCACTAATATTTTCAGTCTTTAGCACAGACTGAGACTCCCTCTGGATCTGTGACTTCACCTTATCACCTTCAGGTCTATCATCACCATCTTCATCATCTCCCTCATCTTCATCTCTCCCTGGATCTATATTTTTATTATTGGGTTAATAGACAAATATGTTACTCTAATTTGTGAAAATGTTCAACTAAGTTACTGAACTATTAATTTGTTCGATTGAATTACTAAACTTAATAAAACATGATATGTAGGTTACTTAACTTATAAATATTAACACTAAGATCATTTTACTTAACTTTTGAATTCAAGTAAGTTACTTAACTTATAAATGTTACAATGTAAAAAAATATAATTTAGATATGAAAAATAGTTTAGTAATCCAATTAAACAAATTAATAGTACAGTAACCTACTTGAACATTTTGACAAAGTACAGTAACTTATTTGTCTATTAACCCTTTATTATTTGTATTTTTATCTTTTGGGTATCCTTTTTTGCAAACTCAGACTTCTCGCCCTTTTTGACATCTTCTACTAAATTTGAAAGGGTAGTCTGCATTTCATCTAACCTACTAAAAACCTTCTCCTCCAGCATATCAACCTTAATCACCATAGTAGAGACTAGATCCTTCATCTTCTCTAGCTCTTTCTTATTATTATTGAACTCAGTCTGTACCCATTCAGACAACTTGAAGATGGCAGCAAGCACATCATTAAGTGTACTAGAAGGCACATACTGAGATGGTGATGAAAGTTAGATGTGAGTGGTGGTAATTGTTCCTAACATAACTCATGTTGTGAAGGAGAAAGATCATGAGAATCTTTTGATTGTGTTGCACTCTTTACCTCACTATGTTCTTGTGCATAGAAAAGTGATCATAGGTATTGAGTGGTGTGGATGTTGTTCACTCAAACCGAATCCGGGAAACAGAAGATTGGTTATCACCGATTGCCTCAGACCTTTCCAGGTGTAATGGAAGGGTATCACTGGCAACAAATGTGTAAGATTGTATACTCTCACTAACCACCTGTTGATAAGATAATAGGTCATGGAGTAAAGAAGAGGAGATCTTACATCGGTTTGTGACATGGCTGAGGCATTGTCGATATGTGCATAGGTGTGTAGAGAAAGACTCACGGGTATGAACTAGTACATGACTAGTGGTATAAATGGGTGTAGCCATTGTGAGGGGTAAAGATGGGGGTAGTAGTGCTCTGGATTGGAGCATCTTCTTCAATGCACAATACATGGGTCGGTGTAGTGGTAGATATATGGGAATCCAAGCTAACTATACTAGGGGCAGGCTAGGTTAATTGGGTAGCCATTGACACTACAGACTCTAGCACAGCTGAAGTGGAATGAGCTACAACAATGGAAGGTGTTCTATTGACATCTCATTCTATGGATGATGATTCCATTTGTGCTACATTAATTTTGGGGTTTGACTCTAGTGATTCCTCCAAAGTGAGTGGTCACTCACTTGGGTTGGTTTGTTTGAGACTCTCTTTTGTAGGTGAGGATTGGTCAGGATAAAAGGGTTGATCTATATCCATGTCCTCAGATGAAGAAGACTTACATGCACCTTCAGTTGAAAGTGGTACATACTCAGTACTGTTAGAGTCTGACTCTAGATGCACATACTGAGTTGAGTCTGTGTTTCTAGAGTCTGTGTGCTCTTCATCAGTCACACTATCCTATGTAGGCTGCCCCTGTACTTTCATTATCACTTAAATCACCACCATCCATATGACCAGAGGCAATATATGAGTGATCAATCCAGTGCTCCAGTAAATGGAACCGGATGGTTGAACACTTTGTATGTGAGCATTGGTACATGTATATCTGCAAGTTTGTTAGTAAAAGAAATATTTACAGACCCACATAATCTTGACTCAAAGTACAAGGAAAGTAACCTTATAAAAGGTACATTAAAAATTCTATTCGACTCATTCACGAGTTTTAAAAGTTCTTGAAAATATAACTCTGCAAAGTTAATATTTAAACCAGTGATGAATGAGCTTAGAGTTTGTGTTTCAAACTCATTTAGTTCTCATGTGCTACCAGATTTGCCTCCTAGAATTCTAATAATGCTAGAAATTAAAAAGTAAGTTCCATCTGGGTGTAAATCCTGACATTAAAATAATACCCTTTTCTTTGGTATAACCAACTGTAGATAGAGAAGCCTTTGCTATCTCTTTAGTTGGGATTTGTGCAAAATTATTACCCGTGAACAAGTCTAGGAATTGCCCTTTTAGCAAGATCAATAGTACTAGTAATTGTAGTGTTGGTACTATTTGCAGAGCAAATGTACCACCGGTACGTTACTAGAGAGGGAAAAATTTGAGGAATTGTGTCGAAGAATGTTCCTCTTAAAGGATGAGCATTCATAAAATTTATTAATTTATTCAAAACCTTTATTTTGTTTAGCAGTAGGAATGGAAGTGGTAACAACCTGATTTTTAATACAGAGTTTTACCTGCTTTCCTTGTTTGAATTGTTTTGCAGCAACGTTAGCAGGAGCAGTGTATACCCATTGATCAGCCATTTTTTTGTTAGGACCGAGATTGTGCGTAAAAATGGAAGCTTTGAAAGTTAGGGTTCTCGTAAAATTCTGTGTGATTTGAGCACGAATATGAAAGAAATGAAAGAGGAGGAAACTAAGGTTATTTAATTGAACTTAAATTTCCATGAAATAGGACCTACCGTTAATTTTTCCTGTTACTTTTATTCATAAAAGTAACGGTACGTGAAACAGATAAATAGAAGATGATAGTCACAAATTTAATGATTATTACCACAAAAGCGGCCGTAGCATTAAATGTAAGGATATTGTTATTTATTTAAAAAAATAAACTTAAAAAAAATTAAAATTAAAATTAAAAAAATAACAAACACTTAGTTTGAGGTTGTGTGGTGAGTCTGTGTGGTAAATCTGGATGACGTCACACAGACTGAGACACACAAATGACACAAATTGAGAGAAAATAAAAAGAAAGTTAAAATCTTTTTGGTATTTTCTTTAGATATGTACAAAATTCTCTTAGTCTGTGATATAGGATGAGTCTAGATAATATGTCTAGATACACAGATTCAGAGTTGAATCGCTCAGATTCAGGAGTTTTACTAGGGATTTAGCATACCTAGTTAACCAAGCAGATAGAAAAATCTATCTTCATTTAAAGGTTTAGTGAAGATATATACTAATTGGTCATTTGTGGACACATATTTAAGAATCACTTTACCTTTTTCAGCCGAATATCATATAAAGTGATGTCTGATCTCAATATGCTTTGTCCTGGAGTGAAAGACATGATTCTCAGTTATGGCAATAGCACTTTGGTTATCACACATGATGAGAGTTTTTACAAATAACACATCATAAAATCTGCTAGCTGATGTTGCATCCATAACAATTGAGCACAACAACTACCGGCCGATACATATTCTGCTTCTGCAGTGGATGTAGCAACAAAAGATGGAGAAGATGATGGTGGCGGTGGAGCTGCCGGAGAAGATGGAGAAACGATCACGGTTAGTTACGTTCGGTGGAGGTGGTTCACTAACGTTGGTGGTTCGCATCTCAAATCTCCGGCCACAAATCCGCCGTCAATTCTCCGTCTCTTTTCTCTGGTGACAGTGGTGGTGAGAGTGGAGCGCCGGTGGTGGTTGTTGAGCAGCGGTGGTGAACGGTGCGGAGGTGGTGGACGGTTGTGGTGGGTGGTGGTGGTGGTGTGTTAGTGTTTGTGTGTGTTTTGTGAAGGGATAGAGAGGGGGGAGTTAGAGAGTGTTTGTGTGTGTTTTGTGAAGAGAGAGAGAGAGATTCAAAGAATGAGCTACCCAAAATGTGTTCCCTCATTTTACCCCCTCATCTTATTTTACATAAATTGTAAATTAGTCCCTCCATTCAAAATAATTGCAAAATGAACCCCGTGTGACATGGCTTGATCTAGACCATTGATGAAGGGAATGGACAGTCCGGATTCTCTGTCCCTCCCTGCCCTCCCAAAACCTTCTCCCTTTATGATCTAGAACCTAAATTGCATAATTAAAAGATTTTCAACCAACCTTTACTTTCATGCTTCCACTATGCCCTGTATTTACAAAATAACAAGCAAAAAATAAATCAATATTAAACGACAATTTTTATCCTTTCAGCTTTTCATCAAACAGTTGGGGTTCATCAAAGAAATAAAATATTGATATCGATATATACACCTGCATATTAAATGTGTACAACCGATAACAGAAAACTATAAACAAATTTCTCTAAACAATAAACCGTAGTCATTAACCGAATCAAAATCCAAAACCCACACAACAAATTTAAAAACACGTAATATAAAACTCACCATTACTTTGAGAAATAAGCGATATTGTGAAACTATGAAAACCCAAAAAGAAATCATACCTACTTGAGAAGATCAATGGAGGAAGGAACATAAAAATCTTGTTTTGACTACATCTAGAGGAATGCTGTTGTGAAGGAAAAACTCAATCGAATGAGAACTAAAATAAGACCGAGAGAATAAAACAATGAAGAAGAAAATACCATATTTATAAGCTCAAGGGTGGAGGTTATGGTGTGATCTCTTATGATGTGTTTTACTCCCTTCCCTACGCGCGCAGAGGTGGGGTGCAAATTTTGGGCAACGAGGTTTGAGCTTGTGAATCAATGCATGCCCGTGCGACCTGCAAACACGAATGCAACTTCGAAATTCTCATTTTATATTCAAATGTGTGCATGAGAGAACCAACAACCGAAGACATAAATCGTTTGTATGACAAACATCACGAGCTTCATGGTTTTCCTGGCATGCTTGGGAGCATAGATTGTATCCATTGGGCTTGGACACAATGCCTAAATGCATGGAAAAGATAATACACACGAGGCGATCAGGGATATCCGACGATTATGCTTGAAATCGTCGCCTCGTACGACATATGGATTTGGCTTGCATACTTTGGGGCTACGGGATCTAATAATGACATAAATGTCCTTAACACATCTCTGTTTTTCAAGAACTTGCTAAATGACTCCGCTCCCTAAGTTTCGTATACAATGTCCGATATAGATTACGATATAGGGTACTATCTTGCTGACGGCGTATACCGGTCATGGGCATTGTTCGTTAAGGCCTTCTCAAGTGAGATTGACCAAAAGAGGCTTTAGTTTAGCAAGAAACAAGCGTCTTCCCTAAAGGATGTTGAGCGCACTTTTAGTGTCTTACAAGGCCACCGGCATATACTACAACAACCGGCAATATCTTATAGTCTAAACGTTATAAAACGAATAATGTATGGTTGTATCTTACTACATAACATGATAATCGAAGATAACGGTTACAACATTGCCGAAAGTGAAGAATATTATGTACCCGTTGGGAATATACAAGGTACTTGAATCGAGAGGTGTGCCACATACCGGAAGAAAATCAAGGAACTACGTGATCGAGAGGTGCACGAGGGACTTCGAGCCGACCTTGTCGAGCATATTTGGAGGAACTTGAGCAGAGGTGGAATGAAGCAAACGTCGTAGAGTAGTTTATTTTAGTTGTTGTTTTTAAATTATTGTCTTTAAATTATGTATTTTTAGTTTTAGGAATTGTAATTTTTTTATTTAATTTAATGAATGAATTTCTTTTTATTTGATTTATATTTTATTTAAATTATTTTATTCAATTATTTGTATTTAAAAAATTAAAAAATAAAAAATAAAAAATCAGAAACTCCAGCACACTATCCAAAACACTGTTTTCCACACTGCCAGATTTTTAGCAACAACGTCTTCGACAAAACTTTAAAAATAGTGTCTCGACACCTTGTGCTTTTAGCACATGGGTCCTTTGACCCACCTTGAATCTCAAAAGTATTTAGAGGTAAGAACTAGGTTAGAATCATAACCGGACTTACCTTGTATTTTACTTTACAATATTATCAATTCAATCCGATATACATTAACAAGTTAGGCCATTATTTAAAAACAATCTAGTAAATAATAATCTTATAGGTCAAAATGTTGGATGACTAAGTTTTTTAGTACCTTGAACTATCAAAGTATAGAAAGGTACCCTCAACTTGACAAACTAGTCAATGTTACGTTACTTTTTTCATGTAATTAATTAAAGGTGTGTTGTTAACAATTACATTTTTTTCTCACTTACAAGTTTCAACTTCTTCTCTAGTCAAAAGTAATTGCAACTGAATGTGAATATAATAGGTCTCCAACAAACAGAACATTAGTTATGGATTTTCGCAAGGTGATTTCCAGAACATAAACATATCTTCCCTTCTTGTTTTTAGTTGACCTTGCAAAATTTGCGATCACTTCGTCAAAATCAGTTGACCCTCAATTGGCACCAACACGGGAGAAGAAATTTGACCTAAAACATGTAGCCAATATGTCATATGTTGCTCTGAAATAAGCCATTCTTATAAATCCAGATTCCAAAACCGTTCTCATAAATTTTCTCGAATCATCATTCAAATGACTTAAAAATCCTCTTTTTTTCAAGTTTAGGTTTATGAAACTAAATTGGTAATTATACGGACAGAAATTGGGTATTACTTTCAGTATGGAAGCTATATTGGGAAATTGAAGTAAGGAACAACTAGTGCCTTTCGATTTACTATAGTTTTAAGCGAACAACCCTATGTTTCATTACAATTTGTAAACCTCCACGCAAAAAGAACACACGGCGTAAATTAGTTAACAAGGAAAAGTCATGTGACTAGCACATGACCGAGTCAACTGAATCAATGTACTAAAATGACCTATTTGTTAAGTTGAGGGTACTATTCTATACGATTAATAGTTCATGATACTAAAAAACCTAGTCATCCAAGTTATATTTAAAGTATCTGAATATATTTTGGCTAATCTTAAATTTAAGATTTGCCAAAATATATATTTGAATTTAGTTAAAATATTAGGTTTTACAGAAGAAGAAAAAAAGGACCTAGTTCATCTCCAAATGATCCTCCTAGTAGATGATATTAGTAGTGCATCAGTTACAAATTATTTTCAAGGTATGAAATCTTGTAGGACGATTGTAACAAGTTTCACTCTTTAATACCCTATTTATGTTTATTTCGTATGAATAACCCGACCCGACCCGTTTCAACGTTAATACCCGACCCGACCAATTTTTTTAACCGTTATTTTATTGTCTCAACCAAGTCATTGGGTTAAGATGTCGAAAAAATCATGTGAGTTTATGTCCTACATCTGCCACTGAATTCATGTGATTCATGAAATGGCGAGGGGTTCAAATGAGTAACTCATGTGATTTTGTGTAGATTTAAAAGAGTCATCGTGTGATGTTGTTGATAATGTGTGATGTTGTTGATAATGGTAGTAACGATTATATTTTCCGGATCTTGGTGTATTTTGGTTGCAGCTGTTTGTAGGGCAAGGAAGAAGATGGAGGCCGGGTAATTTGCTCATTTCACACGATTTAACGGAGTAACTTAACAAAAGTTAGCCAAAAGAATAAACTTAGCAAAAATCGAGTTTACAAGGATAAAAAATGCCAAAAAATTATAAAAGGAAAAATCACCATAAGGATAAAAATTGCAATTTCCGCCTCTTTTTGTTATGCAAATAGACCACAGTTCATTTGGTGAGAATGTTGGTCTATCCGAAATGAAGCCTGATTTATCACACGTAAATTTAATATGTGCGATTTTAAGCCAAAGGGACCAACAGTTAGTTTGGGTTTTCTGATATAATAGTGGTCTATTAAGGTTCGCCTATGTGCTATGTAGTAGTAATGGTTCAGAAACAACAAATCGCGAAAGGATATCATGTCATATTTTGATATATTGAATAGCTCTATTGAAGTTTGGATACATACATTAATGAAATTACAAAGTTCGATAAACTTCGAAACAATAAATCTTATAAATTGTCACGTTATCAAAACCACCATACATATAAACCACTATACATTTCAACCTAAGAAAACTAAAAATATATGATCTTATCTCATTTCTATTTCTCAACCCATATTTCTTGTTTGTTGACCGAGGATTTAACTTCTTTGTCTAGGTACTAAGTTGTGTTCTCCAAAATTGACATCCCCTAAGACTTTACCTTGTTATTATCATTATTCTCTTTTAGGTGGACTTTAAGTTATAATACAATTTCATTTAACAAATATCATTATTATTATTTTATTTATTCTTTTCCTAGGTATAAATAATAGTCTAGGGGACTTGTTGTTATGTAGATTGAACGAAGTGATGGATTTGAAATCAGTTTTTATGAATCCAAAGTGGATGGGGATTTTGCCTTTCTCCACCTCCAACTTCATGCCTCAGGTCTCCTGTTCTTACAATGGTATTATTTTTTGCTGCTAATATTTATTGCAAAATGCAAACATATATTAATAACTTCCCAACATCAATAATTGAATAGTAAGCAAAAACTTATAATCTTCATATCTTCCTCTTTTGTTTTAAAGGTACTTCTCATCCTCCTAGTGTAGCTTGTTATTGTACTTCGTCACAATGTGCTATTACAATGGGTGGGCAAGACAAATATGCAGTTGAAACTTATTCATATAGGTATGACGATGACGGCACAAACCAATTTAAGAGTAATAGGGAAAAGTGGGTTCTTGACGCATTCAATGACGAGTATGGTGGAGTTATTGTCAATCCAGAGAAACTACCATTTGACTCTAATGTATTTGCCTCCATCCTTTGCTCATCTATTTCCTTTTGGAAGACACAGGTAGTCTATTTCATATCATATGACCAACAACTGCTATCTAATTCAATCCATCCAATATGCTTTTTTAATTTGTTCTTTGCTAAGGGCAATTACACTGTTTCAACACTCTATGTGCAGGGTAAGAAAGGAATTTGGCTAAAGTTGCCAATAGAAAAATGTGATCTTGTTCCAATTGCAATAAGGGTAAGTCTTTTTATATTAGAAAATATGCTTCTATTGGCTTTATTATCGATTGTTAATGTTTTTATAATGTAAAATTTCATATATGTAATAGCTACACTTTTTTAGTGTATAAGGTAGAGTGATTTTTATAAATGTTTAAACTTATAGTATGACATTTTAAAATATAATAAAAGATTGATATATTTGAAACAAAATAAGTTTATACATTTAATTTATCATATTAGTTTTTGTTTTCATTTTTGTTTTTTTTAACATGAAAATCTCAATAGATTTCAACTTATACGTCATGTACTCATTAGCACAAAAAAAATACCAAAGTGGCAGGTCTACAAGGGAGTAAAGCCCCTTAAAAAATCTCACAAGATGTGATTTTTTTTAAGTACTATTGACATTTTTTAATTTTTGCCCCCTCTCAAAAATAAAAAAGAAAAAGAAAAAAATGAAAATAAATAAAAAATTCCAACCCCTCAATTAAAGTATCATGCCTCTGCCTCTGCCTCTGCCCTCTGCCAAAGATCAACTTAAATAAACACCAATAATATACCCATTTTTTTGTGCATCAAAATGCAAAAAATGGTAATAACGACACATATCATACTTCTTATAGCCTATTTCCAAAAGGGTTAGTGTTTTGTAAATGTATTAAAACTTACACATTTTGCTCTTATATGTCTCAAAGTTTTAGGAGTTCTATTGGCTGTATGAAAATTTCTAATAATTTCTAAAGTATGTATTGGATGACCGAATTTACTGGTTGCCAATAACTTCATGTTTCGATGCATACATTAGCATAAAAATAATGTAAATTTGCTTACATACAATAGAAAAAAGAAAACAATGTTCTGGTTATGTAGTATATACTTTAGACATTACTAGAAACTCACATATACACAATAAAACTTCAAAAACTTGAGTACATGCAACAACAAAAACTATAAACACTACTACAAAAATGGGTATAGACCACCCCTAATAAACCAAGGTTATAACAAAAATCCCACTAAAACTGTGATCCGATTGCTTTTAATCGCGCTTATTCTTTTTCTGTTAAGACTATATTTCAAACCGGTGTATATCATATTTGATAAAATTATATTTTTAATAATTTAACATAAGTCCGAACTATAAATTGCGAAAAAAATTGATTTAGTATTTTAACTTTTATGAATAAAATACATAACACAATAGTTTTACATTCTGATACTCAGGTATTGTCCGTTGAAATAAATATAAATGTGTGACATGTTAGCCTTAATTATAGGTTTAATTTTTTTTTGAATCAATATATAATAATTAATTGTAGTATGAAAACAATTATTTTGATACTTGAATGAGATATAAACAAAAACTAAGGCAAGTTAACTACGAAGTATATCTTTTATTATTATTATTATTATTATTATTATTATTATTATTATTAATTATTTGATGATTTAAAGTTATCGATTCTAATCAGATAAAAATTCTTGTATCCTCTCGCTGATTATTTATTATCATTTATTATTATTATTATTTCACTTTTAATAAAAACAATTGAATAAATGTTTAACTATGATTGGTCAATTGAACTTCAATTTTAAAAGATGATGTCACAGAGGTGATTTATATATTATATTTATTAAGATAGATCACAATTTGCCAAAACTGAGACCACGGTTCCCTACATGTGAATAGTGGTCTATTCTCTTACCATAGTTCCTACTACAAAACCATGGTTTATCTTTGTCCAAAAGGACCACGATTTTAAAACATGGACTACGGTTCATATGTATGACTTATGGTCCATTTGAAAGTTCTTTCCTAGCTAGCTTTTCATAGGCTTTTTACATATAAAATAGTCTAAGGCTAGTTGTTTTTTAAGGCTCAAAATAAAAGAAGTCAAATGTTTTTGTATACAATGATAAACACCTCGAGTTCAACTTAGGGTCTCAAGAAATAGAATTTTATTCGATTTTGATGATGCAAAATGGTATGCGGATGAAATTATTTTAGAAACATTGGTGGAAACAGGTTCTAAAAAAATAAAATACAAAAATAATACGAGTAATTCTAGACCACGGATCCCAAGCAAAGAACCGTGGTCCTTTTACAGATAGTTTATTATATTGAGAACCGTTATCATTTTCTTCGCAGAGTGTTTCTTGATCAAGGGTATATACCACGGTTCTAATATATGAATTGTGGTCTATTGGGGTGAATAGACCACGGAATCCGAATCGTGGTCATTTTTGCTTTTAAATAGGCATCCTCTCATAGATAACCCCTCGTGTACCGTGTTCCATTTGTGTTTTTAATTTTGGTACTGATTTCTAAAGTAGTGAAACTTTAATACATTTTTGAAACATTAACACTTTTCTAAAAAGAATTCAATAAGAATATGCATGATTTGAGTTGAGACCATTGTCATTTTATGAAATGTATGTTGTTCTTAAAGGAAGGGTTTCAGTACCATCACGCAGAAATGGGATACGTTATGATGACATACTGGATTGCTAATGAACCATGTATGCTACCCGCCAATGCTTCCCATCAAGTAGGAGTTGGGGGTTTTGTGATGAATGAAAAAAATGAGGTCTGTCAGAGTTTAAAAATCATAAAACTAGTTCTGTAACCTTTTGAATTTGGACAAGTTTAAAAGAATACATGTAAACTGGGCGCAGGTTCTTGTTGTTCAAGAGAAACATTGTGCACTCGAGCTTGTTGGCCTTTGGAAATTACCAACCGGCTTCATTCTTGAGGTGTTGCTGACTTTACTTGCTTAATTCTTTCCTAGTATAATGAACTTTACATTTTTTTTATTATGGATAAGTATCTGTGAATGCATCTAACTTTCAAAATATTTATTGTGTGTTTGCAACTAATGTATAGTATTTTTTAACGCATCCAACTTTCAGAAAACATGTTTTTATTTATTTTGCTTTTGAGTCATCGCTTAAGGTGTCACGTGAAATCCATAGAAGTTAACACGTCATCAAAAGTACTACATGATACATAAAAATTTATTTTTTGAAAGTTAGATGCAGAAAAATATCATGTGTTAGTTGTGTATACACAATAGACATTACTTATCCATTTTTTATTTAATGTATGTAACAAACTTTAAAAGTGTTCTTGTATGTAATTAATTTCTCAACAGTGCAATCGGATGCATCCACATTGGCAACATCCACATCATCAATTTTTTAATTATGATGATGTGAATGTATACAATAGCACTGTTAAAAGTAACATACATACAATACCACTTTTGAAAATTAATTACCTACATTAATTTAAAGTATAGATAGATTTTGTTACACTCGGAAATAATTATATATCCGGCCAAATTAATAACAGCATTAGTATGTTACTTTTTGATTGATAATAACTAGTCAGAAGAGATTTTTACTGGAGCTGTAAGAGAAGTGAAAGAGGAAACTGGGGTAAGAGTCGATAAAAATGATGTATAAGTTGCGTACGCAATTTAAATGTAACGTGTATTAATTGCATCATCTTCTTTTCCAGATTGATACCGAGTTCTTAGAAGTAATAGCTTTCAGGTATATATGCTGAAAATATAGTACTTTATGAAGTTGAAAAAGATATATATATATATACATATATATATATATATATATATATATATATATATATATATATATATATATAAATATTTGACCTTGTAAATGCGACAGACATGCACACAATGTGGCTTTTGAAAAATCAGATTTGTTCTTCATCTGTATGTTGAGACCAATTTCAACCGAAATCAAGATTGATGATCTTGAAGTTCAAGCAGCCAAGGTACAACTAATAACTTTAGTGATATGGCGACAAATAAAAAGGTTTTAGAAAATATGCTTACAATGAGACATCAAGTAGACAATAATCAAAGGTTACATAACGTACTTTCAATTTTCCCCATTTTGTCCCATTTTCAGTTCTTGTCCATTTTTCTCCAATCTCTAACAAACCTTTACTTTTACAAGTCCTTTCAAGTTCTATTTTAAAGTTTTCTTTATCATTCATCACTCAAAAAAGTTTTATTCAAGTTTTTTAAGACCGGATTGAAAGATAACTAACCCAATAAAAAAGTTTTATTTCACATTGTGTTTCTATGTAATTAACCCAATAATTAAAGACCTTGTTGATCATCCTTATATATGTTCATATTTTTGGTTGCATTGAATGATATCTTTCGTGCTACATATGGACGTGTTGATTTAGGACTAAAATTATCATCCCATTCATCCCATTTCATTGTTTAGTAGCTAGGTTTTCAAAGGATTGTCACAAATTTGTCGAGTAATATTTTAGTAAGATCTTATATATGTTTGGGATGGAACATTATTTTGACTTCTATTATGATGTAGTGGATGCCATTGACAGAGTTTGTTGAACAACCATTAATCAAAGGAGATAGCATGTTCAGGAAAATTATGGACATGTGTATCGCAAGGATTGGGAAGCGCTATTGTGGATTGTCTGTCCATAAAGTTGTCTCTAAGTTCGACAACAGACTATCTTCTTTGTATTATAATGTCATTGATGACCAAAGCGAGCCTTGATTGTTCCAGTGATTCTTGCTTGCTCCACTAGCTATATATCGATGAACAACTCATTCCAATTGCTCTTGGTGATCTTATGACTTATTTGAATGTATTTATAAACAAAATATATGAACATTGACAATGATGTAAATAGACAGCACTAGGTTATACAGCCCTAAGTGTATAATTGATTATTTACCTTTTAAAATTGTTATAATAGTATCTCTAGATCTTCCACAAATTAGTTTCCCTTAAGGTCATCCACAATGGATTCACCTTTTCTAAAGCTATTTTTTTTCCACATCACATTACACTTAATTCGATGTAGTATAAACCTTTGCACAGCACCTGTAGTGATTAGAGTTATTCAAAAGCTTTTTTTAGTGTCACATCACTTTATACTAGTTTTCATGTAGGATCCATTTTTTATCACCAAAACAAAAGAATTAAACAATATAATCACAATACGAAGAACACGGAGAAGATTATTCTAAGGCATATGTGTATCATCAATTAAGCACAACTTAGATGTTACATTGGGAGACAATCTCAAGTTATGAGATTGTGATTTTACATGAAGTAAAGACACATAATATTTCTTAAGAACTCTTTATTTATAGAGTCTTAGGATAGGTACAATTAAGAAATACATTCCTACTAGGAAACTAAATCCCATAATATTCAAGTTTATCTTTAATATATTTAGTTAATCCTATATTTTCAGTTTTACCCTTTGTCTCATCAAATCAAATTTATAATGTAGAAAAATTACTATTTCCTAACAATCTCCCCCTATTTGATGATGACAAAAGAATTAGTAAACTGATTACAAGAAAAATACAAAAAGTTAAATATAGATTAAAAAGTAATTATAATCCTTGTCTTGGTAGCTCCAAATATCTTGTATAATTCTCCAGGCTCTGTCGAACTCTTATTGTGTTGATTACATGATCATTCTTTGTGAATTCATCAACTATCACAAGAGTATATCTCTTTCCTTCAACTTCAGAAATCGTCTCGTTAAAGTTAACTTGAACAGTTTGATCAATTCAGCTTAAGTTAATATATCTTCATGATACTTGTACATGTTCGAGTTGTAATTTTTAAAGTTTTAAGCTCTCCCTTAATGTCAGCTACCCAAGAAATAAACTTAGCCTCAACATCACCTATAATGGCATAAGAAAAACTTTTCAACTAACTTGAACATAAGCATGCTAACCCGTCACAGAATGTCACACTCATCACTATGAACGTATAAATATTGAACATATTAGTTGAAAGCTTCATCACCAGCTTCATAAATGTTGATTAGGCATGAGAAAATCTCTGGGTCTGAATTTTTGAGGTTGGCCTCCTTTGGGTCTGAATCGTTTAAGTTTGAACTCATGTGAGTCTGAAGTCGTGTGAGTCTGAAATTTGTGTGTGTCTGACATCGTGCGAGTATGAAAATAATGTCAGAGTCTGATGTCAGAGTGTGAAACCGAGTAAGTCTAAACTTGTCAGAGTCTGAACTCGTTAGAGTTTGAACGCGTCAGAGTCTGAAATTTCAGACTGAAATTTGCAGCGGATTCAAAATTTTGTATCTCCTCGTAGAAAGCTCAGACCTGAAATTTTTATACGAAGTAGATGTATGTGTTTTGAACCATATATCTAAAAATCAAGTTGATCAACAGTTAAAGAATACACAATGATCTTTTAAGGCAGCTGCGCAAAAAGAAATCACAAACATTCTGCAGTAAATTCGAAAACTGATATCTCTTTGTAGAGACATCCGATCACGATAAAATTTTTACACAATGTAGATATATATGTCTTTAACCACATATCCAACGATCATGAAGATTTAATGGTTAACGAAGATATGGTGATCGTTTTACTGCAGCTGTCCAGAAAAACCATAAGGTTTCTACTAGCCGATTTCGAAAATAAATATCTCACGATTAAAAGCTCAGATCGAAAATTCCTTCAGTCAGAATGTACGCCTATGTGTTAGGAACCTACAGTTCAAATTTCATGACGATTGAACGGTTAACGAATGACAACCGAGGACTTTACTACCGCTGCGCAGATTATGACTGTGACACCCGGCAAATTAGGCCATCATTTATTCCCTAAGATAGGTAATTACTACTTGTAATTAGTGTGAAATAGGACTAATTACGGTAACACTTTGTATATTGTATTATACGCACGTACGTGATTAATTTCAATTACGCGAATTCGATCGGATGGAATCCGACACAATAAATATGGACGTTGGTGAAAAACATTTTATTAAATAACCTAATTATAATAAATAATTGTTATTTAACTTATATTATTACGATAATATCTAAAACGTTTTACGTTTCGTATAGAACGTGTCGTACGCGACGAAAACGCGCAAATCAAAACCGACACCGAAGGAAACCCATCAAATGTTTTGAAAAGGGTCCAATAAAAGATTTAAAAATGTTTGATCAATCTAAAATAACAAGTATGTATCGAAAACAACACACGAAAAGTAAACGTTAACAATTAAATTTTAAAACACGCGATTAACGTTTAACCGAACGAGTAACGTAACACGAAATCAAGAAGCAAATCACGAGCCCGAGACCACAACGGGTCAGGCCCACTTCGGCTAGCCCAGCCCAGAAAAATCAGCCCACCCTTGGCCCCTCTTTACTAATCTCTCCCTTGTAAATTCTCATTCACTTCACACACTCACTTGTTTCTTGTTTCCCTTACTCTCTCAATTCCCAACCCCAAATCACCACCACCACCACCATTCTCAGCCTCTTCCAAGGCCCCTGGACACCACCATAATCATCTACAACAACAAGAAGAAGGAGAACAAGCATACAAACAAAAACCGAACAGCAGCAGCCCTCTCCTTCCCATTTCGACTCTAGATCGAGTTTTCTTTCTAAGAATTCCTTCAAATCTTGTTTACCTTCCTTGGATAATGTTAATATACATGTTAGGAGTTCGTTTATGCTAATTGTGTATAAGATCTAAACCGAAAACCAAAAGATAATGCTAAAAACTTTCGGATAAAACTATTAACCACCGGATAAAAACTTAACCCGACTTTGACACGCGATATCTAGCTCATTTCTTAACCAAATCGAACGATTCTTGAGTCTAAAATCAAGTTCAAGGAGTCTACTTTCGAACCCATGTGGTTTGGTATTTTTCTGAGGTCATTTGATATACGAAAACGATTTTACAAAAAGAAGTGTCTGGACTGTCCTTTTGGACAGAAAAATCGACCAACTTTGAGAAAGCATATCTCGAGATCTACAAATCCAAATCGACCGAAACCACTAGGAAAAGTTTACTTTTTCTGTTACCTTTCAAAGTTGTACTTTCACTTTTTCTGAAGTTTTGTAAATCGTGAGATATAGACCAAACACTGAGCAAAGGTCCAAAAACCGACCTGCTAGACCCCTGTCTGATCCTTGGACGATTTCGTGAGTTATACTTGGCCAAAAATTATGAAAAATTTACTGGAAGTAGCTAAGACATGTATGAACAACTGTGATTTTTTTTTATTTTATTTCGAAGCCTTGGTTAGCCAAAACGACCCCCGAAAACGACCCAAAAACTTAGAAAATAAACCCATGGACTGTTTTAACTTGGAAATTAAAACGACACTTTCGGGATCACTATAAAACGTAACGACAATTTTTCTAAGCTCTAATAACATATTTAAGACTTCCCTAAAAGTTTCGGGTCAAACCGAGCACATTTGACCAAGTTCCCGAACAACGAAAACATATCAGTCCGTCTGTGTCGCAATGGCCCAAAGCTATTGCGACACAAAGCTTGTGTCGCTAAAACATAAGACAGCAGTACTAATCTGCGACACAAAGCTTGTGTCGCTAAATCATAAAACAATACTAACTTGTGACACTAAGCTAGTGTCGCAGCAAATTGAACTAACAGTGGTAACCCTTGTGTCGCAATAATTCAACCAACAGTGTTAACTGGTGTCGCAATTCCCTGCGACACTAACACTTGTGTCGCTAAAACAAAATTGAAATCACAACTTGCGACACTAATCCTGGTGTCGTATAAATCTCAACCTCCGAGGCAGTTGCGACACTAACCTAGTGTCGCAATATGCCTTGGTGTCGCCCCTAGTGTCGCATAAAACAGATTTAGAACATGTTTCACAAACTATTGAATACGCGTAACAACGAATATTCACATATGACACTATACGTACATGAAACTCATATACTCTTATAAGTATACAATGAAACAAACATAATAATAATGTCTTCGAGAATTATTATTACAAAACATCACCAACGGGCCATACATATTTTCTAAACGCAAACAATAAACAAACACTTGGACATAACTAGTTGAGTGGACAACTAGCATGAATGATCTTTTGAGACATTCACTCACACATAACCTTGTGCGTTTAGGGCGCCAGAAGGTTACACTTTGGATAAACGTTTATTAACTTAAACGCTCGCTTTCAAGACTCAGATGAGTCTCATAGCCCCTCTTTTACTGTTTTAACTATTGGGGTGAGAATACGTACACAACTTTTCATGAACACGAGTACAGAAAACACATATACGGATTGCATGAGTTTCTCTTTCATAATCCACACAAAAGTCCTCTACACATCATAGTTTCGTTAGTATGGATCTTAGCGCGAGTTTTAAAGAATAGATCTATTTGGGATTGACCATCCCCGTCCGGGTTAGTAGCTCTAACTGGTCAAACGGGCGCTTTATTATTTGTTCATACGGATGTTCTGGATTAGGCATCTGCAGGAGGCAAACTCATATCGGTTAAGCTTCGGACTATGAGCTCATGGCAGTAGTATACATTTATTTATCGTAGTTTTGCGATACAAGCAAACATGGAAATCTCGTGGTTCACATTTATATTTTGATGTCTAAACCTATGAACTCACCAACATTATTGTTGACCATTTTAGTATGTATTCTCAGGTTCACAACAGGAGTAGGATTACTCCAGGACACAATAGCTCGAGTCGCATGATTTACAAACAACGGAGATTTTCCTTGCATTACTATTTTGTAATATTAATTATGTATTAAAATCTTTAGAACTATTCGCGAACTCAGAAATTGGTGTAAACATTTGGCTTATCAATGTAATACTTTTGTACTGTTTTCAAAACGACGCATATAGAGGTCGTTCGTTATTTATTATGTGTACTGATTTCTGATTAGTCGTGCCCCGACCCGACTTCCGCTGCATCATAATTTGGGGGTGCGACAATGACGAACATAAAAACTTTTTTTCTTCGAACTACTTTAGTTTCTTCAATACAGCTTCTTTTGCTTGGAATGGATCTTTAAAAATATTGAATAGACTTGACATGCTCTGATACCATTTATAGGACACATTTATCATCCAAACAAAAGAATTATTCAAAGTAATTGTAATAACGAAGACCACCAAGAAAATATTCAACGCATATGTATATATATTATCATTAAGAACAACCTTGATACATGGGGAGACGATCTCAATTTATGAGATCGTGATTTTACATGAAGTAAATTCACCTAATGTCTCCTAAGAACTCTTTATTTATAGAGTCTTAGAGATATGTACAATTAGGAAATACATTCCTACTAGGAAACTAAATCCCTTAATATTCAAGATTATCTTGAATATATTTAGTTAATCCTATGTTTTCAGTTTTACCCTTTGTTTCATCAAAGTTATAATGTAGGGGAATTACGACTGCATAATTTTCCTAACATTTCATGTATTACAAAGATTTATACTCCAATGGCAAAAACTTCCTAAAGCTTTTTCATTAAAAGTCATACACACAAACTAGTTTATATTTAAAAACTAAACACACACATAGTAATTGAGCTATTGAGCAAAATCTCGAAAGCACATGGACGATTTAAATAATTTACTCAATATCTTTGGAGAAATGTATTTTGAAAAATATGGTCGATATGAATTGATTAGTAAATAGTTCTAATAAAATTTGTATACAACGACTAGATTCTGTAGCATGTCGGGGTTGGAAGACTCTTGAGATATGACGAGGCCTTTATGTTATTCATATTTAGTATATTTTAGTATCAATGAATAAGACAAGCTTATTCTAAAGTGTATTAGACACATGTCCATAACCGCTTTTTGTCGTGGGAACTACAATAGGGCTAATCGATTATAGTGAAACATTGTATGTTACTTTATGGAGATAATGTAAAGTCATTGTTAAATTGTGATACATGATCACTAGAATTTAATGCGATTAAGTGTTAAACTGACCCACCTATATTTAGTGAATACTTCATGGACCATAGTCATGGGTATTCTCAATCGTGGTGCACTATCCTTTGACCTGAGCAGGTGATAACATCAAATAATGTCTTATTTATATTATAATATTCCCTTATTTCTAAGCGTTTTTATTGAAAATTATTTATATATATTACTGATTTCGTTTATATTTGCAAAAAGGTGTTTAAATTAAAGAAATAAAGAAAAGAAACGAAATCGAGCCGAAAATTTAAGAAAATAAGGAAAAGATCAAAGACCAAGAAGAATGGGCCTTGAAAGAAGAATAATCCAAGAAGAATAAGATATTGGGCCAATTAGAAGGATTGAAATCGGATTTGTAAAAGTGGAAGCCCAATGAAAGAGCCCAACCCGACATTGGAATATTCTGAAATTCACATTCAGCTGGCGGTTGAAAAATCCAACCGGCGGTTGGATTCGCGAACCTGAAATCTATAAATACAGCCATTATCAACCCATAACCATATACAATTTACATATGAATTAAGTAACCCTTAATTCGGTTCTAGGGCTTAAAGGTCGACTAGAGAGGCTATTTGGAGGCTAGGAAGCTAGGGTTTGAAGGTTTTCAACCCTAACGAAGATTAGTTCGGTTTCTTGGGTTTGATTCTTAATCTTTTCTATTTACTATGTTTCATTACATGTTTTTAGCTTTGACTAGGTTTACTATAAACATGAGCTAATTCTTTTATTGTATTTACTTAGATGAATGATTATTAGATGAAGGTTTTATGATATGTTTATGTTGATTTAAATTATGAATGGTTATTAAGTTTATTCGAAAGATCCATATTAATTGTATGTTGATTAATTGTTACCTTACGTGGTCAAAAGATTTATGCTATAACTAACGTTCGTATAGATTGATTGATTATTTGCAATTAAGTAATTTATTAATTAATTGTGGCTTGAGACTGTAACCGGTAATAGGTTAAAAGACTAGCAATTAATATAACATAATTGATATGATAATTATTTACTCGATAATTATAGACTTGCGTTAACACGAGGTCGCTGAATGAATCTTAATGATCTGTTTATAGGATTATTAGCATACAGTTTATGTTAATAACACGCTTTAGTGTATTCAAGAGAATCGAGTATTAAGGTAAGGTTTATTAGGGATTAGTTAACCTTAACAGGAGGCTGTTCGTATAATTTGAAATCACAATAATAAACAATCAACAGTTCTATAAACATATCTGAAACCTGAATCGAACAATCACAATTCTAAGTAAATACATGCTTATCTATCTGATTACTTTCAAAGTTACTTTCTATCTTTTTAATTGTTTATGTTTTAATTAGCTTTCTTATTAAAAATTGTTCGTACGGAACTAAAACGCACCCCTTATTTATTTGTAATTTGTAATTTTAGGTTTAATTAACTATTTTAATTTACACCGATTTCCTGTGTTCGACTCGGTCTTACCAAGGCTATACTATAATACGCACAGGTATTCTTGCCTGGTTGTGTTTAAGTTAACTTTAGTATTTCCAATCAATTACAACTTGTTATTTTTAACTACTACTTAACACGCATAATATTTTTGGCGCCGCTGCCGGGGAAGCGGTTTGTTAAATTAAAATTTTTATTATTTTTTTTTTTAAATAAAAAGATATCTTTGTACATTGTTAATCGATTGAGAAATCGGCTCACCCATTGTGAATACAACACAATAGAGGTATAAGGAGGGTCGCTATGCTTCTCTAAAGGAGTAGGGTTTTAATAAGCTTCGCGCTGACCTACTTCTCCGCTTCTGAGTATTTTACAGTGGAGCTACCGAGGACTTTTGATTAACTTTGTAAATAGAATCTGTAATAAATTATTTGTACTACTTAATTATTTATACTTTTACTTTTAATTGAACTTATTACTTTTAATTAATTAATTTGTTATTTTAATTAGGTGTTAAGAATTTTCAAAACTTAAAAAGTCTCGAACTGTTCAGTCCTAACCGATATTGAGAACATGACACTTGAAGAGTATGAAGAGTATGAGAACCGGATTCGAAGAGTTCAAATGTCAAGTTTGCA
This sequence comes from Gnaphalium uliginosum, assembly GCA_963930675.1. Classification (NCBI taxonomy): domain Eukaryota; kingdom Viridiplantae; phylum Streptophyta; class Magnoliopsida; order Asterales; family Asteraceae; genus Gnaphalium; species Gnaphalium uliginosum. The sequence goes on along the minus strand of OZ005685.1, from coordinate 46,343,428 downwards.
AAACGCGAGAAACGAATCTACCAACTACTGGAATGATTCTTCTGCTGACATGGATGAAGATATTGTAACATGACGCGTGAGGAGTATGAGAGGCGAACTCATGATGAAATTGATTTCGAGTTTAATGAGCAAATTCGACAAGAACCATCGGAGTTCTATGCCAATAATGGAGCTCATGCACCATTTCACGAGAAAATGGTGAACTTAGAAGTGCCAATGAGTAAATATATTGAAACTTCAAGAAAGCGAATGGAAGAATTCGAAGCAGAACTTCGGAACCAAGGTGCAATTGTGGAAGACAAAGAAGATAAAAAGGTGAAAAATCTTAACAAACCTAAGGTTGGAGGATACGACACAAGGGAGAAACCTAGTTTCGAGGATTACACGTCGTCACCTCTCTACCCACAAGCTTTAAAGAAAGAAATTGTTAGAGATTATACACCTCCGCCTCCTTTTCCAACGGCTTTGAATAAGTATAAAAAGAAAAAGGATCCGATAGAATTCACTAGTAGGATGGAGGAAGTACAAGGATAGATTTCGATCTTATCCCGACCATCGATTGTTGGAGATACAAAATTCATGGAAACTACAAGTGATCGAGTGGAAGAGCCCAAAGCGATTGGTCAAAGTCAAGGAGCTTCCATTCGACGGCTTGAGGGGATGGTTCATCAAATCAATAAGTATCCTCATTCTTCTAATTCCTTTATTTCTAATGAATTTTTTAGTGAGTTTAAACAGGTAGAAGAAAATGAAGTGGACCGGTCGATTTTACAAAATTTTGATTACAAAGATTCAGATGAGGAATTACTCATGTTACTTAGTTCAAATGACGAAGAGCTCCTTGAACTAAGAAACCGAGATGGTATGATGACGGAAGAGGAATTGCTGGCTGCTATAGATTTGAATATTGATGAGGTTCCGTTATTGCATCTGGATGTTCAACAGTTGAAGGGAGATGATCAAGCAATGGTAAGGATTGGAGAAGACAACGAAAACAGAACCGACTGTGATCAGTTGTCAACCGGTGGTTGGATTAAAACCCAGCTGGCAGTTGAGATTCAAACGACGGTTGAGTCGTTTCAATTGGCAGATGGAGTATCTCTTAGTACAGGTTTGATGTTTTCAACATATGAAGACCCTTTTTGGTGTTTCGAGTGGAAAGTGAGTTTCTCGCAGTTTCTGGAAGGTCATGGAGCGTCATGGAAAGGACATATACCTGTTGTAAACAATAAGTCCCTAATTAATTTCATTTCAATAAATTTACATTTATGGATTCCTTATTGTTATTACCATCCATGCTTTATCTTAAGTGTGGGGAAAGTCACCCAATTTTTAAGAAAATAAGGGTGGAGTCAAGCTAGTGATTCGTACAAAAACAAGCGCTTCTCGGGAGGCAACCCGTGTTTTCTTTTATGCTTTTTTTATTTTTGCAGGTCTGAACTTTGTGAGTGTGTTCTCTAGAAACCCTCACGAGACTATAACTCGTCCACTCGGGATACCGAGGGGTTTAAAGGCTTATTGCATATGCTAAATGCAATCGTGATTGCCTACGAAAGTGAGCTATTGTATATTTCGAATCAGATCAAGACAGCATTACTTAATAGTCAGGGGAGTTTTTCGTTCTCATTTCTATTTCACTTTATATGTTTGTGTACAATGAGGGCATTGTACAGTTTAGGTGTGGGGATGGGAGTCGAAAAGAAATAAAGGTTTATTTGTCCTCTAAAATTATCTATGAAGTTTTTGTCATATTGCATAAAATTTTGCGATACTACTACTTTAGGAAATGATAGTACATTAGGAACATGTATAAAAATGGAATTTTTAAATGCTATTTTTGATGTGTTGATAGACCTAATTAACATTTTTAAGTCCAATTTTTCTAAACTTACACATAAGTGTTAGACATCTTCATTGTATGATGTATTGATAGGCTTTCTATATAAAAGTTTTTGAATTTTAAGTAATAAAAATCTAACATGAATATAATTTTATGGGGAACACAAGTTGATATATGACTTTGTAGTCGTAATTTCTGTATAATATCATGACATATTTTATAATTTTGGGGTTTAAATTGAAATCATTTGAAGAAGCACTGATCGATTCCTATGTTGTACTAAGTACAGACCTGGTTTCATCAGAATATCTAGAAAATTAAAGAAAAGCAAAAATGCTTAAAAGAATATAAATATCAGTCAAATTACGTCGCTCTGTTGTACTAAGGTACATACCTGTCACCGTTGATTTGACTGAAGTTAGAAAAAAGAGGTATACTTATACCCGCGTAAGTTATGTCGCTCTGTTGTACTGAGGTACAGACCTGTCACCAATGTCTTAACTTTTAACAAATGATTTTTCAATTACTTATCCATTATATAGAAATATGTTCATGATTTGATTCCAGAAGTATATCATCTGTGGGATACATAAGTTATATTCATAATAATAATAATAAGATGTTATTCTCAAACTTGAGTATAGAAAGTTTAAAGAGGATTAAAATATCAATAATCGTCTTGAGATGTCAAAATTAGAAATCTTGTGCTTAGAAGTGTTTGATGAGGTTTAAGATAAATTATATCAACAATCAAGATAGATTTAATTGTTCCTAATAAAAGCATCTTTTCTAATATGATCCCAGAATAGTTTAAATTATTCGCAGCAGAAGTGATATGTACAAATTCTTATCTCCGAGTTAATAAATAACTTTTTTTTTGTGTCACACCCCGCTAAAGCGGAAAGACGAGATGTAACAGTACCGGGTAACAATGCATAAGATATAGAAGCAACATCATACATAATTTAGAGAAAACATTACACATTACTACAAGTTCAAACCACAGTTCCAAAAAGGAATTACAATAAGTTCATAAAATTTCCAAAAGAGAGTCATAATTTCAAAATAACGCAAACGCGTGTGAATATGCATCCATACAAATGTACTCCTAAAGTGCACCTTACTGTCGTTCTCCTGAAAAGTATGATAAAACGAAAGGGTCAACTATGATCATAGTTGGTGAGTACACAGGTTTAAAATTTCAAACAAATAAATTAAGAGCTTTGTTCATAAAGGACATAAATATAAATAATTGGTTGTAATTATTGCGAATAGGAAAGTAGTATATATAAATGTTAGTGCAATTGAGGTCACTACTAAACCAATTCGACCGACACATGCCCCAAGCTCCATGTTCTATCGGTAACATGAGTAAAGGTAATACTATGCACTCACGTTGCAGTATGAGTGAGGGATGGTCTACCCTAAATAGCGCTATCCATAAATATTAACGGCTCGATAACGAGTTAATAAGCAGTGTAAATGTAATTCCGGGGACTTTAGCACGATAGTACTCAAGCATAGCAATAATATACACACCAATTCGCATAAGTAGCATGGCAAAAATTTAACAAGTTCACGAAAGTACAACCAATTTAGTAAAAATTTAGAATCATACTTTTCACCCCAAAATATTAAACAAGTGAAATAGGGGCTGTGAGAACTCACTGTTGAGCGTAAACGTAAACCAATGGATGTAACACGAGTGCTTGTCGAGTACGACTTCTATCCAAGTCCTATGAACACGAATTTCCTAGTTAGATTCTCGGTAATTTGGTTTGTTGAGATTGCTTAGTTAATTATTTAGATTACCAAGTGCCAATATAGTTAGTTTTTGCTTTGAAGTTTGTTAACGTTCAATATCCACATTTAGCAAGTTCACAAATGTTGGTTTATATCCACATGCAGAATCAGTCCACAATCTTATTTTTCAGGAATTTTATCAGTTGGTTGTACTTATTAAAAATACTTATGGTCCGAAATAAAATAAGGCAAAAATCACAGATGTTCCTCAGTATGTTAGCTATTTTCTGTAATTTTTCCAGAATTTATAGAGAAGTCTAGATATTTTTAATATTTACTTTTGTCTTCTGAGGTCAAATATGGTCTCATGCATGAAGTCGTAATTTCTGGGCAAAATATACAAAGATTCAGAAAAAGTGGTCAACATGAAACTTGTAGCCAACAAAATTTTTGAACTTTTGGTGGTGGTTTCAGGTCATTTGGAGGTGTGTGACTCCAGTTATGATTAAAACACTAAGAGCAAAGTTTCTGACTTTTTCTAACAGCTTGTACACTTTTTCTCACAAAAATTATTAAAAATATCAAACGAACTCAGAAAAATATGAGACTAGTGGGGTTTGAAAGCTAACTTCTTGAACTTGATTTTAGGTTTTTAGAACGTCCATTTTCATGAAGAAATGATTTTTACAAAAATCGTTGATGTAGATAAAACTTTCTGGACAGAAAGTTTTCTTGCATTTTTATGAGTTTTATGTTAAGAAAAAGAGTTTTTATGTAATATTTTGTTATAATACTTGTTGAGTGAACATATGTACATGTTTATAAGAGTATTATGAAGAAGAAGAAGATTACTTACAATGAAAATAAGAGGAGGAGAAGGAGGTGATGATCTTGAGCTTATTATTATTACAAAAGTTTAAGTGTTATATTGGTGATGCTATGGTGGATGATGGTGGCTATTGGTGGTTATTGGGTAGTTTTTGGTGGTTGTTAGGGGTGTTTTTGGGCTGGTTTTTCACAGACTTTTGAGAGAAAAATGAAGAGAAATTAAGTTGAGTGTAAGTGAAAATGAAAAGAGAATTGCATGTAATAAAATGGTCTTGAGTTTGGCAATGCAATCATTCAAAATTGCATGAGTTTGGAGTGGGCAAGGGTGGGGATGGAAGATTTTATGGGCCCCACTTGAGGTGTGGGTTGTTTAAATTTGTTCCCCCAGTTTACATTGCGCGCGGTGCTCGTTTACCCGTTCGTTTCGACGTTTATATAATCGTGTAACGTTTTTAAACGTTATAATTGTTATCGTATATTTGCGATATTTTTAACCGAAGTATTTAATCAAGATACTTTATTTTGAGTTATTAAATATAACTTTGGGTTTTATTCGTTTGCCAAGCGCATTTCGCACGTTTTTGTCGCGTTCGGTCACGTTTTAATCAAACGAGATACGGGTGTTATATTATCAAAATAATATAAGGTAAATAATAATGTTATTAAATAATTTCATATTATTTAATGATTGGTTCACCAATATTCAAGTTTAGTCGGATACAGACCGATTGAATTTACTTGTCGTGTCACCGAAATTTCGGTTTTTGTGATTCAATGAGGATTTTGTGAGGACATAAAGGAGTAGATTTTTCTTGTTTTATTAGGCACTTAGTAACCTAATTTAATATGTCTAAGGGTATTTAAAGTTCACCAAACAGTCTCTAAGACGTTATACGACTCTAGTAAGCCTAAAGAGTCATAACCTAGGATTTAAGGGATGTTGTAAACGAAATTTGAGATTTGAGTGCGGTAATGACCTGAGATTTCTGACGGTTGTCACATTTTGGGAGATAAATTTCTAGTTTATTCTGTATTTATCAAATAGTCTACTTGAGGACAAGCAGAACTTAAGTGTGGGGATATTTGATAACATCAAATAATGTCTTATTTATATTATAATATTCCCTTATTTCTAAGCGTTTTTATTGCAAATTATTTATATATATTACCGATTTCGTTTATATTTGCAAAAAGGTGTTTAAATTAAAGAAATAAAGAAAAGAAACGAAATTGAGCTGAAAACTGAAGAAAATAAAGAGAAGATCAAAGACCAAGAAGAATGGGCCTTGAAGGAAGAATAATCCAAGAAGAATAAGATATTGGGCCTATTAAAAGGATTGAAATCGGATTTGTAAAAGTTGAAGCCCAAGGAAAGAGCCCAACCCGACATTGGAATATTTTGGAATTCACATTCAGCTGGCGGTTGAAAAATCCAATCGGCGGTTGGATTCGCGAACCTGAAATCTATAAATAGAGCCATTATCAACCCATAACCATATACAATTTACATACGAATTAAGTAACCTTTAATTCGGTTCTAGGGTTTAAAGGTCGACTAGAGAGGCTATTTGGAGGCTAGGAAGCTAGGGTTTGAAGGTTTTCAACCCTAACGAAGATTAGTTCGGTTTCTTGGGTTTGATTCTTAATCTTTTCTATTTACTATGTTTCATTACATGTTTTTAGCTTTGACTAGGTTTACTATAAACATGAGCTAATTCTTTTATTGTATTTACTTAGATGAATGATTATTAGATGAAGGTTTTATGATATGTTTATGTTGATTTAAATTATGAATGGTTATTAAGTTTATTCGAAAGATCCATATTAATTGTATGTTGATTAATTGTTACCTTACGTGGTCAAAAGATTTATGCTATAACTAACGTTCGTATAGATTGATTGATTATTTGCAATTAAGTAATTTATTAATTAATTGTGGCTTGAGACTGTAACCGGTAATAGGTTAAAAGACTAGCAATTAATATAACATAATTGATATGATAATTATTTACTCGATAATTATAGACTTGCGTTAACACGAGGTCGCTGAATGAATCTTAATGATCTGTTTATAGGATTATTAGCATACAGTTTATGTTAATAACACGCTTTAGTGTATTCAAGAGAATCGAGTATTAAGGTAAGGTTTATTAGGGATTAGTTAACCTTAACAGGAGGCTGTTCGTATAATTTGAAATCACAATAATAAACAATCAACAGTTCTATAAACATATCTGAAACCTGAATCGAACAATCACAATTCTAAGTAAATACATGCTTATCTATCTGATTACTTTCAAAGTTACTTTCTATCTTTTTAATTGTTTATGTTTTAATTAGCTTTCTTATTAAAAATTGTTCGTACGGAACTAAAACGCACCCCTTATTTATTTGTAATTTATAATTTTAGGTTTAATTAATTATTTTAATTTACACCGATTCCCTGTGTTCGACTCGGTCTTACCAAGGCTATACTATAATACGAACAGGTATTCTTGCCTGGTTGTGTTTAAGTTAACTTTAGTATTTCCAATCAATTACAACTTGTTATTTTTAACTACTACTTAACACGCATCAGCAGGCTCGAAGTTCGCATGTGAACTAAGTTGGTTTTCAGTGAAATCTAGATGTGTTCATAAATGAGCACTTATCGAATTAGTCGTTGGCTGACTGGGAACACATCAAGAGATTTCCAGTTTGTCTCGCAAGATGGGACTTTGCAACTCTTGTGTAAAAGCAAGAGAGATATTTTCGGGCCCTCGATGATTTATACCGAAGAAATGTATGGCCATACTCGAGTGATTAAATTACTTGCTTAGTCGGTACCAATATGTAATCGAAAAAGGCATCGAGTATTGGAAGGTTGATACGTTCCTCTTTAGAAATTAGCAAAAGGTTAATAGTCATACCCTCACTGCTTAATTTTTTTGTTTGAGCTTGACCGTACAACTACGAGGCGTGAATGTTTCATTGATCTACTTATCCTAAGTGTCTTGGCAGGGACCGTCTTAGGCTCGTCACGTATATTGGATTCTAATATTTTTACACAAGTAGAAGTCTAAAAGGATTATGTGCTTTAATATTAGTATAAATGTCACATATAGCTTCATATGAATGCGTAGGGGTGAATACAACTGAACAAGTAGTGTATTTCTAGTAAAATGATTAATGATATTTGATATTGTTCAGTAGTTCATTTATGTAAAATGAATCGTGAGACGAATATAACATCGAACATTTATGTTATTTGATTGGATCAAAGTAACAAGATATTTATGTATTTATTGTATGATAATAAATAAAGTTAAATGTGTTAATATAAAGTAGTTTTATTATTATAAATAATTTGTGTAATTATTTAATAAGCGTTTATATTAAAAGGACTTATTTATAATTAACTTTAAAAATAATTAACTAGTTTAATTTAGATTAAACTCAATGGTGATTAAACTCAATGGTTCTATTTGTAATATAAGTTGGGCAAGTTTAATAAGGATTAAACTTGAGGAATCAAAGTGTAAATAACTAACTTGCAGGTTAAGTTAAAGTTAAAGTGTAAAAGTTTTAGTTGATCAATCCCTCTCCTCCCTCTCTCTCTCAATTCGTCTCCTTCCTCCCTCCCTCTTAGCCGAAATCGGCCAAACCCCAAAGGGGTTTCAAGTTTGTGATTCGATCACTAACTAGCTTGATTTCGCGAGAGGTTTAGTATACACTTTGGATTTATCATCTGTTCGATCGTGCATTACTCGTGGATACCTAACATATCCTCAAAGTTGGTGATCACAAGGAGAAGATCAAGAACAATATTCATGTTTGAAGATCGATTAGATCAAATCAAATAATCACAAGTAAGTAATATTAAACTGATCCTTGTTTGGTTTATTATTTTTGTTTACAAATAATATTAGAATCATTGATCCTGCTAAAGGGTTGTAATCAATATGATTGGTTATTATAACACTTCCGTCTTACTCGTCAATTGTTAAAAAAATGTCGAGTTGTACCGTACCGTACGGTCACGCAAAAACCCTTCAGGAAGTGGCAACTTCACCTAACGACTAACCACATCAAACTTCAATTAACAACTAAATGCATCATCCCTCTTGATGACACACCGTGTGATGTCTACCCACTTAATGATGGAAGATAAAACATCGTCTACCACTTGATGACATTAGTTTCTCTGGGAGCTTGCAGATAAAAATATTCTTAACCCATCATACAGAAACCTGTTTATATGGGAATTATGTAATTCAGGGACCATGTCTAGCTCTCTTTTACGAACATGTTATGCCTAAAAAGATTTTGACTCTTACAAAAGACGCCACCCGAAACAACACATAACATAAGAGCATTTGACTTCACATATTTAAAAATGGTTATAGAATATGTAAAAATGAAGGATCAAATTTCACAATGTGCCACAATTTGCCCAACCCAGCATGTGTGGACACATAATTTACCCGTGGCTTCAAATCAACTCAATTGTAAGACTCCGCAGAGCTTAGTCACTCTTGCAGTTACCTTATATTCATGTTGAAGAATAAAAACTTAATTTGCACCTATTTTAGGTCTAGACAATTAATTTAAAAATGATTTAGTTTGATACTCCATCTATCCTATAATAAGTGTCCATAATCCATAAATAATTAGATTATACAAAGTTTAAGAAAATACATAACTAGTATATTGCGTAAGAGAAAAATGTCAATTTTACCCTTATTTTTTGTCTAGCTTTTGTGAATCAGATTTGTGAAAAAAGTAAATTATATGTAAATTGCTAAAATTAATTAACTAAAATGAAAATGTGAACACTTATTTTGCGACGCAATAAGTTGTTTACTACGTTGAAATTTAATTTAATTTAAAAGCACTTTCAGGCTACTGTTACCGTTGCATTTTTAACGAATTCATTTACTGATCAAACTAGTTGGGCTATTGCTGTATGTTTGGGCTCATTTGTGATTTAAACAAAACCCAACACCCGATTAAAATTTTGTAGTGGTGTGAGGTTGTCTGAAAAACAAAGCCACAGGGAGACGGGGAGAATTGAGGTTTTGAAGCAAGCCCTAGTATCTTCTTCAAACCCGCCCTCAATGGCTTCATCATATTCACTACCAATACCAGTGATCTTTGTGTTTCTCGTGTTCGTCTTCCCAGCTTCATATTTCTCTCTTCCTTTCATCGTATTGCACGGTAATATATTTATATATTAAATTACATTTTATTACTATTACTAGTTTAAGAACTGTGATAGCGCGGAAAATTTAAATTGAATTTATAAAACGAGTTTTTTTTTTTTTTTTTTTAATATGCCTACAAAATCGGTATTTAGTTCTATATTGCAATCGGTTTTGTGTATTTATTAATTATTAAATATAATTACATCCGTTTTTTTAGGTTGACAGCCTTTGTTACGTTTATTAAATAAAATAAATATATTGGATCCATTTTTTTGGTTGATATCGTTTGTTACGTTTCCAAAAATTTATTTAAAATATTTATTTATAATTGATTTAATAGGGGATTAAGGGTGCTAAGTGTAAGTATTAAGAATTAATCTAGGTGGTCGGATCGATTTGGAAAAACACAATTAAGGACTAAGATTTCTCCGTTGTATTTTTGTTTAAGTATATATATTATAGATAGATTATATAATATAAATATAATAAATTATATATAATATAATATAATATAATAATATAATATATATATATATAAATATCTATATATACATATATTTATATATTTATATATATATATATATATATATATATATATATATATATATATATATACTAAAGGAGTATAAATAATTGCTCCACAATTTGCCACATAGACAAATATGCCACGTGGCAATCTCTTAAAATTTACATATAATAAAAAATAAAATAATTTAATTATTAGTTTGATAACCATACAAACAACAAAAATAATTTTTTAATAATATATAGAAATACATATACGTACAATTTGAGATATCATAATCATCTCACAACACATCATAAATTTCTTAATTCAAAAAGATCTTTTAAAAAAATTGTTTTATATTTATTAAAATACAAACCACCGTTTTTAATTTATAAGAAGTGGTGTTTTATATTTTATTTTATGCCAACTACATATTTCGAATCGAATATAAATATAATAAATCGAAGGATTATCCTTAAATACTCCGTTATTAATATAGTTCATAAAAATTTAGTTTCTGATAGATTTTGTAGCTGTATATAGTTTCGAAGGATTAATCGAAGTGACGATTTATTATGATTTTAGCTATCAGGTTTTGATCTTGCCGTGCATCGCACGGGTATGTATCTAGTATATATATATATATATATATATATATATATATATATATAATATAATAATCATAATAAATTAATAATAATATGGAATTTGCCAACTTTTCTAATCTAGACCATGGTTAACAACCAACTTTCACTGAGTACTTATGGTGGTTAACTCTTGTAATTTAACATAATTTTCCCAAAGTAGTTGTCGGTTTCATGGCAGGTTTCAATTGAAGTTAACTTCTTAAACATTAAGCCAGTCACATCAACACCTCACTGAAAACTACACTGAACCCACTTTTACCTGTTAAATCGGGACTTACCTTATTATTTAGTTCATTGCTTCAAACTTTTGTACCTCCTATTGTATTCTATTGTATGAGGTGTCTAACTTTCGTACTACCTCTATTGTATGAGATGAATTTTTCTAATAGAGTTTTTAGAATGTCTAATTTATAACATATTACTTAGAGTTTTTATTATACAATAGATAGTATGAAAGTTCAGAGTATACAATAGAGTTTTTTGAAGGTTCACCTCATACACTGGAGAGTAGCAGTAATAAGTGTAAAGTTGAACGCATAACCAAACAATAATCCCAAAAATATATCTTTTAACCAGAGTGCAGACCACCCCGGCCACCACGCCGGTGCAGGTACCGCCATGTCAGCGTGGTAAAGCAACCAGATGCTCTAAGTGTGTTAATTGCCAAAATCCTTATAGTATATATTCATTATATGTATATTTTCTGTTTGGCTTCTCATTCTTGTCACTCTTTCTTAAATGCACAGTGATTATTGAAATGCACTGTGAATTTTTAATGCAATTTAAGGTTTCTCAATTTTATACCTATTAGTCAGTAGGCTGGGACATTTTTTTGAAGATGGCTTTGTTAGACTAGAAACTGGCTGGCTTAGGTGGTTGTACAGTAGAATGTGTTGGTGGAGGCAGTGACAACTATAACAGATGGTGTGGGTCTCAGAATCTCTGATACTAAATACGAGCTCCAATAAAAGGGTAGTAAGTGGGTTTTAAGCAGCAAAATTGAATGTCATTAAGTAAAATGTAGTCCTTATTGGAAGGACCCAACATCAGTATATAGTTTTCTACTACCTTGGATTAGCATAACAAACTTGAAACTTGAACTGATGAGGTAAGTAGTTGCAAATATTTCTAGAAAAGGTTAATGGTATCGGAATGTTTTAAAGTTTACAATTTTTACTATTGTACATACCCATGTTTTAGAAGTTCTATTGTGTGTATGAAACTTTCCAAAATGTCTAATTTATGTATTATAGTTTCTAATGTATGTACAGAACTTTCTAAAAACTTTCTATTGTATGTATCGGCAACTGACATAAATACATGTGTTTGGACATTCTAAAAAGTTTCATACATACAATAGAACTTCTAATACATGGATACATAGAATAGGAAATAGTGTAAACATTAGTACATTCCGATACCATTATCCCTTCATGCAATATGGGGACTTGTAAACTCTTATGTTTATTTTCAATGCTTACATTTCCATGTTCATCTGATGCCTTATATTTTCCTTTGAGGTAAGTCTTTAAGGGAGGTGTTGTATCAGCTTCCAAGTTTCTGGTGACTAGCATATGAATTTGTACAACAGGTATTGGAGATCAATGTTCAAATAAAGGGATGACGCAGTTCACTCAGGAACTGAGCAACTTGTCCAAATCAACAGCATTTTGTATGTAAGGCTGATTTATTTCTTAAGGATTGAATTTTCTCTGTGCTGCATCTAGTTATGTGAATACTCACTCTCTAAGACATGTTTTGCTGTTAAATAACTTTGACCCTCAATTCTTTCAAATAAATAGTTTTACTTATTTATGGGCAAGAAAGCCATACAACTGCTCATTTAGAACACACAAGAAGTAACTTGCTATTTTCATGTAACATACCATTTAATTCTCTTCCCCAGTAGGTACCCAATATAATATTGTGCAACTTGGGCTTTCTTGATTGTGAACCGTCTTAATGTATCATGAATAATAAGTTCTTATTGTTTTGCTTCTACGATGAATGACCTTGATTTCGTGAGTTTGTACACAAAATTTCAACTTTGTCTGCTCTTTTTATCTGCAACCTGCTAAATCGTTGATGTATACTTTATTTTTTGGTGCCTTATTATTTATGTGTTATTCTGTTGCTTTAGTGAAATTGGAGACGGAGCATGGGATTCATGGTTTATGCCCCTATTAGAACAGGTAGAACTAACAATGATAATCTCTTCAAGTGTTTGCGAATAATATACTTATCGAAGTCATCTTTTTATGTTCTCAGACTCAAGTTGTTTGCGACAAGGTGAGATATCTCTGAAAGATGTTTGTCTTCTTCCATCTCTCTTTTTCTCTTGTCAGTTTCTTTGCCTGGGTTTTTAGGCTGACTTAATAGTAATTTTTTTTTTCTTTCAGGTGAAGAAAATGAAAGAACTCAGCAATGGTTACAACATAGTTGGACTCTCCCAGGTGATTGTTAGGATCAATTGTACATGCAATGCAAAGTTTCTTCTGCTGCAAAGTGCATCATTATGCTTATATATAGCAGTCATCCCTTGTTACCGTCATCTGTACTATAACTAATAAATAGATAAGACAAAATGTACTATTGTAGTATATTGGCAGCCTATGGGTTTTCGTTACTTCATTATAGTGGTCAATTACTAAATGAGTCGAAGCAATCTGATATCTGATAAATACCTAAAGGAAAAGAACTACAAAGCAACGCTGGCAGTAATGGATAGTTTAACCCATTTGACTTTCGAATGCCTTCTCGATAGATATTACCCATTTGACCTATTTGCTAGCCCTTCTAGGGAATCACTTGTTATTTCTCATTTCCAAACTGCCTTCTATTTTTACAACTTCTCTTCATCTATTTCTTCTCTGCATACAGGGCAATGTAATAGGGCGAGGTGTTATCGAATTTTGTGATGGCGGCCCTCAGGCAAGTACAACTTTTTCCCTAGATTAGTGGTCTTTGCATTGTGCATGCACACACGATCGCCAAGTTAAAGTTGTAAGCATCATGCCATTGCTCTAGTTCTCTGGTCGTAAACTATTTTACTTTCCTGGTCCTTTGCTGCTGCTGTGCTGCAAGCAATTAAAAATCTTAAATTTGTTGTCACCATCATTTAACTATCCCATGTGAAGATAGAGAGAAACAGAACCAAAAGAAATGTTTTATTATGATTTTGGTCAGTGCAGCCATCTGTTGCATAAATTTTTGGATATCACGAGACACATTATGTTCATCAAAACGTTAATATGTTTTTGTTTACTTGATCTCCTAATATTAATATGTTTTGTTTGCCTACTTGATCATATAACATCAATATGTGTTTGTTTAATCGCACTTTTTCTCCAAGACAGGTCATGAATTTCATTTCCTTGGGAGGACCTCATGCTGGTACAGCCTCAGTGCCTCTTTGTGGTGTAAGTACTTAAGTTAGGATTGAGATAAATATCTGGAAAAGGTTTTAAATTTAATTCCTTTGTTATTAGCCATCACACTTGATGTAATCCGTTTTTGGTTTTTAAATACTTTAGTGTTCGAGATAGTGATATAATTAATTTGTTTCTTGGTGTAGGTTATCTGGTTATCTTGTTTGCTTTTCAAGTTCCCTTCAGTTACAAATAAAGGGCTTAACCTCTTAATGAATGAAACGAAATATATATTCCAATCTTATTATATGGTATCAGAGCCATAATTCTCAATACATGTCTGAGCCCCACCACCTGCCTAGCATTCGCCCGAGTTGGCGCTGCCAGAGCCCTACCGCCGGTGGTGACTTCAACGACATCCTAGTTGCCAGTCACCTTGTCTATTCAAAACTTCACATTTGTGATTTGTGCCCTTAGTCCAGTTTCGTGTTTGTAATCCAGTCCTTGTTCTGAGTTCTTGATCACGGGTTGTTCCTGTTTTCTGTCGTTGTGCTTGGTTTCCTGTCATGTATCCGTTCTAGTTTCAGTTTTCAATTCATGCTTCTGTTTGGTTCGGCTTGTTGTTCCAGATTCAGTTTGTAATCCAGCCCATGTTACCGGGTTTCTCCTTGTTTCTATTCCAACTCCTCGTTATGGTTGAGATATCCGGTAACATGAAGTTCTAGTTTGGTGATGTCGAAGTTTCATAGTCGACTAACTCATCTGAGTCTGAGTCTGAAAAGTGGGAACAATTCCAATGGTTTTCTTCATCTTCACCCCAGAGGATTGAGTCTTCATCGATTAATCTCAATCTTGATCGAGTTCGATTTTTTATTCATCTTAATCTTCCCTGGTTCATATTCCTCTTGTTAATTCGATTTTCAGTTGACTTTGTTGTTAAAACTCATAATGCCAGTACTCTCAGTTTGTTATTAAAGTTCTCTCTTTCCCTCTCTCATGGTACTCATGCATATACTCTTAAAGTCACACCTATAAAGTTACTTATGCATCTGATTGTATGCTTTTTTAACGGCCTATTTTGTAGCTTAAATGTCTTAAATGGGCTATCAGCCTATCATGGAAACACGATGCATTTCTAGTAGGTTGCAGTTTTGTTGGTATCAACAATTCACCATATGCATGTTGAACTCTCAATTACCCAGCATTGATTTCGTTATACATTTTTTAAATTGTTTTGAACATCTTTTGTGATTTTGCAGTCAGGCATTTTCTGCAAGATAGCAGATGCACTTATCAAGTCAGAGATCTATAGTGATTATATCCAGGTAGTATGCTATGCAACCAGGAGCAGGAGTAGTTTAATTTTATTATTCATTTATTTTCATTTTGCTGACTGTATAGACCCATAAATGTTTGATTTGTGCAGGAACACTTGGCCCCTAGTGGTTATATCAAACTGCCAAACGTAAGTCCGCTACTTTAATATTCGTACGAAGATTAAGTACGTCTAAAGTTAAAATTACCACAGAAAATATTGTTGGTTTTTCCATTAATATGTGATTGTTGTCGGTTTACAGAACATGGATGCCTACTTGCAACACTGCAGATTTCTTCCGATGCTTAACAATGAACTTCCAGAAGAAAGAAACTCCACTTACAAGAAGAGATTTAGCAGCTTACAAAATCTGGTCCTTATCATGGTACGGATGAAACTTCCTCAAATTTTGTTCAAGCATTTTCTGCATATGCTTATACCTTTCTTGACAGTTCGAACAGGACACTGTATTGATACCTAAAGAAACTGCTTGGTTTGGATATTTTCCATATGGACAGTTCACTCCAGCTTTGGCTCCACAGCAGGTTTGTAACAACCATCTCCACAACGAATGCAGTCTCATGCCATTTTAAAGTTATGAACTTTAAGTATTTCTTTTAGAAAGACAATCCTACACACTGGCCCACATAATATGTACATCGCACATATATATATACATGCCTACCACGAGGCTTGAACCCACAACCTCTTGGTTAATGTGCTCTTCACATACTGCTAGTCTAAAGGTGAACCTTTTTTTTTTTATAGACCAAACTTTATGTAGAAGATTGGATCGGTCTGAAAGCATTGGATGAAGATGGAAGAGTGAAGTACATCAATGTGTCAGGAAATCATCTTGGGATTTCTGAAAACGATATAAAAAAGCATGTCATCCCTTACTTGAAAGATCATGATGAATCTCAAGACGTCACAATTCATGGTGAAATCGAGCAAGTGGCTGCTGCGTTGGAAGGATATTCATCTTATACATGGCCACCATCAGTTAAAAGTTTTTTCAGCGATATACTTAGACTTACAGACGTTAGTATGTGACTTGGAACCTATATTATTAATTCATATACAGAGTAGTTGTAAGCCTTGAAGGGCAAAGTGACTCGAGCAGATGAGAAAACATTGCCACTTGTAACTTTGCAAATTTGTTTTTCTTGAAATGATATGTAGTGAACTGAAAGTTCAAACTGCAAACCAAGTTACAAGGTTACCGCTTGACATTTTGCGAATATTGCTGCTAGTCAACATACTAGAAAACCTCAATTATTGCAGCCTGATCAATGACTCGAAACCTGCAAACCAACTTACCATCGGACCATCATTTAACACCCCTGAATCATGGCTTTCATCAAATGTGAACATCCATCAAGATCAGCTATGGTGATCACAACTACCATGCCATTATCAAATGTGAACAGATATGCATATCGGAAGAACCTCAGAGGTCTTCAAGGGGTGTTACGATTTTAGCTGGTAGAATTGCATTTTCTTCACTTTCAGATGGTAGAATTCCTGGACTGCATCTCCATGCCTTGCATAAGATGCTTTACAATTGGGAGAGGTGATATTTACACCATAATTTTTAATGCGTACCGAAATGGTCACACAATTACATGAAACTGCAACACTTGAATTTTCTGACCAAAGTTATCTAGACGCATGTTATACCACTAACAAAGTAAATCGATGTTATTTACCTGAGTCCTTTTTGTCTTCTTGAGGATATTTATAAGTATTTACATTTAAGAAATGTAAATTACGTTGCCCGTCCCTGAAAAATGTTATAAATTTCACTTCCCGTCTCTGGGTAGAATTTTTTGCACTCTCCGTCCCTTGACGATTTTTCGTTTCACTCCCCGTCCCTCAAAGGGTAAAATTGTCTTAAAAGTTTAAGGGTATTTTAGTCATTTCATGATGGATGAGGGACGGGTAGTGAAACGAAAAACCGGGTCAAGGGACGGGGAGTGCAAAAAATTCAACTCAGGGACGGGGAGTGAAATTAATGACATACTTCATGGACGGGGAATGTAATTTACTCTACATTTAATTATGCGATCTTTAATTATGATAAAAGTGTGGATGTTCATTTTTTTTTTTTTGAAGTTAAAGTATAATTATGTGACTGCTACAATATGTATGACCCAATTAAGATAATGACCAAGTGTCGATATAACTTTTATCAGGTTCTTCTAGTCTAATCTAAATCTAAATAGAAGATGTAATCATCATAAATATGCAAATCTAAGTTCGCATACCTAAGGCTGTACTAATATTTTTAGATGCCCTATGTGAAGATTGTGAAATACTCAAATGAGGTCCTAAGAAACACTGAAATATTAATATTAGAGTAAGGTTCAAATAAATACAACAACTTTGTGTGAGAATAGGAGAATCAATTTCACCCACTCATTTTCATCAAATACTCATTTCTCCCATCTTTTTAAAAACTAAATATCTCACAAACGACAAGTCGAAAAATTATAAGAATTGCACCATAAAATTCAGTGTTTTCTCCTCTTCGATTTAAAATCTAACAAGCTATATTTTCGACGAGTTTTTTTTTTTTTTTTTTTTTTTGTGGGTTTTACAAATTAGTAACACATGTGTTACTGATTAGTTGTACATTTGATTTGCGGTTAGAGTTAGGGTTAGGGTTTAGGGTTTAGCATGGTTTAGGGTTTAAAGTTTAGGTTTTAGCAGGGTTTAGGATTTAGGGTTTAGTATGATTTAGGGTTTTGTAAAGCGTTTAGGGTTTAGGGTTTTGTAAAGCGTTCGAAACTCAAAAGTTGAGATCAGGAAGATTGAAGCTGAGCAGATTACATATCGATCAATTTTGAGCAGAAACTTAATATTTGCAAACCAAGGTTTAAGTTTATTATGTATAGATAGCAAATACAAAGAAATAGGTGTTTAGATTATAGTATTGATATGTATTGGTTTGGGATGTCCATCAAAATCCCCGTTAGGTATGCCTAACGTAATTTTGTACATAATTTTTATTTTTTAATATAGCTTTTGTCGGGGTTCCGTCCCCTTTATCCAAAAAAAACCCTAAACGCAACACTAATTGATGTGTTACTAATTTATAAATCCATCAATAAATGAAAAAAAAACAAAACTCGTCGAAAGTATAGCTTGTGAGATCTTAAATCGGAGAGGAGAAAACGCTGAATTTTATGGTGCAATTTTCATAATTTTTCGACTTGTCGTTTGTGAGATATTTACCTTTTAAAAAGATGGGGAAAATGAGTTTTGTAACACATGACGCATTCCTATTGGTTCTCATATTCTCAACACTCATGTCATTCTCATTTAAACCTCACCCACTAACGTTAATCATATCAAAACTTAAAAGCTTGTTAATTAGCATAATCAAAGAGCGGAATAGCATCATCAAATTGATTAACATAGCTATATACTAACTAATTAACTTTTTTATTTCGTATAAATCAATAAACTTTCAACTTTTGTCCTCTTGAACCATTATTAAAACCGAAAACATTGCTTCGTAAATGGGTAGTTCACATTTGGCTAGGAATTTTTGCACTGGAAAGTTTGCGACATATACAACATATAAGATGTCTAATACATCAGTTTTTCCTTGATTTATCGGGATGTCTAACAACTAGCGTGGTAAGTCAGTCATGCAATAGGCACGGGTACAAGTATTTTTGTCAACATTACATCTTGATATATTGTTTGAAAATAAAGTTGTTAGGGATAATTACTTTAATTTAAGAAATGGGAATTGACTAAAAAGAAGTGCTTAAGTGGTGGTTGCTAGAAAGAATAAATTGCTAACCTCGGTAAGATGTAAAGGCATGATATATGAAAGAGTGTAAAGAGGGAGAGGGAAGACAAGATGAAGAAAAGCACCCACCAAAGTTGTAAACTATCCACATTCTTCCCACTTTTTCATTTTGTTTTTACTATTTCTATTTCTAATGCAAAAGCTAGCCTAGCGTAGGCATCCCAATACAAGAATCATCATCACATTCAAGCAACCTCTTTGCATATTTCCCCCCAAACACTGCCCCTATCTAATTCATATTCAATTTACCAACTTACCCTTTCAATACTACAAGTTGAATATGTGAATTTGACTATATTTCTGCCTACACCACTCTAATTGTACTTGATGTTTATTTGGTATTGTACTGTACAATATATAACGCACATTTAGTTGTACGAAAAAAATATCAGTGCACAAATCATCATCCGTTTTTTCAAATGTACAATTTTGATATATATGTCAAAAATATGTGTAAGTATCATCACTCTTGACTTTAATTGTTCATTACATGATACAAGACAAAGGTGATGCACATATATTATTCAAAACCTACTCTTGGATGGACCAAATTGTAGAAGAAAACAAAAGTGTAATTGTGATGTTGTAGAAGGTTATAATTGTCAAAGTGATAAAATAAAAGGTTGAAAAAGCAAGTAAAGGCATACATAGCTTCAAACCAACTCAATCCTCCCAAATCCATCTTTCCCTTTTATGTTCCTTAGCTTCTTCTTTGTTAGACTGATCAAAAAATCTGTTTGATCAAATTCAATTCATTTCAGTTCAATGGCAGAGGCCGACTTGTACAACAAAAAAGAACCAGACGTAACAACCAAATTTTATACTCATTTCTTGTACAAAGCGATATTTGTGTCTATTTTCTTGTTGCTCCTTCCATTTTTTCCATGGCAAGCTGCGGCCCCTGATCACACGACAAGTTCAAGTTGGGAGCTTCTACAACTTGTCTTTGTTGGAATCGCTGTTTCTTACGGGCTTTTCAGCAAGCGAAATGATGAAACCCATAAAAAAGAGGTATCCTTGGATAACACCGAGTCACACTCGTATGTGGCTAGATTGCTTCAGGTATCATCGGTTTTTGACAAAGATGATGACGACGACGATGATTCGCGTGGGGCTGGGTCTCAATCTAATCGCAAGGTGGTTCAGAAGACTTGGAATTCTCAATATTATAGAGGTGAATCATCCACTGTAGTAGTGGCTAAAAAGTCTTCGATTCTTTATGATGGTGGTGATAATGGAACATCAACAAAAACTGAAAGGCAGTCGCCTCTGCTTTTGCCTATTCGCAGTTTAAAAATCAAAGCTACTGACTCATCGATGATCAAGCAGCTGAATAAATCATACTCTTTGAGACAAATTTCTTCAAGCAAATTAAGTGGGACAGAGAAGGAGGAGGAGAATATGGTGTTACGATCACCAATACCGTGGAGATCAAGATCTAGGAGGACGATGGAAGTCAAAGAGGAGGACAAATCGCCTAATAGTTCTTTTAGATATCATCATCAATCTTCTTCTTCTTCTCTGTCCTCAGAAAATCAATCTCAACAAGACGTTGACAGGAGAAACAAGTCATCTTTCTCACAAGTCCCTCCTCCTCCTCCACCACCACCACCGCCGCCGCCACCGCTGCCCGTGAATCTAAACTATAGCCACAACAAAAGAATCAACATGTATGCTGCTGGAAACGGCATGGAATTTAGGAGAAGTTTGACAAATGAGGATTTCAAGAACAAGGTCAGAAAAGGGGGAGAATTGACAATTAAAACTCAAAATGATGATTCATCATCGTCGGGAGTAACACTTTTGAAAACGTCAAAGGAAACCCAAGAATACTTATCACATGACACAGAAATCGAAAGCTTCATACAAACAAGAAGAGGAAGTCACGGCAAGAACAATATGGAATTCTTCATAGATGATGATGATGATGATGATGATGATGATGCTGATCAAAATACACAAACTTCCATCGAGAATCCAAATGAAAACAAGAAAGAATTCTTCATGGAGACAGTAGCACCAAAAGATTCAGACGAAAACGAGGATGAGGATGATGATGATGAGCTTCGAGAACTTGCTTCAAAAAAGAATAGTAACAGAGACTTAATAATGGATAATGGAGGTCCAGATGTGGATAAGAAAGCCGATGAATTCATAGCCAAATTCAGAGAGCAGATTAGACTACAGAGAATAGCCTCAATTAGAAGATCAACTGCAACTGCACTAACACACAAAAATGTTAATAATGGACCCTCTCAGAGGTAACACTACATATTTTCTTTCTTTCTTCTTAAGATCATATAATCATCTTGTACAGTTACTGAGTTATTTTTTTCTTTTTGATTGGTGAACCTACATATATTCACAATATGTTATAAAATTCACTTCCTTTGATTTATTGGGACTTTGTTTTCTTAGTTCCAAACATAGCAAATTGGGGCATGGATTTTTCATATTGTAAGCTACCATACAGTATTAAATGACTGAATACTTAATACGAGTAGTTGTTTTTGTTTTTGAGTTTTCTAGCTATTTGAATCTATCGCATTTTTAAGTTTCAGTCTACTTACTTTCATATTTTCACAACAAAAAACTACACAGGACTATGCTACTGCTGCATATCAATGTTTCTAAATCCAATTATTTTCTAATAACTACTAAAGTGACAATACTAGTAGTAATTTGTAAAGCTGGAAACTAAGCTTTACCAAAAATCCAAAATATGTACATAGACTCTGGATCAGGAAGGAAAGAGGAAATTTAAATCCCCACTGGAGTCTTACTCGTTGTATATTAGAGCAATTCCGGTAAAAAATTTATAAGATTCAAGAGTCAAGACGAACTGAATTACACGATAATTTATAATGGTGAAAGTGTGTAACCGCCCTGCGGACTTGCATCTCAGGTCTAAGTCTAATGGATCACAGATATAATGATGCATGACAAACTAAATTACACTAATATTATGCAAAGAAGAAATAGAGTTTTGATGAAGATACAAAATTCAAAAATGGTAAAACACAGTGATTTACAACCATATTGCAACAGACGATATTGTAGAGAAGTTACTGACAACCCAATAAAATAAGAAATTGAGGTCTACGTAGTTAACATGTTTAATAACAAGAGGAAGGCAAGGCATCACAAAACCAACTTATGGGCCAAAAAATCTTGCGAAATTAGTATTGTTAACGATCAGAGCCAAGATGAGTATCAGAATATCTGATATCGGCTCGTTTACTAATTACTCGACTCAAGCTCAACTCAAACAAATTTTTTTTAAAAATTTGTTTAAGCTAGCGTTTCAATAATCTATATCTATATTCTATAATATATATTACTAGCGTAGTACTCCCGTAGGATGTAGAGTTTGTGGTGGTGCTAGGTGGTGATGGTGGTAGCGATTAAAAGATTTTTGTATGTATTTTGTGTTCAAATTTATTTATGGTAATATATACTAATAGAGAGAAATTGAATCTACCAATATATGATATTAAATTATAGGAGTGAGGCTCAAACGAGTACAACAACTTTCGTGAGAACGAAGGAACCAATAAGAACGCGTCACATGTCACAAAACTCACTTTCTCCCACGTTTTTAAAAATTAAATATCTCCCAAACGGTAATTCAATAAGAATTGCACCATACAAATTATCGTTTTTTCCTCTTCGATTAGAGATCTCACGAGGTATTTTCGACGAACTTTTTTTTTTTCTTTTTTTTAGTGGGTTTTGAAAACAACTATCACATGTGTTTAAGATGACTCGCTTTCTTTCTGAATCTGCTTTCAAATGGGATTTGTCCTGTGGACACACGAGCAATCCAACCCATAGGATTTCCTTTTCCTCAAACACATGTGTTACCAACAAGTACCACATGTGTTACTAATATAAAATAAAAAAAGTCGTCGAAAGTATATCATGTGAGATGTCTAATCGAAGAGAAAAAAAATGCTGATTCTTATGGTGCAATTTTTATAATTTTTCAATGAGCCATTCTTGAAATATTTAATTTTTAAAAACGTTGAGAAAAATGGATTTTATGACACGCGGTGCATTACTGTTGGTTCCTCTATTCTTACAAAAAATTTCATTCTCATTTGAACCGCACTCTAAATTATTAATATAGAATAGACATGTTAAAGTTGATTGAAATGTTAAAGTAATTATGTAAAGATATTATAAACATTTCTCATTATTGATTATTGATGCATTATTATAGATTATAGATAGTATATATAGAGATATAAATCATTTCAGTCTTTCTTTTAAGGCAGTCTTTCATACGGAGTATTAAACATCAAGTATCATTTTTGTTAGAATTGTATAACTTCTATTATTTCATAATATTACATTCAGTTCTGCAATCAACTCACTTTTTTCATTCTAAACCTCATTTCTTCGACACTAGAAGATTCAAATGAGTACTCGTGTTTATTAAAATCACTGATTTGCTGTTTAGTCCCTTGTTTTTATTCATTAAAATTCGTTCTAATTATTCTCGATTCATCTATCTCGAAAGCTTTAAAAGAAGGAGACAATTGTTAGGAATTTTGAGCCCAAATAAGGACGTATAATTACAAGATTATACATACCTCACAACGATAAATGGATCAAATCAAAAGCAGGCACGCAATTAAGATTATAAGAAAAGTAAACGAACACAATGAATTAACGTCGTTATATCCAATCTACTCGATTGGTTTAATTCACGGCCAACCTAGAGAGAATTGTATTAAATTTTGTAGGTCTAGTGTTTACGATGCACGAGTTTATATTTATAGGGGAAATTGTTGGAAATCGGTGGTCTTTAAAACGAGTTTAAATAGATATATAACATGATCAAAAACGCAGCGGAATAATTCAACATAATTATATAAAACGATTTCCAATTCGGATCCAATTGAATCCACTAGATTAATCATATCATTAATTAAAGATGGAGTTAGATATACCTTTAGCAAACAAGGTAGATTAATGTGATTGTAGAAACGAGTGTCCAACTAGAAAACCTCTAAGGTTGATTCACACACGAGCGCTTCAAAGATCACCAACGGAATGCTAGTTCCAATAAGCAAGTAATAATAAATAATCACCTTGATTATTTATTGAAATATTAAGAACACAACTTCTATATAGTAACCTTCTGTCGAAAAATAAAAAAAAAAACAAAAGGTTTTTTTTTTTTTTTTTCATTCGTCGCTTACAAGGAGAGGTAAAGGGTTATGATATTTTTTTTGGTGTGGTTTCTTTCTTGGTTTTATAACGGCACATAAGAAACCAAAAAAAACTTTAATTTAATATTAATATATTAAACATATCTTAAAAATAAACACTTCCTTGTTTCATACATATGACACAAAATCTTTTATATATAATTAAAAGAGGATACTATAAGGAATCTAAACCATTTAATGAGTTCCTTCCATGTTAATCCAAGGGTTGATATTTATTCTTGGAAGAAAAAAAAATTAAAATAAACCTACAAATAATTTTTTTTTGAGACAATTTATTTATTTATTTGATTTTACTTGTGAAAAATACACCGTCCTCAAAAGCCTAAACCCGTTTCTCACTTTTCCAAAACCCTACATAGCCTCACACAGTTGACTCTGTCGCTCCAATCGATAATTCCACGGCAATTGAAGCAGCTAATGTATAAGAGAAACAGCAGAAACCATCCGGCAATGTTGTTCCGTACAGGATTCGATCATGGAGTGAACCACCATGCCATAATTTCTTCCTTGAAGTACTTAAAGATGGGTTAATCATCGGTCAATTTGACGTGTAACATCCCTAAATTTTCTATTTTATCCTTCAAGTTATTAACTTTTTTCAATAATGGCATATACAATTTATGTTTAATTTTACGGACTTGTATTTGTTTAGGTATGAGAAGGGAGCTTATATGCTTGGAAAAGTGGATCTTTGGAAAAAGTGACTTTTATTTCATCATGTCCACTTTTTTATATGATTTTTAGAGACATTGTTGAGTGAATTGAGCTTGAACCCACACAAATGCAAAACTGACTCAATAACTTACTTTGTTGAATCTTCTCGAGGAATCATTGTGAACATTATATTTGTAGTAATTATTTGACTTTACATCGTGTGGTATTTTTTATGTTTGTTTACTCCCTGTCTAATATCTGTAAATGAATATCCTATACAAGCATATGTGAGTATGACTGATTCTAGCATGATCTTTAATTATATAAGAATACAAACGGATAATTTTAACTCTTTTTTTGCTGACCCGTTTGACATTATTTAATGTAAAACGAACTTCTGTTTTGATATGGGTTTTGGTGCTTTATGCAGGTTGGATATTGTTCTGACATGTTGTTACTGTAAGTTGGATTGTTAGTTGAGTTGCAAGTATGGCTTTTGATCTATAGTCTTATTTAATGCTTTTGTTGGATCCATTCATGAAGTCAAGAATTGTAGAGGTAAACCTTCAAAATTAGTATTTGCTAAACATAGATATATTTGATGCTTTTGTTGGATCCATTCATGAAGCCAAGAATTGCAGAGGTAAACCTTCAAAATTAGTATTTGCTAAACATAGATATATTTGATGCTTTTGTTTGATCCATTCTTGAAGCCAAGAATTGCAGAGGTAAACCTTCAAAATTAGTATTTGCTAAACATAAAAATATCTATGAATCTATTAATACAACAAAATAGTGATACGATGGATTGGACCCTATGAATATATGGTCCCTCTATTCTGTTGATTAAAAGTTTTCATCAGGTATTATGTTACACTTGAAATGCTCATCAATCTAAATGGCTTTTCGGTTTTTAAGCTTTTGTCAAAGGGAGTAAATGTGGGTGTATACAAAGGCCAGGTATAGACTATTTGCCGAATAATACTCATTAGAATTACCTTAATATACATTTGACAAATTACATATTTTTGCAACTTATCTTTCATGACAGATTGATACAATTTGTACGACATAGGGAACAGAAACATGTATTAATAAACTTAAAGTATGTTTCAAGTTATGTAGGTTAAGGTTGTCATGTCAATCTCATTAGTAGTTATTATTTAGTTGTTGTTCTCTAATAATTTATATGTAAGAATTAAGTTGTTGCAAATGTCTGTATCTCTTTAAAGGCTTTCATGTCGATTGCTTCAGTGTTTTTGTAGATGGAAGTTGTTGTACAACGTTTGGGTTTAAATAATTGCTTTCCGGATGCAATTTAGTCTGATTTAAAGTTAAGGTATGTATTATTGTACTTGCTCATCAAATATTTTCTCTAAATCGTGGCCAAATTTTATTTTGATTTTATTTTCATATGCTAGACATTTTTATTTCTAATGCTAGGAATACTTGAAACAATTTCAATTGCCTTTTGAGTTGTTTCTGTAAGTTTATATTCATGTTTAGGCATAAGTGTTGGCAATGGGATTTAGTAAGTGCTTATGTTAAGGTTAAAAGGTAAGTATTTCAATTATGTAATAATCTTTGTTAAAAACTCAGAGATATGATCTTTTCAGTTCTATATATATGTTTCAATTCTCCTTATCCCTTATTAGCCCATGTTGGGAATTTTGTATGGTTCTAGATCATATATGACTTTTGTCTGAGTCATCTAAGAGTAGAATTTTAAGCTGCAATTGGTTTACTATACTTTAGAAAGTTGGCATGGTTAGTTTTGAGCATTTTCTTGGCCATTTTGAATTTATATATGAAGTATACTTCAAAATGGATTACATAGTTGATTCTAATATGGCCTGAAAATTGCTTTAGTAGATCATATTAGTTGTCTCTAAATTTCATTTTTATTCTGTCTTTTTTTTTCTTCTTTGGTTTTACTAATTTGAATTTAAAAAGCAACTGTTGTGATGACATCTTGAAACATAGAAAAGAAGGATTACGCAAGCATCATTATTTATAGGAGAAAATGCATTTAAGTTGTTACTGTGGCTAACCTTTTTAATTGTTATTTACTTTGATGAGTTTTTGTGTAAACCATGGCTGACTTAGTATATGTTGGTTGTGTTTCTTTAGCTTTAAAGGTTTAAGAAATAGGACTAGGTTTGAATGCAATTCCAAGTGTTAGTTAAAATGTATGTGTTAGTATTGAAGAACAACTTTATCTTGATAAATGCTTCTGTTGATAAATCTATGCTTGTGTGTATTGGATGCTTCGACCATATTCACTTTATTTTTTCTTGACTTTTGACCCATTTGATTCGCAGTTTTAAACTGGAGATCTAATATTTTTCAATCTGCTGGTACAAAGAATAGATTGAAGAAAAATCATGTAAGCATCATCATAATTAGTGAGTTCAACAAAAATGTTTTTGAAATGACATGCTTTTATAGGTACCTAAGTTTATAAATTTAATTTTGTTCATTTGGAATGATATACTTTTACTTACTTGAAATAATATAATATATATAGATGAAAGCCAAGTGTTTGATAAATTCTAAACTTCTTTTTTTCGTACATGCTTGATCAGGTTATACGTAAGAGGGATTAGACGAGAGGGCATATGAGGTAAAAAAACTTCAAAAGTTTACTATCTTGCTGCATAAATTTGCAGTTTGATGTTGTAAACTAAGAGATTTAGTGTTGTTAATTATTAAGCTTGATTAAGATATTCATCCGCCTTTTAACTGCTCTATACATACACTTACTTTTGTTTAGTTGAAATGGGTATTTCTTGGTGCAGATTATGGTGTAATATTTTTTTGGTAACTAAAAGGCAGTTTCTTGATGTCAAAATCTATCTCAGTAACTGATGTACTTTAGATCTGTATAAGTGTATGTTAATGTCTTTAATGGTTTTCTTATTTTAGAATTTGATTTTTTTTTACTTTCATCTATATTGTTTTTTGAGATTTGTGATGTTTTAGGTGTTCAAGAAGAATACTCCGTTGCTGGTGTTTACTTACTGGATGGTTGAATGTGCATAAAAAAATGTTTGTGTAATGGTCTGTAATATGTATGTGAGTGTGCATAAAAATTTATATATAGATAGGAGTATATATGTGAATACAATTGTTTTGGGTAGTCATTGTAAATATGCATTGTAACTGTGGTATATTTTTGGTATAGTAATAAAATTTGCTTTCTCTATAAAAAGAATTAAGGTGTTTTATTCATAATTTTGATTTACTCCGTAGGTGTCGAAAGTTTGTAAGCTTTAATTAGTTTGTTTTCTTTTTATTTTAGTTTCCTTAAATTCAACCTTTAATAAATTAGTTCCATACCCTTTTTTTGAACATCGATGTAAGTTCTTAGCCTCCAGCACAACAGGTGTAGTCGATGTTCATGTTTTGTTTTCATATCCTCCATTTTGTGGTCGGCGTTGGTTCCTTCTCGACACTCTCATGGGGTTTTTCATCATCGTTTCTCAAAGATTTCACGCCTTCATCAACCCCCGATCGTTGTTAAGGTTCTTTAAGTGTCGATTTTCAAATGCGGTATGATGTATGATGTAGATTAAAGACATGAGTACGTTTTCATGAAGCTTTTTCAAGATGTTTTCAAGATCCAAGTGGAATCAAGATGTTTTTCAAATGAGAGATTGCTCTGGCCTTTTCAATTGTCAAAGTGTAGCACAAAAGTTTGTTAGTTGTATGTTTAATCTTCAATTAGTTCAATCAAGCTCAAGTAGTTGAATTCTCAATGTATCAATGAGAATGTGTACCCTTCCTTTCACTGGATCATCCAGATCCAGATTGTGACACCCGACACTTTAGGTTAATTGTTAAACCTAGCTAGAAACCCTAATTACTTGTATTTAGTTGGTATTAGGCTAAATATCTGTAATTACTTATATATTTGAATATACACTTACGTGATTATGTGCTTATCTTTAATTACGCGAAACAACCGGACGAGGTCCGACAATCTATACGGTGTTGGTGATAACTTTTCATAAATAATGTAAACCTATTTTATAAATTAAATAGTAATTATTTACCCTATATTATTGTCATTAAATAATAATATACGAAAACCAAGACGTTTTGCTTAACACGTAATAAACACAACGAAAATGCGCGAATCGCACCCGACACCCGAACGAAACCGACACATATTTTAAGGTTCACTAAAGTATTTTTAAGTATATTGGTCAAATTAAAATAGTGATGTCATATCGAAAATAAAATACAAAAATTTAACGTTAACAATTTAATTTTTACACATGCGATTAACGTTTAACCGAACAAGTAAAGTGATACGAAATCGTAGAGCAAGTCACGGGCCCGAGAACCACCATGGGCCAGGCCCTATATCCGGCCCAGCCCAGCCCAAAACCGGCCCAATGGACCCCTTCCCCCTCTCCCTATTTAAACCCTTCCACACTTACAAATTTCCATTTTTCACACACATTTACACACACACACTCTCTCTTTTACTCTCTTCTCCTCTCTCCCAAGAAACTCCAACTACACCACCATCAACACCACCTGCCACCACCACCAAACACCTACCACCGTCATCACCCATCCCATTTTCAAGAAGGAAGCAAGCCAAAAACCAAGATCGAACTTCCAACATCATCTTTCTCTTCTTGCTCGGTTGTTTAAACATTGTAAGAACTTCAAAACTCTTCCAAAATACTTGTAACACCTCTATAAACATGTTAAAAGGTTCACATAACAAAGAAATGTCCAAAATATAACATAAAAACGTTTTTCATGGCTTAAAATGTTCAAGAACATCACATGCATTTCCGGGCAGAAAAATAGCTTGACTTTGAGAGGCTGTTTCTCCCTCAAAACTTGACCAAAATGGACGATTCAAAAGGCAAAAATTAAGTTTAAGAAGTTAGCTTTCATCTCCAAGTGGTTTCATAATTTTTGGAGCCTGTTTGATACCCGAAATGATTTTTACAAAAACATGTGTCCGGGCTGTCGAAAATCACAGAAATTTCACCTCTCTTGTTTTAATAATAACTCGAGATATACACATCGAAATGACCTGAAACCACCGCCAAAAGTTCAAAAATTTTGTTAGGTACAAATGTCGTTTAGATAACTTTTTCTGGAAATGTGTAGATTTTGCCAAGAAATCCAATCTTGTTGCATGTATCCGGATTGGTCACTTTCTGACTTTAGGGAACAAACGGAATTTTTAAAAATACTTAGGAGTACCCAAAAATTCTGGAAAAAATTAATTTAGAAAGCTAACATACTAAGGAACAACATATATTTTTCTTGAATTTTTATTTGAACATTTGAAACCCGAAATAAAATGCACAAAACCGATCTGTTTCAGATCTCCGTGTCGCAGAAGCCTAGTAGTCAGCGACACAAGCCTTAGTGTCGCTATAGCACCCGAATCGTCACATTAGCGACACAAGCTTTTGTGTCGCTATACACCTGAATCGTCACATTAGCGACACAAGCTTTTGTGTCGCTATACACCCGAAACATCACATTAGCGACACAAGACATTGTGTCGCATAAACCCTTAGTGTCGCATAAACCCTTAGTGTCGCATAAACCCTTAGTGTCGCATATAGCGTGTCGCACACCCAAGACACGTGGCAGCGGAAGTAGGGTGTTGCGTTGGGGGCGCCGACCAAATCAAATATCACAACACAAGAATTACAACAAACGACCTCTATATGAGACGTTTCCAAAAATCATTACATTTCGTAGTTACATTGTTTACATATGTTTTGCCAAAGGTAGAGTACGCATCTATTACAAGATTACAACACATCATAATGCAAGCTAATCTCTGTTGTTTGTGAAAAATATGCGACTCGAGCTATCTCCTTCCAAAAGCAAACCTACTGCGGTTGATCTCCTGAGAAATACATACTAAAAGGTCAACATAAAGTTGGTGAGTTCATAGGTTTGTAAACAGTTGATACACATCGTATGGAACACAAGATTTCCGTTTGTATCATTCAACAATGATAGGTAATGTATTACAAAAATGTAAAGATAGTGTATATTGTTGCCATGAGCTCATAGTTCGAGCTTAACTGTGGTGTCGGGTCACAATCAAGTGCCACGATCGGGGTGCCTCCCAGCGAGTGCCTAATCCAACACTCGTAAGAACAAATGATAATGCGTCCGTTTGACAAGTTAGCGCTACTAACCCGGACGGGGGGAGTCAATCCCAAATAGTACTATTCATTAACATTCATGCTATAACGATACTAACAAACTATGATGTGGGGGACTTCAGGATTAGTAAAATAACTCATGCAACCAATATATCGAGTTTTGTACTTGTGCTCACATGAAAATAGCAGTGTAAAAGCAGTTGTATGTATTCTCACCCCTGTTAGAAAACAGTAAAAAGGGGCTATGAAACTCACCTGATATTAGCAAGTAAGTAGCAAATGGTAAGCAAAGCGTGTTTTTCGAATGCAACCTTCTAACGTCCTAAACGTATAAGGCTGTGTAAGTAGATGTCTCAAAAGACCATCTATAGTGATTGTATAAGTGGGGGTTAATGTCCACTTAAGCCAATCATGTAGGTGGAGGGTTAATGTCCACCTAAGGTAATCGTGTAGGTGGAGGGTTAATGTCCACCTAAATAAATTCACACAATTAGAAATGTCCAATTGTTCAGTTATCGTTTGTGCTTATAAAACATGTACGGGCCGTTGGTGATATTTTGTGAAAACACAGATTTGATTAATTATGTTATGCGTATTTCTACTTTCCAGTTATGGGAAATCGATCAGTGTGGCAAGGGGCGAAAACCCATAAATGACGGGGGTCCGGGGGCAGAGCCCCTGGCAGCGGGGTCCAAGGGGCAGAGCCCCTGGCTGGGCTAGTGTCGCCAGGTCAGCTTGGAAAATTTTTATTTATGCTTATATTGCTTTAAGGAAAACGTATCGATTTTTTTTTGTGTTTTTAGCGACACTGGGCTAGTGTCGCTATTGTGCGACACTAGGGTTTATGCGACACTAAGGGTTTATGCGACACAAAGTCTTGTGTCGCTAATGTGTCGTTTCGGGTGTATAGCGACATAAAAGCTTGTGTCGCTAATGTGTCGATTCGGTTTATGGCGACACAAAAGCTTGTGTCGCTAATGTGACGATTCGGGTGCTATAGCGACACAAAGGCTTGTGTCGCTAATGTGACGATTCGGGTGCTATAGCGACACAAAGGCTTGTGTCGCTAATGTGACGATTCGGGTGCTATAGCGACACAAAGGCTTGTGTCGCTAATGTGTCGATTCGGGGGCTATAGCGACACAAAGGCTTGTGTCGCAGACTACTGGGTCAATGTATTAATGAGAATGTGTACCCTTCCTTTCACTGGATTATCCAGATCCAGATTGTGACATCCAACACTTTAGGTTAATTGTTAAACCTAGCTAGAAACCCTAATTACTTGTTAAACCTAGCTAGAAACCCTAATTAGCGACACAAGCTTTTGTGTCGCTATACACCCGAAACGACACATTAGGGACACAAGACTTTGTGTCGCATAAATCCTTAGTGTCGCATAAACCCTAGTGTCGCACAATGGCGACACTAGCCCAGTGTCGTTAAAAACACAAAAAAAAATCGATACGTTTTCCTTAAAGCAATATAAGCATAAATAAAAATTTTCCAAGCTGACCTGGCGACACTAGCCCAGCTCGACCCCAGCCAGGGGCTCTGCCCCTTGGACCCCGCCAGGGGTTGCCACCCCTTGGACCCCGCTGCCAGGGGCGCTGCCCCCGGACCCCCGTCATAAATGGGCCTCGCCCCTTGCCACACCAATTAATTACCCATAACTGGAAAGTAGAAATACGCGTAACATAATTAATGAAGAGCTGTATTTTCACAAAATATCACCAACGGCCTGTACATATTTTTCTAAGCACAAACGATAACTGAACAATTGGACATTTCTAATTGTGTGAACTTATTTAGGTGGACATTAACCCTCCACCTACACAATTAACTTAGGTGGACATTAACCCTCCACCTACATGATTGGCTTAAGTGGACATTAACCCCCACTTATACAATCACTATAGATGGTCTTTTGAGACATCTACTTACACAGCCTTATATGTTTAGGACGTTAGAAGGTTGCATTCGGAAAACACGCTTTGCTTACTATTTGCTATTTGCTTGCTAATATCAGGTGAGTTTCATAGCCCCTTTTTACTGTTTTCTAACAGGGGTGAGAATACATACAACTGCTTTTACACTGCTATTTTCATGTGAGCACAAGTACTAAACTCGATATATTGGTTGCATGAGTTATTTTACTAATCCTGAAAGTCCCCCACATCATAGTTTGTTAGTATCGTTATAGCGTGAATGTTAATGAATAGTACTATTTGGGATTGACTCCCCCCGTCCGGGTTAGTAGCGCTAACTTGTCAAACGGACGCATTATCATTTGTTCTTACGAGTGTTGGATTAGGCACTCGCTGGGAGGCACCCCGATCGTGGCACTTGATTGTGACCCGACACCACAGTTAAGCTCGAACTATGAGCTCATGGCAACAATATACACTATCTTTACATTTTTGTAATACATTACCTATCATTGTTGAATGATACAAACGGAAATCTTGTGTTCCATACGATGTGTATCAACTGTTTACAAACCTATGAACTCACCAACTTTATGTTGACCTTTTAGTATGTATTTCTCAGGAGATCAACCGCAGTAGGTTTGCTTTTGGAAGGAGATAGCTCGAGTCGCATATTTTTCACAAACAACAGAGATTAGCTTGCATTATGATGTGTTGTAATCTTGTAATAGATGCGTACTCTACCTTTGGCAAAACATATGTAAACAATGTAACTACGAAATGTAATGATTTTTGGAAACGTCTCATATAGAGGTCGTTTGTTGTAATTCTTGTGTTGTGATATTTGATTTGGTCGGCGCCCCCAACGCAACACCCTACTTCCGCTGCCACGTGTCTTGGGGGTGCGACACAGATCAATATATTTTCAATTTTCGCCAAGAAAAAATGTAATTGTAGTTATGTAATGGGAACGTGTATGTGCGTATATTTAGTATTTGCTTTCTCAAAAATATATATATTGTGCTCTAACTCAACAAGAATAGTTAACTTCTTTGGCGACTTTCAGACAATTGAAATTTCCTGAAAGAGTCTAAGTACTTTGAATTTAGAATTCTGAAAATCTTGTGGGTGCAGTTACGCTATAACCAACCAGCTGGCTTTGGCATATGAAAATACATTTCACACAATTAATATACCTTTTTATCTTAAAAAATACAAACTTCTAATTGGAAATTTACAAAGTTAAATGTCGTAGCCCGCGTTACCGTGGGTCCTTCGACTACTCTATAACTAAAAAAATTACAAAAACAAATATCAAAACCCGCGTTGTCGCGGGTCCTTCACCTAGTAATAATAATAGTAAAATAGTAAAATATACATTATAATATATTTTAATACTAATAGAAATCTATTAATCAATATTTAATCAACTTAAAACCAAGTCAATCAATGGATTATGGGCTCATTTTTTTTTAATCCCAATAGTTTATTGAACTCACTTAGTCCAAATAGAAAATGAAATTCTTTTATCTGTTTCATTACTTGAATAATATATACAACATATATATTATTAAATGGTGTCTCAATACTCTTTGTGTGTGTGACCTCATAGGTTCATACATGATTAGTAGTATAGTTATAAATATTGTACTATGCACAAAATTCCAACAAACTCCCACTTGTGCATGGCACAACATCAATTAACTATACAGATAGTGGTTAG
The DNA here is from genome assembly GCA_963930675.1 of Gnaphalium uliginosum. Lineage (NCBI taxonomy): Eukaryota > Viridiplantae > Streptophyta > Magnoliopsida > Asterales > Asteraceae > Gnaphalium > Gnaphalium uliginosum. The sequence continues at coordinate 46,308,476 of OZ005685.1, read as the reverse complement.
CGTCTAGCAACACACCACTACCTTAACTATATATGAATGTTTCTCAACAAAACATACATTAGCTTGTAATGCAATAATGACCTGTTGTCTAATGTCCCTTTGTTACTGATATCAATTGAACTTGAGACATGGATCAAATCATTCTCATATTAGTTCAATTATTGGTTTCTCGATCTAGAACTCGAATAAGATCATCAAACTAAATTGACCAACAATCAATGTCGTTTGGGTATGACCATACACTCATATCTATTGAATTCATCGAGGGGCTCAGTGATATCATACTCTCAGCTAGTAGAGGAACAAATCCCATCTTGACTACACGCGTCTATCACCCATTTCATACCATGTCTAATGATAGCCTTTATAACTGCCTTATTCTAAACAACGTTTGACTATATCAAAACATATTGATCCATACACTCTAGAACCAACATGTATCTCAAGTCTAAGGATATATGACACAATCATTTTCGAGATTCACCAATGACGTCGATCCATGTAGTGACATCTCGAGGGTTGGGTCAATCCAGTATTCACCAACAGTGAATACATGTGAATTTGGTCGCAGCTAGTCACATACTCACCAACAATGAATATTAACCAACATTCACATTCGTCTTAATTCATTGTTATTCCCATAACATGACCGACTATGGAAGTTTAAAATAAGCTTGTTATTCACGGATTTAAACATGCTAATATAGAACACAGTAATATTGATGAAAACGATCATACCAAGTATATCAATTCATATATAAATAAAATTCCTTATATCTTCCAAATATTCAAATACTAAAAATTCAAATCAAACAAACTGCTAGCAAAACGAAGTCCAACGCCTCTAGCGTGATCATCATGATTATTGTGAGGCATGGGCTTTGTAAATGGATAAGCTACATTATAATTTGTATGAACCTTAAGAATAATAATTTCATTCATTACAATAACTTCATGAATGTAATGAAATTTCCGAAGAATATGTCGACTGCCTTTATGTACCCTCGATTCCTTTGCATGTACTAAAGCACTATCACAGTACATCTCCATAGGTTTTTCAATGCTGGATACTACGCCGAGTTCGGCAATGAACTTCCTAATCCAGACAACTTCTTGTGCAACTTCCAAAGCAGCTACGTATTCTGACTCTGTAGTAGACTGCGCAACCGTGCTCTGTTTCAAAATCCTCCAATCGACTACACCTCCATTCATGATGAAGACATAGCCAGATTGTGACCAAGAATCATCTCGATCAGTTTGGAAGCTTGCATCAGTGTAACATTTCACACTTAACTCATCCTCCAAACCTCCGTAAACCAAGAACATATCCTTAGTCCTTCGCAGGTACTTAAGAATGTTCTTTACAGCAGTTCAATGACTTTCACCTGGATTTTGTTGATATCTACTCGTCATGCTCAAGGCAAACGATATGTCAGGTCTAGTACATAACATAGTATACATAATGGATCCTATAGCTGAAGCAGAAGGGATTCAATTCATGCGTTTTACTAAGGTAAAGTAAGACATTGAGACTTGCTCAACGTTATGCCATGTTGCATTGGCAAGTTTCCACGTTTGGAATCTTGTATCTTGAACCGTTTCAAGATTTTGTCAACGTATGTACTTTGACTAAGACCTATTAACCGCTTAGATTTATCTCGATTTTTTTTATCCCTAGGATGTATGCTGCTTCCCCTAGATCTTTCATCGCAAAGCATTTTCCAAGCCAAGACTTAACGTCTTGCAATGTTGGAATATCATTGCCGATGAGTAGTATGTCATCAATATACAAGATTAAGAAGACTACAACGCTCCCACTAGCTCTAATGTAAACACAGGGCTCATCTTCGTTTTGAGCAAAATCAAATTCCTTGATTTTCTCATCGAAACGAAGATTCCAGCTCCTAGATGCTTGCTTCAATCCATAATTTGATCTTTGAAGCTTGTATACTTTCTTAGGGTACTTTGGATTTACAAACCCTTCTGGTTGCACCATATATATGTCCTCGCTTAGGTGACCATTTAAGAAGGTGGTTTTGACATCCATTTGTCATATGTCATAATCGTGATATGCAGCTATGGCAAGAAGTATCCTAATAGACTTAATGCTTGCAACTGGAGAGAATGTCTCCTCATAGTCAATTCCATGAGTTTGCGTGAAACCTTTCGCCACGAGGCGAGCTTTGAAGGTGTACACATTTCCATCAATGTCGATCTTCTTCTTGAAGACCCATTTACACCCAACAGGCTTGCTGTTTGGTGGAAGATCAACTAAGTTCCAGACTTGGTTATCTTTCATGGATTGCATCTCTGCATTCATGGCTTCATGCCACTTGTCGAATTTGGGGATCCGAAACAGCCTCTCGGTAGCTAGCGGGCTCACAATGATCCCCTAGTTCAGCTTCTTCAGCAGTCACGAGAAATCCATATCTACCGACCAGATCTGCGAATGCCAGGTGTTCTGTGATGTGCCTCTATATAAGTATGTTAGGGCTCAACACGTTCGCCAGTGCCAACGGAAGGTGCTGTATCTTGTGGTTTTTGAATTTCTTCGAGATCTACATTGCTCCCACTTGCTTCTTGTAATAAGATATTTCTCTCTAAAAACTCAGCACCCCGAGCAACAAACACTTTGATCTCTGTGGGATTATAGAAGTAGTAACCCATCGTTTCCTTTGGGTACCCCACAAAAATACATTTGATGGTTCTGGACTCAAGTTTGCTAGAAGTCTCACGTCGTACATGAGATTCGCAACCCCATACCCTCAAGTAAGACAACTTGGGAGGTTTCACATACCATAGCTCGTATGGTGTCATAGTTACCTTCTTGGTAGGAACCATATTGAGTATGCGAACGACAGACTCTAAGGTATAACCCCAAGAGGACAGAAGTAGAGTAGTTTGGCTCATCATAGACCGAACTATATCAAGTAAAGTTCGATTTCTCCTCTCAGACACTCCATTATGTTGTGGATTTCCGGGTGGAGTGAATTGTGAGACAATCCCACGATCCGTTAGATGATCCAAAAACTCTTGGCTCAAATATTCACCACCTCGATCAGATCGTATGGCTTTTATAGTTTTGCCGAGCTGATTTTCTGCTTCATTTTGGAAAGCTTTGAACGTGTAAAAAGCTTCATGTTTATGTTTCAGCAAGTAGACATAACCGTATCTACTTAAATCATCAGTAAAAGTAATGAAGTAGCTTTTATCATCTCTTAACATAGTTCTAAAAGGTCAACATATATCAGTATGTATGAGTCCCAGTAGATCTTTGGCTTTCTCACCGTGACCGGTGAAAGGGGCCTTAGTCATCTTTCCACATAAGCAAGACTCACATACATCAAACGACTCAGAGCCGGTTGATTTCAAAAGTCCATCAGATTGGAGTTTTGATATACGATCTTGTTTATGTGACCAAGACGACAATGCCATAGATATGATTTATTTAAGTCTGGCTTAAATCGTTTGACGTTACAAGTATATATAGAATTATCGTTTGAAACGAAATTATGCATCACTATTTCATAAATGCCATCACGGGGAATGGCATCAAAATAAAACATGTTATTTTTGTGAACTGAAATGCCATAATCCGTGAAACTGGGTTTGAAACCAGAATCTTTCAAACGGGAAACTGAAACAATGCTCCTAGTCAGGCTAGGTGCATAACAACAATTGTCTAGAGTTAAAATAAGACCACTTGGTAAAATGAGCTCATAGCTCCCGATGGCTTGCCCACGTGTAGGTTCAAGTCGCCTTTATTCAGTTTCCTACTTATTCTAAAACCTTGCATATTATTACTAATGTGACTTCCACAACCGGTTTCAAATACCCAAGAATTTGAAGAAAAAGTAAAAACTTCTATCATATAGATACTGGACTTTCCAGCTACGCCATTATTTAGCTCGGTAAAATGGGCCGGATAGTTCCCTTTCCATTGGTCTACTTTCACCACCTTGATAAGTAGCACCTTTAGTGAGGTTATTGGGTTGAGGCACAATATTTAGGGCAACACCCTTGTATTTGCCTTCACCCGTTTGCGGTTTATTAAAATTTCCCTCTCCAATCATAGAAAGGAATAATAGTTTGTTTACGGATTGAGTTCCATTGGTTTCTATTTACAAAATAATATAAAGTTCATTTTAGTATTTTCAATATTAATCCTTTATAAATTAACTACCCAAGTTTTAAACAAAACATTAATTTAATAAAGGCCAAGATTCACATTGAAACTTGATCATCATAAGTGGTTGATCACACAAACAATAAAAAATTCAATTGGTAGGTAGCGGGTACCAATTGCCAAGTGCAACTCTTAGATCTTTTATGGAACTCAAGACAACATGTGTCTTAAATGGTATGTTTAGTCCCATCATTGCCTCGAGCTTAGGTCTTATAGGGCGTCGACTAAGTCGTCCAATTTAGAACTATGATAATTTGGTTTAGGTCTTACTAGGGCGCAAATATATCATCTTGGGGTTGTAATATGACTGGCTCTTAACACTATCCAAAAATTACAACGAGCAAGCGTTCTAACGATTGGATGACATGACTTAAATTTAAATTGGGTATAGTTTCGTATAATCGACATTTTACAAAAATTTGTGTTACGAATAATTGCATGCATTCAATAATTTGTTACACTATTTGTTAAAACAGTTTTTAACTTATATCCATATATATGTATTGTTTTACGAATTTAATTGTTTGCATGACTAGTTTGTCTATTTTATTTTCTAATATAATCCTACATGAGTTTGTTACCATAACAAAATAACAAAAGCACAAACAACTAACATGTCACTTCTTAAAACCAATTCTAAGTAGTTTCATAAAACAATCTTTATTTTATGTTTTATAAATTCATATTTTAAAACTGTATTTTAAGTTTTACGTAAAACCAACAATTCTAGTAAAACTCTATTTTGTGTTTTATTGATGTTTTCAACAAAAAACTTTTATGTCATGTATATAATTAACAATCATATCATAAGCATTAATAAAATACATGTGCATAGCCTAGCCCATCCTATGTTCGGTTTTCATGAGCCAACATGAAAACCGATGGTCAAACTAAGGACACAACCAATTTTTCCATAGCTTCTTCATTGGTTGACATCTTCGAGTTCCATAAGCTCCCAATCTTCATCTTCATGCATTACAAATTAAAAAATTCAAAGATCTAATCTAGGTACTTACAATTTGAAAAGAAATACATTACATAGAAAATTTGAAACCTAATCTCGGAATTTAAATTACAACCATGGCACCATATTGCCAACAAAGTAATTACATAAACGACACCAAATTGCCAACAAAAACACAACCATAAACAACACATCCATAGGTCTAAAAAGGGCATCAAAGGCTATGCACAACATTACAATTAATATCAACAATATTAACAAGGTAATGGCTTGTTTCATGGATACTCATTCATGATCATAGCCATGAAAATAATATACAACATATAAAATTTAAACACAAGCCATTTAATTTAAATATAACAATATTAAACAAATATTGGTTTGTATATAATCGATCCAATTAATTGTAGGTACTCAAAAGAACCATTATCAAAAATCAAAGCTTTAGATATTTAAAAACAACAATTGATCGATCCGATTAACATACAATCGGTAATCTATAGATTCAAAAGTGGCTCTGATACCACTTTGGGAAATCAATGGTCTTTAAAATGATTTTAAATAGATATATAAAATGATCAAAAACGCAACGGAATAATTCAACATAATTATATAAAACGATTTCCAATTCGGATCCAATTGAATCCACTAGATTAACCATATCATTAATTAAAGATGGAGTTAGATATACCTTTAGCAAATAAGGTAGATTAACGTGATTGTAGAAACGAGTGTCCAAACTAGAACACCTCTAAGGTTGATCCACACACGAGCACTTCAAAGATCACCAACAGAATGCTGGTTCCAATCAAGCAATTAATAATAAATAATCACCTTGATTATTTATTGAAATATTAAGAACACAACTTCTGTATAGTATCCTTCTGTCGAAAAATAAAAGAAACAAAAGGTTTTTATTTTTTTTTCATTCGTCGTTTACAAGGAGAGGTAAAGGGTTATGATATATTTTTTTTGGTGTGGTTTTTTTCTTGGTTTTATAACGGCACATCAGAAACCAAAAAAAAAAAAACTTTAATTTAATATTAATATATTAAACATATCTTAAAAATAAACACTTCCTTGTTTCATACGTATGACACCAAATAATAATATAAAATATACATTATAATATATTTTAATACTAATAGAAATCCATTAATCAATATTTAATCAACTTAAAACCAAGTCAATCAATGGATTATGGGCTCATTGATCCTTTTAATCCCAATAGTTTATTGAACTCACTTAGTCCAAATAAAAAATTAAATCTTTTATCTATTTCATTACTTGAATAATATATTGTCGCACCCCCAAAATGTGATGCAACAGAAGTTGAACCGGGGCGCGACTAATCAGAAATCATTACACAAAGTCACATCGAACGACCACTATATGCGTCGTTTTGAAAACAGCACAAAAATAGTGCATTGATAATCCAATTGTTTACATCAATTTCTGAGTTCGCGAATGGCTCTAGAGATTCTAATACATAACTAATATTACAAAATAGTAATGCAAGGAAAATCTCCGATGTTTGTAAATCATGCGACTCGAGCTATTGTATCTTGGAGTAATCCTACTCCTGTTGTGAACCTGAGAATACATACTAAAATGGTCAACACCAATGTTGGTTAGTTCATAGGTTTAGATATCAAAATATAAATGTGAACCACGAGATTTCCTTGTTTGTTTGTATCGCAAAACTACGATAAATAAATGTATACTACTGTCATGAGCTCATAGTCCGAAGTTTAACCAATATGAGTTTGCCTCCTGCAGATGCCTAATCCAGAACATCCGTATGAACAAATAATAATGCGTCCGTTTGAACCAGTTAGTGCTACTAACCCGGACGGGGAGGGTCAATCCCAAATAGATCTATTCATTAATACTCGCACTAAGATCCATACTAACGAAACTACGATGTGTAGAGGACTTTTGTGTGGATTATGAAAGTGAAACTCATGCAATCCGTATATGTGTGGATTATAACGTTTATCCAAAATGTAACCTTCTGGCGCCCTAAACGCACAAGGTTATGTATGAGTGAATGTCTCAAAAGAACATTCATGCTAGTTGTCCACTCAACTAGTTATGTCCAAGTGTTTGTTTATCGTTTGCGTTTGGAAAAATATGTATGGCCCGTTGGTGATGTTTTGTAATAATAATTCCCAAAGACATTATTATTATGTTTGTTTTCATTGTATACTTATAAGAGTATATGAGTTTCATGTACATGTAGTGTCATATGTGAATATTCGTTTTTACGCGTGCTTAATAGTTTGTGAAACATGTTCTAAATCTGTTTTATGCGACACTAGGGGTGACACCAAGGCATATTGCGACACTAGGTCGGTGTCGCAATTGTCTCGAAAGTTGGGACTTATGCGACACAAGAGTTTGTGTCGCAAGTTGTGATTTCGATTTTGTTTTAGCGACATAAGCGTTAGTGTCGCAGGGTGTTGTGACACCAGTTAGTACTGTTGGTAAAAGTATTGCGACACAAGCGTTAACACTGTTAGTTGAATTATTGCGACACTAGCTTAGTGTCGCAAGTTAGTACTGTTTTATGATTTAGCGACACAGGCGTTGTGTCGCAGATTAGTACTGCTGTCTTATGATTTAGCGACACAAGCGTTGTGTCGCAATAGCTTTGGGCCATCTGCGACACAGACAGGCTGATATGTTTTCGTTGTTCGGGAACATGGTCAAATATGCTCGGTTTGACTCGAAACTTTTAGGGAAGTCTTAAATATGTTTTTAGAGCTTAGGAAAATTGTCGTTACATTTTATAGTGATCCCGAAAGTGTCGTTTTAATTTCCAAATTAAAACAATCCACCCCTTAGTTTTTCTGAAATTTATACGTTTTTTCGTGGCTCGTTTGACAAACCAAAGCTTCGAAATAAAATTCAAGAAAATTACCAGTTGTTCATACATGTCTTAGCTACTTCCAGTAAATTTTTCATAATTTTTGGTCAAGTGTAACTCACGAAATCGTTTAAGAACCAAACAGAGATCCAGCAGGTCGATTTTTAGACCTTTGCTCAGTGTTTCAACTATATCTCGAGTTTTACAGATCTTCAGAAAATGTGCAAGTACAACTTTTAAAGGTAACAGAAAATGTGAGCCTTTCCAAGTGGTTTCAGTCGACTTGGGTTTTTACTTCTCAAGATATGCGTTTGCAAATTTGACTAACTTTTCTGTCAAAAAGGACAGTCCGAACACCTACTTTTGTAAAATCGTTTTCCCATACCAAACGACCTCAGAAAAATACCAAACCACTTGGGTTCGAAAGTAGACTCATCGAAATTGATTTTAGACTCAAGAATCGCTCGATTTGGTTAAGAAATGAGTTAGTTATTGTATGTTCAATTCGGGTTAAGTTTTTGTCCAGTGGTTAAAGTTATTATCCGAAAGTTTTTAGTATTATCCTTTGGTTTTCGGTTTAGATCTTGGACATAATTAGCAAAAACGAACCTCTAGCATGTATATTAACATTATCCAAGGAAAGTAGACAAGGTTTGAAGGAATTCTTACTACAAGATGTCGATCTAAAGCCGAAATGGAAGAGGGAGGGCTGCTGCGATTTTGTTCCTTCTTCTTTTGTTTGTTCTTCTTTTTGTGAGATGTAGATGACCAAAAATGGTGACTAGAGTTCTTGGAGGTGGCTGAGATTGATGGTGGTGGTGGTGGTTATGGTTGGAGGTTTGAGAGAGTAAGGAATTGAGAGAGAAAAAGAGAGGTTAATGTGTGTGTAAAATGAAGTTTGGAGTGGTGTGTAATTGTAAAATGTCGGGTGTCACATATATACAACATATATATTATTAATTGATGTCTCAATACTCTTTGTGTGTGACCCTATAGGTTCATACATGATTAGTAGTATAGTTATAAACATTCTACTATACACAAAATTGCAACAGAAATAACGTTGGCAACAAAAAAAAAAACCCTCCAGCCGACCCTCTTTTTCGCCAGGCAAAAAAGTCTTTCGTCAGGAAAAACATACTCTCGCAAGGCGAAAAATGCTCCCGCCAACCAAGCCATCTCTATCCACCTTTTCTTGTTTCCGGTTCTTTAAGCTTCACACTTAACAACAATCCGATTAAGTTTTCAAAGTGGTGAAAATAAGACGTTAAGTAAGCAACAAACCTGGATTAAACGGCCTCAGAAATTAATACTGTAGATCCCTTATTTCAGATCTTTTAATCAAATCGTCACTTAACCCACGCGCGGAATTCGTAGGTCATTAAACACACGAAATATAAAGATTAAACAATCACGAATAAAACAAAATCACTTTATATTTCCTCAAACAAATTCTCTGATCAGATTTACACAGCAAAACGCAGAGAGTAAAAATTAAATCAAAAGTCTAACCCTAATTACAAAGTAATTAGGGTATTTAAACAAATCTGGCCGACTTATGCGACACAATCCTTGTGTCGCAGACTTCACTAATGCGACACAATCACTGTGTCGCAACTACAACTAATGCGACACAAGCCTTGTGTCGCATAACACAGAAAATGTAATATTTACTAAGTCTATTACATTCACTAACACTTTACAGACTCGACCAACTGACAGACACACTAAGATGTATCAACAAACTCCCCCGTGTCTTCAGCTTGGTCTTCAAAATTCTTCAATTAACCCAGCCTGCTGGAAATACACCGCCAGCGTGTATTCCATGTGTTACACATACGTTGACAATCCTTTGAAATTGCAATGCTATCTTCTTATTCGCAGCATTTTTCTGATTAAAGCGTATTGTATTGTCGAACAGCTTTCTTAAGTCATTTGATGATAGGTTTATCAAGTTCATTGGATCAAACACTCTGAACTGGGCTTTCTTTAAAACCATATAATGACTTCTTCTCTGGTTGCTCCGTCTCAGGCACAAAAATCAGCACTGCCTCACCAGTATGAACATCCAGTTCCCAGTAATGGAATCTTCTCAAAAAGTCCAGGGGAACTGTTTCCAGAGGAATCTTCTTCAAGCAATCAGCCGGAGGATAACGCATTCTGATCAATGGCTGATTGGTGACCGGATCTAACCATTTTCTGTAGATAATTCTCGTTCCCAGCGTCGGTTTGATAAAGCTGTATCTTTTAGTACGGATTTCTCTTTGCAGAGTTGTCTGAATAAAGTTTGCGCAGTCATCTCTTGAAGGATTTATCAAATTTAGCTGAGCGAGACGATTAACTTCTCCTTTCGGCAATGTGCTCAGCTTGGTGAATGATCTCTTGAAATATTGAACGCCATCTAATCTCTTGATCATGAAAACACCATTTGATATCTTCCAACTTTTGATTAGTCCAGTATAAGCTCCACTGACTTTATATGATTTGCAGGTAACCGGCACTTGTTTTCCATCTTTTCCGTGCGGCCACCATTTAGCAATCTTTTCAGCTTTTGTTTCAATGATTTCGTCTTCTTGAATTGGAGCTTCAGAAGGTCCTTTATCCTGATCCTCAGATGCATTTTAAGCTTCATCTTCAGATGAATCAGTTTCAATTATTGGAGCATCATCATAGAATTCATCTTCACTCAAGACTTCTTCTTCATAATCCACATCCTCATTTTCTCCATAATCTTCATTCTCAGATTCAGAATTTTCTTCGTTTAGCATTCGCTGAATAAATGAAAGATCAGCACACGAGTAGTCAACAGCCAAAGGTCTCGGCTGGCCTGGAGTGTGGTGCACAGGAAAATACTCTAAACGGGCTGTTTCATTATCAGTATCAAAAGTTACATTATCAGTTTGTACAGACTCAGACTCCAGTCCACTTGGTTCTATTGATGGACCAGAGGGAACAGACTCCCCCGGGCCAAGTGACCGGGTCTCAAACTCCCTAAACTTATCCTCGAGACCTGTAATCCGGGAGGTTTGAGCTTCGATCAGCGCAGCTTGAGACTGAATGATTTGAGCTTGAGCTTCCACAGTCTTCTGCATTGCCTCCATCCGTTCGAAAAGTTGCTTGATAACCTCCGGATGAGGTTGCACGGGTGTCTGAATCTCTGACGGTCCAGCGGCTGAAGAAGTACGTGGCCGACTGGACGTCTGAACATCATCAGAGACAATGTAAGTGACGTCCTCACGGGGCCTTTTACCCGTAGATCGAGGAGGAGAAGCCACATAATCGTCAATCTCACGGAAGAGATCATCTGACGAGAGGTCGGTAGGCGGAGGCGGGTGAGTAGCTGGAGCTGGAGCAGGTGCCTGAACAGGTGCTGGAGGGGAAAGTGGCCTCGGAACGGGAGCCGGGTCACAAAACCCATCACCCTCCGGAGGCACATAGGCCTCATCAATAATATGCCCAAAAAGCGGCACATCAGGCGGAACCGGTGCGCCCTTCGCATATTGGCCCGAGACCACAAAAATCCGAGTATTCATCGGCGTTTGACGAAATTGATGATGAGGAGCGACCGGTAACCCTGGAAGCAGATGATTGATTAGGAGTTGGATAAAACGTGGATATAAGGCCCACTGTCCTTCGCCAGCCTGGGCGTGATCAACCATGACCCGAAAAATATAGCCCGAAAAGTTGAAATCTTTGTTATAAACTAGGGCGAGCATAGCGGAGGCGGTGGAGTGGCTCATTCCATCGAAGCCAGCCTTGCGTCCAGAAAGACAGACGATCATAATGTGCATAAGATACCGCCAGACCTTGGTGAGAAAGGCCTTGCGGTATTGATCGCGGGGAACACCAGGATATCCCATACGAATCATTCCACCGGCAAGAAAATCGTTGGCAAAAGCAACCGGCATATCAGAGTGATCAGGGAACTGGAAGAAATCCCGAATAACTTGCTCTGAAAGAATGATTTCTCGATCGTGAACCCGGGAAATAAGCCGGGTAAACTCAAGATCTGAGTTGACCACCGCATTGACCCAGAACTCCGTGATATGATCACGATAGATAGTTGTGGCGGCAGTGATTGCATTATGAATTCTGGATCTGCGCAAAAACTTGATCATCGGACGGTACGGCGCCGCCGATTCCTTTTCATCGTCCAGAAAAGCAGTCACATTGTGACGGGGTTCCCAGAACAGAGCATTCACATTTACATCTGCCATAGCTAAAATAACACAATAAACTTGAAAGCCGTTAGATTTAAACAAGTTTAAATGTTGACATTTTTGTGAAGTTAAAATGTCATGCGACATAAGCGTTGTGTCGCAACATGAAGGCGACAGAAGTCTGCGACATAAGACAGTTGTGTCGCAGAACAGTAGCGACATAAATAGTTGTGTCGCATAAGAGTAGCGACATAAAACTGAAATCATCCTGCGACATAGTGGCTATGTCGCAATGAAGAAAGATTGTGTCGCAAAGACGAACACGATGAAACCCAGATTTTTTAGGGTTAAAAATTTTGGGGCTTTCGTGTTTAAACTGTTTCTAAGGGTGCACAAGCATGTCAAAAGCATTATTCAACATAATATATCCACAATTTAACACTCTAAGACATGCAATTTTGAAAAATATTGAAAACCTAAAAAAAAAAAAACCGCAACTTTAAATTCAAATGTACAATCGATTAGTTGATGAAAGCGAGTAATAGTAGTACCTTTAGATGCGTACAGGTAAGGAGAGCAAGAAACAAGCAATGAATCGAACGAACAAGCCACAGAAGATCGTGAAAAATTCGAAAATTGAGCCGGGTTCGTTGTGTCGCAGGGGTCCAGTTGTGTCGCAGGGATTTGAGTGTTGTGTCGCAGGTAATTAAAACTAATTATAGCGACACGAGGGTATTTATACCCGCAACACACTAAGCGACACAAGGGTGCGACACAGGAGTTGTGTCGCTTGAAGGTCAACACAAATATGCGACACAAGCCTTGTGTCGCAGAAGTCAATCAAGGGTTAAATTTAAATTATTTATTTGTGACACTTATAAAATAAAATCAAATAAATTAGACATATAATAATAACAGAAAAGAACTTTTGAGATGTGTCGTTTTAGGGATCATATCAGGATAACATGCACTTATTAGGAATAGTAAGTGTTATTTCGATTATCAGTATGTTTGTCCTCTTTAAATTTACTTAGCATAGTTATATAAAGATTAGTTCAAGACGACTATTGATATTTTAACCATATAAACATTTGTACTTAAGTATATGATTTCAGCTCATAATGAGATGAACCACTTGTGTTATTATTAGCATGCATATTATATTATATAGCTCACATTAAAATATACATTTGAAATCAAAACATGTTAGTAATTTCTTTATAGAAGGTGAGGGTATGAACGTATCTTTAGACCTAAGATAGCGGTGACAGGTCTGTACTTTCGTACAACAGAGTCACATAAACAATAGTTCGGGTTGAACAAACACCAGTCTGAACACTTTAAACTAGAGGGTACAGGTCTGTACTTTCGTACAACAGAGTACCATAGTTTAACACAAACCAGTACGAGGCAATCTTTTTTATAACTTTTCTAGTACATTTGTACATTATATTTTAGAATTTAGATATGCCACGGGTACGCAATAGTTGTCTATAACTTCACATAGACTACGTACCTAAGTTCTTTTCAAGAATATATTAGATGAAACCAGGTCTGTATTTTCATACAACAGAGGAGACAACTAATATGTTCCCCCAGATAACACCATACAAAGACCCTATATCTTAGATCATAACATGTTTATTATCCAAATATTAAGACGAAGCGTTAAAATATTTCGGACATTTTTTGCCCTTATTTTAACTTAATGTCATACATATTAATATGTCTTTATATAAAATAATATGCATATTTGAAAGTTAAGCTTCTTAGTAACTTTAGAACAAATGCCTACCAATACATCATTTGATGAAGCTAATATTTATAAAAGGTATTTCAAGTATGCTAGATAAATCTACTGACACATCAAACATAAACCTTAAAATTCCATTTTATGCATGTTTCCTGATGTACTATCATTTCCCAATTGTTTACAGACACAATTCAACGTCTCGTTTAACAATGTTGCAACTATTGCATTTCTTTAATACTAACAAGTATAAGGAGTGGCAGTTGCGGTATTATTATTATTATTATTTTTTTTTTTTTTTGAATTATAAGGTCACAAATTTTACTGGTTGAGTTGAAAGAAACGTAACCCTATCATGTTGACAAGCTCATCGAAACGAGCACGGGAAAATGCTTTGGTAAACAGGTCGGCATTCTGCTTAAGGGTATCTATTTGAACCAGATCAATTAGGTGTTTTTCATAACAGTCACGAATGAAGTGAAACCTAATTTCTATGTGTTTGGTCTTAGAATGTTGGACAGGATTACGGGTAATACAGATAGCAGCAGTATTATCTATATGAATAGGAGTCATAGTTAAGAGTAAACCGTAATCGCGCAACTGGTGTTGTATCCAAAGAACCTGTGAGCAGCAACTAGCAGCAGCAATATACTCGGCCTCTGCGGTTGAGGTAGAAACCGTCGTTTGCTTTTTGTACTGCCAAGAAACCAATCGAGATCCAAGAAACTGACATCCACCAGAAGTAGACTTCTTATCCATGTTGCATCCACCATAATCCGAATCCGAGAAAGCAGTAAGCTCAAAGTTTTTCTCATTAGAGTACCATAGACCAAGAGTTGGTCTATATTTGAGATAACCAAAAATCCGCTTAACTGCTTTCATATGAGACACTTTTGGTTTGGCCTGATACCTGGAACAGAGAGAGACGGCAAAGACAATGTCCGGACGTGATGCAGTGAGATACATCAGAGAACCAATCATAGATCGGTAATCTTTCTCCGGACAGTCCTCTTCATCCTCTGCTGGACCAAGGTGATGGTTCAGCTCCAAAGGCGTCCCATAGGGTTTACAATCAGTCAAGTGATAGCGAGTCAACATATCGTTAACATACTTGGACTGATGTATGTATATGCCCTTAGCAGATTGTTCGACTTGAACTCCCAAAAAGAATTTCAATTCCCCCATTGCGCTCATTTCAAATTCTGACTTCATTATCCTCTCGAAGTCGCGACACAGATCATCCTTGGTAGACCCAAAGATGATGTCGTCCACATACACCTGTACCAAAAGAAGATCCTCGCCAACATGCTTGATGAAGAGTGTACTGTCAATTGTCCCCCGTACGAAACCATGCTTCAGTAGATGAGTTGCAAGTCTCTCATACCAAGCTCTAGGAGCTTGATGAAGACCGTACAACGCCTTATCCAACTTGCAAACATAATTTGGATGTACGGAATCCTCAAAACCCGGTGGTTGTTTGACGTAGACTTCTTCAACCACTTGACCGTACAAGAAAGCACTTTTCACATCAAGCTGGTATACCCGAAAACCCTTGAAGGAGGCATATGCTAGAAAAATGCGAATGGATTCCAAACGAGCAACCGGGGCAAACACTTCGTCATAGTCCAAGCCTTCAATTTGAGTGAAACCCTGGACTACTAATCGTGCTTTGTTGCGAATAACAACACCCCGATCATCCTTCTTCACGCGATAGACCCAACGAGTACCAATGGGATGAACCCCCTTGGGTAGAGGCACTAGAGTCCAAACTTGCAACTTTTTGAATTGTTGAAGCTCTTCTTGCATGGCCTCAACCCAATAGGGATCCTTCAACGCATCAGTGGTCTTTTTAGGTTCGACTTGTGAGAGAAAGCATTCTTCCATCAGTGACGCAAGACAAACTTGAGCAACATCTTCATTAGAGGAAAACGGTGAAGCAGATACTTCAGCGGCTGCAAGTTAACGTCTTGTTAATACTCCTTTTGCTAAGTCACCAAGTATAGCATCAACAGGATGTGACACATTGATCCGAGAGCTCGGAATTGTAGCTGGAACAATGACAGAGTCAAGGTTTGTGAAATCAGCTTCAACCTCGAGCTCAGGTTCAAGGAATTCAGCTTGATCAGATGCTGATAACGGTTCAGGATTAGAAAGGTCAGGTTCTTCATCATTGACTATTTCGGGAACATCTTCAGTAAATGGTGGAGATGAAGGAACAACAGATACAGCAGGAGCAGTATCGGGTGTGGCTGTAGGTGGTGAAGGAACACAGATGGGTGAAGTATTGGATGCAAGATCCAACCCATGAAGCAACGTTACCATTTCCTCTTCTTCAAGTTCCGCAGGGAGATTGAAGGAATCAAACAATGTTTGATAATCAAACAAGTGTTCGGGTCCTTTTCCCTGAGGATTGTCAGTGTAGTGGAAGAAAGTAACCTCAAAATGTTCTTCCACACGCTTAGTCACGAGGTTATACACACGCTTGTTAGGTGAGTTGGTAGAGAATCCCAAGAAAACTCCCTCACATGATTTCTCACCGAACTTTGCAATTCGTTCCTTGGTGTGTAGAATCGTACATAAGCAGCCAAACGGTTCAAGAAACTGTAGATTAGGCCTTCGGTTGTTGAACAACTCATAAGATGTCTTGTTCCGTTTCTTAACCGTTAAAACCCGATTAAGGACATAGCAGGCCATGTTCACAGCTTCGGCCCAAAAGGTGATTGGAAACTTGGAATCAGATAACATTGTACGAGCAGCTTCAATCAATGTCCTATTCTTTCGCTCAGCAACTCCATTTTGTTGTGGAGTCTGAGCGGCACTGAATTGATGTTCAATGCCATTACTTAGACAGTACAGTTCCATAATAGAATTTTTAAACTCTATACCATTATCACTTCTTATTCGTTTGATTTCCATCTCACACAAGTTTTGCAACTTGTCGAACAAATAGATGAGAATCTCAGGCACTTCATCCTTAGTCTTCAAGAAATAAACCCAAGAAAACCGTGAATAGTCATCTGTGATCACAAGACAGTATGAAGCTCCTCCCAAACTCTTCTTACTAACCGGTCCAAAAAGATCCATATGGAAAAGCTCCAATGGTTTTTAAGTTGAATTAACCAGCTTTGGTTTGTGAGGCTTCTTATGTTGCTTTCCCTTTTGACAAGGAATACAATGATCATTTAACCCAAAAGATTGCTTAGGGACACCTCGCACTAGATCATTCTTGATCAGGTAGTTTATTTTGCGAAAGTGCAAGTGTCCCATACGCCTATGCCATAGAAGTGATTCCTTCTCGGGAGCTTTCGATAAGAGACATGTGAGCTGTTTGGTTTCAACAGTACTCATGTCAAGGATATAAGTATCTCTCTCTCGAGGTGCCCTCAGTAGCACCCATTCTTCAGGGATAACAAATCCCGGCTTCAGAATACAACACTCAGTATCTGTGAAAACAGTAGTGTACTTCTTATCGCACACTTGAGAGACACTGAGTAGGTTGTGTTGCAGTTGTTCCACGAAATTTACCTTCTCAAAGCTTACACTTCCATTGGTAAGCGTACCCTGACCCGAGATGACACCTCCCTTATCACCCGCAAAAGCCACATAACCACCATTGTAGTCATGTACTTCAGATAATAGAGAGATATCACCGGTCATGTGCCTCGAGCAACCGCTGTCGATGTACCATTTACTATTCTTTACAGCTACAGATTGCTGTGGCACTACAAACAAAGGTAAATCAATTAGTAATGGAGACCCAAGCCTTGATAGTCTTGGGTACTCCAGTGACATCATCAACAACAACCACATCAGTCAAAATTTTATTTTCAAACATTTTAGAATGTTTGACTGATGGAGTATTGTCTGATGTAGAATCGTTTTGAGATTCTTTAATCTTCCAAACCTGCTTTAGTTTGGGTGCTTGCGAGTCAATAACTTTGAGTTTTAAATTGTGCAATTTATTTAGCTCAATTTTATTTATTTTAACAGTTGGGACAGGAGTCTTCAAGCCATTTATTGATTTCTTTGAAAGAGTTTTATATGCTGAGACTCGAGAAACTTTCTTCCCCAGATGTTTCTTAGCAAGCACAGGACACACATTTATTAAATGACCTTGCTTCTTGCAGTAGAAGCAAGATCGTCGCTCAACACTGGATTGAGATTGGGGAACAAACCGAGGAGCATGACCAAAAGAAGCACTTGTTGAACATTTACATTTATGTGAATTTTCAACAGAAGATGCTTTAGGAAAATGTTTAGAAGATTTCATTTGAATAGTTGGTTTAGAACTAATCTTCTTTTGAGGTTCAGCCATAGCTTTACCTTTTCCCTTAGACTTAGCCTGTTCTATGTTTTCTATAGTATTTATGTGTTTTTCAGACTTAGTCGTTTTCTTCATTTGGTTGTACTCTTGTTCAGTTATGTCCTCAATTTCAATTTCCTCTTCAGTGATACGAGGAAGCACAGAAAGAGACTTGACTAACTTAGGCTGAATGACAATATTAGACTGAATTAGCTCAGTCTGATGAGTTACAGCCTTGGTAGCATTAACTTTCTCAACCTTTTGAGTCTTACTTGTTTCAGACTCACTAGTAATAGCCCTAACTGGCTCGGGCTTACTAGTTTCAGGTAGTTTGGATGCAATGATGACATTTTCAGCCTTAAACAGCTCAGGCTTACTTATTTTGATGCTAACTGCAGGTTTAACAGGTTTGACATCTATCTTAGAATAGATAGGTGTCAATTCATTCACGTTTTCCCTGACAGGCATAGGAAGATAGTCTTTAGGAGGTGCAACTTGATGAAAACCAAGTCCCGCCTTACTTTTTGTATCAGTTCTCTGTGCCTGTAGGATTTCATCAAAAACTAGAGAGGATGTGGAAAAGTTTGAAAGCTTTTTCTTAAGATTTAGAACCTCAGTTTGAGATTCAACAAATTCCTTTATAACAAAAGATAGCATATCGACATAGCTGCCAATTTCATCTTGTTGTTCAAAAATCTTAGCTTTTAGTTCCTTTTTCTCTTCCAAAACAGCTTTTAACTTTTGACCACTCGCCTTATCACTATTTCTTAACATTTCATTAGTTTCATTTAAGTTTTCGATGATAGTGTTAAGGCGTTTGGTATCCTCTCTATACCTGTTTAACTGATTTGTTAGTTTTATGCATGACACACATTGTAAGGGTTCATAATCTACCTCATGCACGTCAGCCATCAAAGCTCTTTCTGTAGCTTCTTCATCTGGATCAGACCAATCCAAAGCATTGTTTGAAAGCAGCAGCGCAGCGGAAACCATAGCTTTCTCATCACTCTTAGCCTTATCAGATGAATGATACTGTGAAGGTTTAGACAATCCAGAGGGAGGGTTCTTCTTACGATCACATTCACTGTCACACCCCGCTAAAGCGGAAACACGAGGTGTCACAGCTAATGATTTCATAACACAAAGATATAGCAACCATACCATTTAAATTACGGTGAAATAGCCTTGGAAGCATCAAAAGATACATCAAATTGTACAAAGTATACGGCATTATTACAAACATATTACAAAAATTTAGTTCAAAGTCCGTTTAAATGGCTTGGTCGACATAATCCCATACATTAGCCCACATATGATCCGTGCTTACCGACGTTCTCCTGAAAAGCATGCCAAAATAAAAGGTCAACTATGGCCATAGTTGGTGAATTCAGAGTTTGAAATATTTAAACCGAAAGTGTGTCCAATCGTGGACATAAGTGTGGGTATAGCCGTCCGATTTGTGGACGCTATCTTCCCTGTGTTTGTCCAATCGGGACAGTTATAACAAGCATTTGGTTGATAAAGATATTGCAAGTAAACATGTGGTAATAAAGAGAGAATGTATAAGCCTTGAGACCACAACTAATCCGGTTATCTGACCGCTGCCCCAGAGTATAAGAGCTGCATGTTCTTCAACAAACATGAGTAAAAGGCGATATTATGCACCCACGTTGAAGTGTGAGTGAGGGATGGTCCTACCCTAAATAGCATGCTACCCATAATATCTACGGCTCGTCGCTACGAGTTAATTAGTGGTGGGTTAGTTACAGGGGACTTTGAGTATAAGAAAAACCCAAGCTTAACATGTTGACATACCACAGTTCGCGTAAAATAGCTCAAAAGCAGTTGATAGTACGTAAAAGTTCAACCAAAAGTTTAAAGTAATTGCATGCTTTCAGCCCCAAAAATAGAAATCAGAAAGAGGGGACAATGAACTCACCTTGTGAGTTGAGTTAACGGTTTAAGCTGTGAGAATGTTGCAACTGAAGAGATGCTCTAATCGAGACCTAGTCCAGTAGTAAAGTGCCCATTAATGTCTAGTGATATGCTTTAATATGATAGCTTGTACCAATTGGTTACCCACGGTTTTTAAATAACAATCTGCCCAGGTTTTTGTAGTTGGTTTCGTGACTCTTCTTAGCAAAACTAAACAATTTCTGGACATCTTCTTGATACACCTCAAAATATTTGATCTTTGGTGTATGATTTAGGTTTTGTGTGAAAGATTAGAAAGCAAGTTATTCCCAATTTAGAGTCACCATTTTTATGAAGAATAGAGGGGGATACGGTTGTCCAAAGTTAACTTGAAAATCTGGACAGAAAGTTGTCCAATCTTCTTATTTTATCTAAAACACATAACTTTTTATAAAATTCGTACGTAAATGATTCGAACAAACTTTAAGTGTGTGTTTTATTTGCAAAACATTATCATATTTCAGGTACAAAAACCCTAATGCACACATATTTTAAGAAGTGTAACAGTAACTAGAATGAAAATAAGTGGGTTGTGCAGAATAGAACGTAAACATTCTTGCACTTTATGATTACCTTTTCGACCAGGAATATGGGCGTTGAGTGATAAGTTTCTGTCCACCAAGAGTTGTGATTTAGCAAGTATGCTGGAGTGACCGATTACTGGGTGAGATGTGATGAATATGTTGAGTGTTATGTTAAAACCGGATGTATGTGTTGGAAGAGTTGAGAGAAAATGGGTGAAAGTGTTTGAGTAAGTGTGTGTATGTGAATCTGCCGTTTGATACAAAAGGAATAAGGGGTAGAGTGTATATGATTAATGTCAGGGAGTTTGATTGGATGAGGGTGGAGGTGATTTATGGGGAGTGTAAGTTAATTGATTTGGTTTTATGGAAAATGGGTTTTTCTGGCCGTTTTTGAGAGAAAAGAGGTAATCATAACCCTTTTTGCGTGCACGGTTTAACTCTATTTCAAATATTGATGTTCCTTTTACAGAATATGAATGGTTACTTATCATTTTAGACTATTTAGAAAGTAATTAAATCGGGCAGGAAGGTTTACTGTACATGTGGGTAATATTTGGTTGATTTTAGAAATTGTTTAAGCATATCACTAACAGTAGATTGACACTAAGTATTTCATAATTTGTTCGTGACATTAGTGTGCCAACAGTAATAATTTTGATCTAGCAGTGGAAACTGAACTAACAGTGGTAGTAATGAAAGCGGTAGTAACTCGACCACCAGTGGAAACTCAAACAGTGGTAGCAAACAGTTGTAATAATAAACAGTAGTAACTCGACTACAGTGGTAACTGAACTAACAGTGGAAACTGAACTAACAGTTGAAACAAGGAGAGCAGTAGTAACTCGACTACCAGTAGCAACTCACTAGCAGTAGAAACTGAATGTCACGAGCAGTGTTAACTGAGGAATGATCTTAGCAGTGGAAACGGTGACAACAGTACTAATTTGTACTAACAGTGGAAACGGTGATTTGTGCTAGCCGTGTTAACTACTTAGCAGTGGAAACGGTGACAACAGTACTAATTTGTACTAACAGTGGAAACGGTGATTTGTGCTAGCCGTGTTAACTACTTAGCAGTGGAAACGGTGACAACAGTACTAATTTGTACTAACAGTGGAAACGGTGATTTGTGCTAGCAGTGTTAACTACTTAGCAGTGGTAACTGAATGTCACGAGCAGTGTTAACTAAGAAATGATCTTAGCAGTGGAAACTCCTCACCAACAGTACTAACTACAACCAATCAGTATTAACTTTTGCTTAGCAGTATAAACTATAAATCTTGAGAAGGTCAGGTCCAGATTTAGGTGGAGATGGAGTTAAGTATTAACCTGATATTTTTGGTGGTTGTTACAGTATCTCCCCGTTGAAAAGAATTTCGTCCCGAAATTCAATTTGTTCCATTGGTTGCCAAAGTGCTAGGAAATAAATGTGGGTATTTGTGTCGAATATGGTCTTCGCGTTCCCAAGTAAATTCAGGACCTCGACATGAGTTCCATCGAACTTTAACAATGGGTATCTTACTTCGTTTTAAACTTTTGACCTCTCGGTCCATGATTTCAAGTGGCTCTTCCACGAAGTTTAGATTGTCCTCTATTCGGATATCATCGAGAGGGACAATTAGTGTTTCGTCGGCTAGACATTTCTTTAGATTGGAAACATGGAATGTGTTGTGAATGTTGCTAAGTTCCTGGGGTAGTTCTAGTCGGTACGCGACCTGACCAATCCTTTCTATTATCTCAAAAGGTCCAACATACCTTGGGTTAAGTTTGCCTCGCTTTCCAAAGCGGATCATGCCCTTCCAGGGTGACACTTTCAAAAGTACTTTGTCGCCGACTTGAAATTCCCAAGGTTTCCTACGGTTATCAGCGTAGCTTTTCTGCCTACTCCTGGCAGTCCTCAATTTTTCCCTGATGATAGTGATTTTATCAGTTGTCTCTTGAATAACATCGAGTGTGATTAGCTGTCTATCACCGGTTTCTAACCAACAAAGTGGTGATCGACACTTACGACCATATAACGCCTCAAAGGGTGCACAGCCTATGCTCGTGTGGCGACTGTTGTTGTAGGAAAACTCCACTAATGGCAAGTGGGTATCCCAGCTGCCTTTAAAATCTATGGCACAGGCTGTTAACATGTCTTCCAATGTTTGGATGGTTCGCTCACTTTGACCATCGGTTTGTGGATGGTAGGCGGTGCTCAAATTTAGTTGAGTGCCTAGGGCCTTTTGAAGTTGTTGCCATAAGCGTGACGTGAATCGGCTATCTTTATCGGAAATGATGGAGAGTGGTATTCCATGACGTACAACGATTTCGTCGATATAGATTTGAGCGAGTTTGTCCATCTTGTAATCTTCTCGGATGGGAATAAAGTGCGCTGATTTTGTTAATCTGTCCACTATGACCCATATAGAGTCATGTCCTCTTGCCGTTCGTGGCAATTTCGTGACGAAATCCATTGATATTTGTTCCCATTTCCATTGTGGGATTTCCGGTTGTTGCAACAATCCTGATGGCTTCTGGTACTCTGCCTTGACTTTGGAGCAAGTCAAGCATTTTCCCACGAATACCGCAATATCCTTTTTCATTCCTGGCCACCAATAGTATTCCCTTAAGTCCTTGTACATTTTATCAGCTCCGGGGTGAATTGAATACTTGGATCTATGGGCTTCTTCAAGAATGATTTTTCTCAGTTCATTGATATTCGGAATCCAAACTCTTTCCTTGAAGTACCTAACTCCATCGGACTTGATTTCTAATCTTTGATCCAGGTTATGCATTGTTCCATTCTTTATGTTCTCTGGTTTCAAAGCTTCAACTTGAGCTTCCAAGATTTGAGTTTTCAGACTCGTCTGAACTTGTATTCCCAATGCTCGCACTCGCGAGGGTCTCAACTTTTCCTTCCTACTTAATGCATCGGCTACGACGTTAGCCTTGCCTGGATGATACTTGATGTCGCAGTCGTAATCACCTAGCAGTTCTACCCACCTTCTTTGTCTCATGTTGAGCATCTTCTGATCGAGGATATGCTGAAGACTCTTATGATCAGTGAAGATGGTGCACTTTGTGCCATACAGGTAGTGTCTCCAGATCTTCAGAGCAAACACTACCGCTCCTAGCTCCAAGTCATGTGTTGTATAATTCTTCTCATGCTCCTTTAGTTGTCTTGATGCGTAGGCAATCACCTTATTCCTTTGCATCAGCACGCAGCCCATTCCTTGGTGGGATGCGTCACAGTATACGACAAAATCTTCCGTTCCTTCCGGTAAAGCTAAGATGGGCGCGTTACATAGCCTACTCTTCAGTGTCTGAAACGCTTCTTCCTGTTCTTCTCCCCAAGAGAACTCCTTAGCCTTCTGGGTCAGCTCAGTTAGCGGTTTAGCAATCCTTGAAAAATTCTCGATAAACCTTCGGTAGTAACCAGCTAATCCCAGAAATTGGCGTATCTCTGTAGGGGTTCTCGGGGCTTCCCATTTCTTGATAGCCTCGACTTTAGCTGGGTCAACATGAATTCCCTCCTGGTTAACCACGTGACCAAGAAAGTGTACCTCTCGGAGCCAAAACTCACACTTTGAGAACTTGGCGTACAGCTTCTGCTCCTTTAGTAACTTCAATATTATCTCCAAGTGCCGCTCATGGTCCTCCTTGCTTTTGGAGTAAATCAGTATATCGTCGATGAACACAATTACGAACTTGTCTAGATATGGGCGACACACCCTATTCATCAAATCCATGAATACCGCGGGTGCGTTGGTTAGCCCAAACGGCATTACCAAGAACTCATAATGCCCATATCGCGTCCTAAAGGCTGTCTTTGAGACGTCCTCTTCACGGACTCTCAATTGGTGGTATCCTGAACGAAGATCGATTTTTGAAAAGTACGATGCGCCTTGCAATTGGTCGAATAAGTCGTCGATTCGGGGTAGGGGGTATCGGTTCTTTATGGTTAACTTGTTCAACTCTCTATAGTCTATGCACATACGGAATGATCCGTCTTTCTTCTTTACGAAGAGGACTGGAGCTCCCCAGGGCGATGAGCTTGGACGAATTAGTCCATGACTCAGAAGCTCTTGCAGTTGACTGGACAATTCCTGCATCTCGGACGGTGCCAGACGATACGGTGTCTTTGCTACGGGCGCCGCTCCGGGAATTAGGTCGATTTGAAATTCAACTGGCCTAGGTGGGGGAAGTCTAGGTATGTCCTTTGGGAAAACTTCAGGGTGATTTCTGACAACAGGCATGTCTTGAATACGCTTCTCCTCCGGCCTTTTGTCAACTACGTGTGTCAGGAATGCAAAGCACTGCTTCCCCAGGTACTTACGCATTTTCATAGCTGACACAATGATCAGTTTCCTGCCGGGTTTGTCTCCTTGTATGATCAAGGTTTCGTTGTCGGAAAGAGGTATCCGGACAACCTTATCAAAACATCCTATTTCTGCTCGGACTTTCGTCAACCAGTCCATTCCCACAATCACATCAAAACTTTTCAGCTCAATTGGTATTAAGTCAATGTTAAACATCCTACCAGCTAGGTTCAAGGCACAGTCGGGTACTATGTCCCTAGCTTCGAACTCATGACCGTTAGCGTATTCAATAGTAAAGATTTCATTTAGTTGTACAGAGTCTAATTCAATTAATGGTCTGAGTTCTAACGAGACGAAACTCTTCTCGGCTCCCGAGTCAAATAATACAGACGCGTAGTGATCGTTCAAGATAAACGTACCTGTTACTGCGTTTGGATCCTGTCTTGCTTCTTCAGCTCCGATGACGAATGCCCGGCCCCTTGCTGGTCCCCTCTGATTCCCAGCATTGTTGGGGGCGTTGTTCAATCGTGGGCAGGCGTTCCACAGGTGATCTTGGCTTCCGCATTCGTAGCATGCCGCTTTCGGACGGTCATTTACGTTCCCAGCTCTGCAATACTTGCCGGTGTGGCCCACTTGATTGCATTTTTCACACACTGGACAATTTCCAGCATGGTGAAATTTGCATTTATTGCACTTTGGGTGAGGACCACTGTATTGCTTCGGTCCTTGAGCCGCAATGCCAAAGTTTCTGGCCACCATTGGCTTCTTGTTGGGATAACCGCCACCTCTTTGCCTTGGCTGGTCATCCACCTTGCGCTTACCAGAGTCGTTTTCTTTTAGACGACCCACCGGTCCGGACCACATCATTGGTCAGGCGGTTGGCCATCACAACTGCGGCCTGTATGGTGGTTGGGTTCGCCGCGGTAACCATCCCCCGGATTTCAGGTACTAATCCCCAGATGTACCTATCGATCCTTTTCTCCTCGGGGTTCACCATGTGAGGCACTAGTCTTGCAAGTTCATGGAATCGGGCGGTGTACTTATCAATATCCGTTCCGACCATGGAGTGATTCCAGAACTCGGACTCAAGTTTCTGGAGTGCGTCCTTCGGACAATACTCCTCGGTTAACAACTTTTTGAACTCCTCCCAGGTGAGGTTGTATGAGGCTTCACGGCCTCGGCACTGAATCTGGTTGTTCCACCAGGTCAATGCCCTTCCTTGGAGCATACATGCAGCATACTCGACCTGGTTTTCACTCGCACATTTGCTAATATGGAGTACGGACTCCATGCTCTCGATCCATGACAGCAGTCCGACCGCGCCCTCCGTTCCTCGGAACTCCTTGGTTCGGCAAGACATGAAAGTCTTGTAGCTACATCCGGGATTGTTGTTGTTGTTGGGAGGTGCTACAGGGGTTGCTTGTGTGGCATTCAAGCTTGCGGTGATTTGTGCCACGAGGTTCGGCAAAGCCGCGTTGAGTTGTTGGGCGATTTGGTCAGCCATGTCATTTGTGTTTCTCCTAGGAGGCATGATTCTACGATATTCACAAGGTTTTGTTTCAGAAACGCATACATGTTTAGTCTTAGTTATAGTTAAGGATTTCGCGCGTTGTAATCCGTAAGATTCGGTAGTAATAGATGAGCATAGCAATACTGAATGTATATAAAGTTAAAATAGGATAGTATTCATCTTTTTGGAAAATGGATAATACCAATATACATAATTTGTTCGGCCTTAAGCTCCTTAAGCCGCAACTTAACCAAATCAAAAGACAATAGTTCAGCTTTTTAAATTTAAGAGTCAATCTATGACAAGGTCATCACAACAAGCCAAGTGAGTACAATGAATACCAACAGACCCAAACCTGTGCAAGCCCATACTAGGTTCCTGGTGGTTCTCCTAGTCATCTCCGCATGTACCCCAGCCCTAACCGCCTGGTGGGACAATCCTTCTAACAATTCGGACATCTCGTACAAGAGCTGTCCTTGGTGATCAATCCTTCCCCGACAGTGGTGTAGCTCATTAGTCATTAAGTACATCCTCCTTAACTCTTCGGCGGTCATCCCTGCTCTATGACCTGCCGGCATTCCCATAACGGTATGGGATGACGATGCCTCTCTTGGTCGGGATATGACAGGATTGACATAGTCATTCTTCCTTTCCTGCCATGTGTATCTATTGGTGACTCGGGTTGGGGCATGGTTAGGCTGGTTGCCAAGATGGTATTCCTGTGGGGGTGCTCTTAGTGTGTCTCCAACGGGGTTAGCAACCCTCATTCTCGCAGTGTGTCTAACACGCGGACTTGATTGGGCTGGTTGTGATGGGACAGGTGCTGGTGATGCTCTAAGGGCAGGTGTGATTCCCTCACTACTTGCTCCTTGGTCGGTGCTAGTGTCCATGGTTGGTTCCTCGGAACTAGTTGGGACATTCCTAGGGCGACTCGTGATGTAACCCGATGCATCAGCCGAGTAGGGAGTACGAGTGGATGATGAATGAGACATGGTAAGACTGAAAATAAAAGTGTGTTAGGTTGCTAATAACAATGAATGGATCATATGATATGCGTAGCACATGCATGGTAAGGATGAACATTTACATTAACCCGTGACTAACTATTTCAAGTTCCTCACTACTTTTCCCGAATTAGACATAGGTGATCAGGCTATGCTTAATTGAGGCTAAATAATGAAATGCTTGAATTAGTTACACAAGTGTAATGTTCAATGCTTTGTAAGGTGTTGTTTTATATAAAAGAATTTTTTTTTTTTTTTGTTATAGTTTGGTTTTATTTTTGAAAAACCGGTATTCCCTATAAGCTTTGGCTCTGATACCACTTCTGTCACACCCCGCTAAAGCGGAAACACGAGGTGTCACAGCTAATGATTTCATAACACAAAGATATAGCAACCATACCATTTAAATTACGGTGAAACAGCCTTGGAGGCATCAAAAGATACATCAAATTGTACAAAGTATACGGCATTATTACAAACATATTACAAAAATTTAGTTCAAAGTCCGTTTAAATGGCTTGGTCGACATAATCCCATACATTAGCCCACATATGATCCGTGCTTACCGACGTTCTCCTGAAAAGCATGCCAAAATAAAAGGTCAACTATGGCCATAGTTGGTGAATTCAGAGTTTGAAATATTTAAACCGAAAGTGTGTCCAATCGTGGACATAAGTGTGGGTATAGCCGTCCGATTCGTGGACGCTATCTTCCCTGTGTTTGTCCAATCGGGACAGTTATAACAAGCATTTGGTTGATAAAGATATTGCAAGTAAACATGTGGTAATAAAGAGAGAATGTATAAGCCTTGAGACCACAACTAATCCGGTTATCTGACCGCTGCCCCAGAGTATAAGAGCTGCATGTTCTTCAACAAACATGAGTAAAAGGCGATATTATGCACCCACGTTGAAGTGTGAGTGAGGGATGGTCCTACCCTAAATAGCATGCTACCCATAATATCTACGGCTCGTCGATACGAGTTAATTAGTGGTGGGTTAGTTACAGGGGACTTTGAGTATAAGAAAAACCCAAGCTTAACATGTTGACATACCACAGTTCGCGTAAAATAGCTCAAAAGCAGTTGATAGTACGTAAAAGTTCAACCAAAAGTTTAAAGTAATTGCATGCTTTCAGCCCCAAAAATAGAAATCAGAAAGAGGGGACAATGAACTCACCTTGTGAGTTGAGTTAACGGTTTAAGCTGTGAGAATGTTGCAACTGAAGAGATGCTCTAATCGAGACCTAGTCCAGTAGTAAAGTGCCCATTAATGTCTAGTGATATGCTTTAATATGATAGCTTGTACCAATTGGTTACCCACGGTTTTTAAATAACAATCTGCCCAGGTTTTTGTAGTTGGTTTCGTGACTCTTCTTAGCAAAACTAAACAATTTCTGGACATCTTCTTGATACACCTCAAAATATTTGATCTTTGGTGTATGATTTAGGTTTTGTGTGAAAGATTAGAAAGCAAGTTATTCCCAATTTAGAGTCACCATTTTTATGAAGAATAGAGGGGGATACGGTTGTCCAAAGTTAACTTGAAAATCTGGACAGAAAGTTGTCCAATCTTCTTATTTTATCTAAAACACATAACTTTTTATAAAATTCGTACGTAAATGATTCGAACAAACTTTAAGTGTGTGTTTTATTTGCAAAACATTATCATATTTCAGGTACAAAAACCCTAATGCACACATATTTTAAGAAGTGTAACAGTAACTAGAATGAAAATAAGTGGGTTGTGCAGAATAGAACGTAAACATTCTTGCACTTTATGATTACCTTTTCGACCAGGAATATGGGCGTTGAGTGATAAGTTTCTGTCCACCAAGAGTTGTGATTTAGCAAGTATGCTGGAGTGACCGATTACTGGGTGAGATGTGATGAATATGTTGAGTGTTATGTTAAAACCGGATGTATGTGTTGGAAGAGTTGAGAGAAAATGGGTGAAAGTGTTTGAGTAAGTGTGTGTATGTGAATCTGCCGTTTGATACAAAAGGAATAAGGGGTAGAGTGTATATGATTAATGTCAGGGAGTTTGATTGGATGAGGGTGGAGGTGATTTATGGGGAGTGTAAGTTAATTGATTTGGTTTTATGGAAAATGGGTTTTTCTGGCCGTTTTTGAGAGAAAAGAGGTAATCATAACCCTTTTTGCGTGCACGGTTTAACTCTATTTCAAATATTGATGTTCCTTTTACAGAATATGAATGGTTACTTATCATTTTAGACTATTTAGAAAGTAATTAAATCGGGCAGGAAGGTTTACTGTACATGTGGGTAATATTTGGTTGATTTTAGAAATTGTTTAAGCATATCACTAACAGTAGATTGACACTAAGTATTTCATAATTTGTTCGTGACATTAGTGTGCCAACAGTAATAATTTTGATCTAGCAGTGGAAACTGAACTAACAGTGGTAGTAATGAAAGCGGTAGTAACTCGACCACCAGTGGAAACTCAAACAGTGGTAGCAAACAGTTGTAATAATAAACAGTAGTAACTCGACTACAGTGGTAACTGAACTAACAGTGGAAACTGAACTAACAGTTGAAACAAGGAGAGCAGTAGTAACTCGACTACCAGTAGCAACTCACTAGCAGTAGAAACTGAATGTCACGGGCAGTGTTAACTGAGGAATGATCTTATCAGTGGAAACGGTGACAACAGTACTAATTTGTACTAACAGTGGAAACGGTGATTTGTGCTAGCAGTGTTAACTACTTAGCAGTGGTAACTGAATGTCACGATCAGTGTTAACTAAGAAATGATCTTAGCAGTGGAAACTCCTCACCAACAGTACTAACTACAACCAATCAGTATTAACTTTTGCTTAGCAGTATAAACTATAAATCTTGAGAAGGTCAGGTCCAGATTTAGGTGGAGATGGAGTTAAGTATTAACCTGATATTTTTGGTGGTTGTTACATTCACGAGCAAAGTGTCCATAATTTTGACACTGGTAGCATTTCACTTTGCTTTTATTGAAACCCAGACCCTTCTCTTCCGGATCAGTAAAATTCTTCCGCCCAGTCTTCTTCAAGAAGTTCTTGACACGTCTAGTGAGCATAGCCATGCTCCACTTCAAGTCCATTCTTTCCAACTCTTCTTGATCTATTTGACTGAAATCCTCTTCAGTCAAATTCACGGTACTGTTCTTGTTAGACAGAAAATCATCATATGCAGACAAGAAAGCAGTAAAGACAGTTGCATGTTCCTCAGCTACTGCAGAAGATACACCTTGGAAATTTGAATGAATACCACCTCCACCTGAGGAGGTAGTATATCCAAAACCATTAGAATTGCTTGGAGCACCAGAACTCCCCGAAAAGAATGCAGTTCCAGCAGCTCGAGTCGCTGCAGTAGGAACATCCACACCATATAATTTGGGATTCTGTATATGTACAGTAGCCTTTGTCTCCTTTTTCTGCATGTCTAAGAGATCAGCAGCAATCTGTCCAACTAGGTCATCAAGCTCCATATCCATGATATCTTCATCTTTCTCCATAAGCAGCACCCGTGTATTCCACTTTTTGGGTAAAGAGCCCAAAAGCTTCTTATTGACATCAGTTTTGTCAAGATGTACACCCCCCTCGACTAATTCACTCACAAGTTGTGAGTATCTACTGCACATATCCTCAAGAGATTCAGTAGGCAGCATGTCAAAAACCTCAAATTGTTTCTTGATAAGATCCAATTTATTACGTTTGTATTGATCACTGCCACCACATTTCTTTTCAAAAGCTAGCCATAGATCATATGCAGTCTTGTGATGTCGAAGTTGTCTTAACAGCTGTTGAGGTAAGGCCATTGTAATTGCAGAATAAGTTTTACGTTCAGTATCAAAGGCCTTACGTTCCTCAGGAGTCATTGATTTAATAGTCTTTTCAGGTGCAATTCCATTAAATACTCCAGTCTTGACAGGTCGTTCATATCTTTCTTCCAAATAAATCATCATCTCAGGATCGTTGAAAGATACAAAAGCTTCAAACCGTTGACGCCAGTCCAAATAGTTCATTCCATTTGTATACATAGGAGGTTTATTTGTTGAACCCACCTCACTATTATGTTTTAGCATGGCCCCAACTTGTTGAAGAGATGTTGATGTAGAAGATGTCATTGTAACTTACTCGAGAGACTTTTCAAATAAAATCTGAAAATTGAAGTAAGCGACACTAATGTTGTGTCGCAGAAGCACCGATAGCGACACTAAAGTTGTGTCGCAGAAGAACAGATAACGACACTATAGTT
Source organism: Gnaphalium uliginosum (assembly GCA_963930675.1). Lineage (NCBI taxonomy): Eukaryota > Viridiplantae > Streptophyta > Magnoliopsida > Asterales > Asteraceae > Gnaphalium > Gnaphalium uliginosum. Next base: position 46,276,677 of record OZ005685.1, on the reverse strand, counting down.
GTGTCGCAGAAGCGCAGATAGCGACACTAAATTTTGTGTCGCAACAACCTTTATGTCGCAAAATTATGTCGCAACCTTTGTGTCGCAATATTATGTCGCAACACAATGTCGCAAGAATAAGGTCGCAAAACTTTATGTCGCAAGATTAAGGTCGCAGAAACCCTAAAGCGAGACAGAAGTTATGTCGCATCTTGTGTCGCAAAACGGCGCTGTCAGATGCCAAAAACCCCAAAAACGAAAATTTTCGAAAACTAAACGTGTTTTATCAAAAAATTTCGTAAAAACTTAGGTTTTTTAGGTTTACAAACTCCAATCTTCAGCTCCAAAACACCTATAATGAAGATCAAACACCAAAAAGATGTTAAATAATCAAAATATGTATTTAAAACACATATCCTAACGATTTGATACCACCAAAATCAATGATTATGGCTCTAATACCAATTGTAGATCCCTTATTTCAGATCTTTTAATCAAATCGTCACTTAACCCACGCGCGGAATTCGTAGGTCATTAAACACACGAAATATAAAGATTAAACAATCACGAATAAAACAAAATCACTTTATATTTCCTCAAACAAATTCTCTGATCAGATTTACACAGCAAAACGCAGAGAGTAAAAATTAAATCAAAAGTCTAACCCTAATTACAAAGTAATTAGGGTATTTAAACAAATCTGGCCGACTTATGCGACACAATCCTTGTGTCGCAGACTTCACTAATGCGACACAATCACTGTGTCGCAACTACAACTAATGCGACACAAGCCTTGTGTCGCATAACACAGAAAATGTAATATTTACTAAGTCTATTACATTCACTAACACTTTACAGACTCGACCAACTGACAGACACACTAAGATGTATCAACAAATACTTCTAAAGTTAACATATATGGTCGATGACAAAGGTGTTCACGGTTCAGTTTGATTCGCGTTTTGGTAAAAATTGAATCTAAGAATATTTCTGTTTTTAATTCGTTCAGTTTTAGTTTCTCTACGATTCGCTTTTTTGGTTTATAGCCCAATTTTGTTGTTAACTATTATTAAAGGCTCGGTTTATTGCATTATAAAAAATCAAACTGTCGGTTTTATGCGTTTCGGTTCGTTTGTTTCGATTTGATTACCATTCAGTTTTTCGATTTTTGTTGACCCCTAGTCGATGATAGTAAAGTCAAAAGATAGCGATTATTTAAACATGTTAACAGTTCTTTATGGTTTCAATGTAGTGGCGGATCTAGAACTAGAGACCACATGGTTCAGATGAGGAACTAGTAGGATGGATCGGTCGAGTGGGAACGGACCGGGTCGGGTCGGGTTTTCAATTCAAAGTACATATCAAGTATTCAATTTCTCGATCGAGTTTCATAAACTGATAATTCTTCGTAAGTGTAACTATATTATTATTATTATCAAATACTACAAGATTGGTGTTACATGCCGTAGAAATAAACTGGACTCTAAAAAGAATTGAGTCCGGTTTGTACATAAATATGGTGGTCTTTTTTTATGAGTCCGGGTATTTATCATTTATCTGGACCTTTTTCTGAAGTTTAGAGTTCTGTCCTTAACCATAACTGGACTCCTTTTTTAAGTCCCGTTATTTGTAAGTTAGCCAGGACTTCGACTCTTTTCTCCAATTATATAGTCCAGTTCTTTATTTGCAACGGACTCTTTTTGTCTTTAAAAAATTCTATACTTTCCTCCGCAAAGTCGGTCATACGTATATAGATTACTTCCCCTACCACTTATATAGTTGATAAAATAATGTGAAATTTTCTAATACACGTATCTTAATTATCTCATTAATTTAATTCATCTACAACTTATCTCATTATTATTTCATCTATATCTATCTCGAACTCTCTCCATATTCAATTACCACTCTCCTCCTCAATTTCCATTAACTAATCAATTCCTTCAACAATTTAAAATGATTCGTAAAATATTATTATCTTCAGGGGTTACGACTATTTATTCAACAATATTTTATTAAGATATATGTATATATATATATATATATATATATATATATATATATATATATATCTACATATTTTTTTATATATGTGAATATATAAAAGTCAATATTTCTAATTTGCTTTGTTTTTCAATATATAAAGATTGATCGTTTAAGACTTGGTTTATTTAGACAAGAAAAAGTTTCATTATTCACTGTGTGACACCCGGCGAATTAGGCCGTCGTTAACGATTAATTATAGATCATTATTACTCGTATTTAGTATGAAATAGGACTAAATGCAGTAACAGCCCGTATGTATGTAAATATATATATACGCATACGTAATTAAAAATTTATTACGCAAACTCGATCGGATGGGATCCGACACAAAAATACGAACGTTGGTGAAAACTTTTCAGAAATAACGTAAATCTATTTTAAATAGTAGTTATTTACATTATATTATTATTATACAATAAAATACAGACACTTTACGTTTTATGCAAAACGTAGCATACGAAACGTAAACGCGCGAATCGCACTCGGCAAATAAAAGGAGGACTCAAATGTAATATAACAACTCTTTTTAAAACGAACAAACAAATTAAGTTAATGGGCAAGTGAGGAAAAATCAGGTGGATCCCACACAAAAGATAAAAGTTCTGCAAAGTCTAAGACTTTCTAGGCCGGCCCACACACTACCCAAGGGAATATCATCATTTTGGTTACTTACACACACAACTCAACTTTTCATTGACCAAAATCTTCAGAAAACTTTACCCAAAACTTTCTCTCATTTTCTCTCCTCACGGCAACCACAATCAGAAATCCTTTTCATTTTCACTTTTACTCTCAATTCTCACCAAAACTCACAAGGGAACTTACTGGTAACAAGGAGTCAAGCTTCACAAATTTCCTACCCATCTCGTTCGTCACACATATTTCGGGTAAGGACATATTTTTCTCAACTTATTTTGTTATCCGTAGGATTTTGTTGATTTAACATGCTAGTAAGTTCACTCACTAAGTCCAAACTGAAAACCCACTTGAAGTTACCCTAAAACAAACGTCTTTAAGGAAATCTACCAAAGAAACCGTTTAAAATTTCGTGTCAAAACCGATTCATTTCGTTTTATGAGTGTAAAAATATTAAGATTTAACGTGTAAAAGTTTCGGGTCCAAAACGAAATCAATAAATATAAACTCTCGAACAAAAATGAATATTCAGAATACAAACAGTAGAAACGTACTAACAGTGGAAACTAAGGAAATGCACTAGCAGTATTAACTAAGGAAATGCAATAGCAGTATTAACCAAGGAATTGAACTAGCAGTAGAAACAAAGGAATTGAACTAGCAGTAGAAACAAAGGAAGAATGAACTAACAGTAGAAACTAACGAACAGTAGAAACAAAATGAACCAACAGTAGAAACAAAGGAAGAATGAACTAACAGTAGAAACTAACGAACAGTAGAAACAAAGGAAGAATGAACTAACTTAGAAACTAACGAACAGTAGAAACAAAATGAACCAACAGTAGAAACAAAGGAAGAATGAACTAGCAGTAGAAACCATGGAAATTACATTAGCAGAGGAAACTAAGTACATGAACTAGCAGTATTAACTTGGTCACCAGTAGAAACTAAGCGAGCAGTAGAAACCATGTAAAACCTTTAGTCTGTGATAATAGCGACACAAACTTTGTGTCGCTACTGTTAACCACCAACAGTATTAACCGGAAGTACTAACTAGCGACACAAAGACCAGCAGTATTAACTAGCGACACTAGCCTTAGTGTCGCATTAACCTTAGTGTCGCATTAGCCAAACAGTACAAACCCTTGAGTCATAACAACCTCAGTCTGTGAAACCCTCAATCTGTGAACTTTAGCGACACAAGCTATAGTGTCTCAACCCCTTTTAAACTATCACATCTGTTACTGTACAACTCAGGTGGATCTAAACCATATTTTCACAAAATATTTAATTCGCGTGACAATACATAACTATGATAATTACTTGGATACACACAACTTGTATTTTTACGGATATATATCGAAACGTAACATAATAATAATGTCTTCGGGAATTATTATTACAAACCATCACCAACGGGCCGTACATGTTTTTCTAAACGTAATCATGGAACAAACAACATTGAACATAACTAGTTGAGTGGACAACTAGCATGAATGATCTTTTGAGACATTCACTCATATATAACCTTGTGCGTTTAGGGCGCCAGAAGGTTACATCTCAGATAAACGTTTATTAACTTAAACGCTAGCTCTCAAGACTCAGGTGAGTCTCATAGCCCCACTTTTACTTTTATTGTTTTACTTACTTTGGGGTGAGAATACATTGCTCTGTTTTTATGAACACAAGTACTATGAAAACTTATACGGATTGCATGGGTAAACTAAACCAAACTACGATGGTCTCCAAAAAATATCATAGCCCGTTAATACTAAGCGCGAACATTATGGATAGATCTATCGGGAACTGACAGTCCGCCGTCCGGGGTTAGTCGCTCTAACTACTATACGGACGCATAATAATTCGTATTTCGAGTGTACTGGTTTATACACTTAACTGGAGACGCCAACTACGGTTAAGCTTCGGAACTATGAGCCCATGGCAATAGTATACTATGATTTACTTTGGCATTCGTGCTACTACGATAACTCTGAAATCTTGTGGTTCATACTATGATTTTAACTACGTAAACCTATGAGCTCACCAACATTATTGTTGACCTTTTAGCGTGTATTTCTCAGGTACTCAACAACCGTAGGGTTGCCCACAGGACTGCCTGCTAGCTCGAGTCGCATGCATCATACGTTTATGAAGATTTGCTTGCATTATTTTGTAAAATCGCTATGTACTAGAATCTTCAGGATTTCATCTCGCGAACTCGAGACTGATGTAAACTTTAATTATATTAATGTAACTACTTTTGTACTATTTTTCAAAACGTCTCATATAGAGTCGTTTGCTTTTCCTTTCCGCAATGATTACTGGATTAGTCGCGCCCCGACTGGACTTCCGCTGCACTGTAAATTTGGGGGTGCGACAGATTGGTATCAGAGCTAAAGGTTATAGCGAACTAGGTTGCATTAGTAGGCCTAGACTATAACCATTAAGTAGTATTCCTCATTAGGTATAACTGGCTCAGGTATTGCATTATTCGAACTTTATTAACATAGCCTGATCAACTATGTATAATTAAAGGAGGACCGATGCAAGCTCTAAAATGGTTATGGCAAACGGGAATACATTAGTAGACCTGGATTATGATAGAGACGGGACCAGACCTATACGTGCAATACTTATTAGACTACTATATACTATATGTATATACCTCACTTACTAATACGCTCGGCACAAGAGATGGCAAACTTTCCTACCGTAGCATCACCCGATTTAGGGGACGAGACGCGAATCTTACCAACTACTAAGGAAACAATCACGATAACCACTTGCCCACACGTATCAGACAACGACACTACTATGGAGAACCAATCCGAAAGAGGACCCACTTGAGGAGGTTCCGTCTAAGGATGAATCAATGGAACTAGAACCACACGAGAATTCGTCACCCAGGCGCGACACACTTACTTCGTACTCTTCTCTTTTCTCCTTTATCGTAAAACTACGAATCATGTGTGTTATACATGATTAGAAGGACTGACAGATCACTTCGAAACTAAACCCTACGCTATCCACACTACTACGACTGATACACAAATCTCTAGAACCCGTCGTCGGGCAGATGTCCGCCAATGAATTTGGTCAACCACAACACCTACGTATTGGAAATGTTTTTCCAACAAATTGATTGATTCCAACGATTTACGCATAACTTGGTTTGCGACTTTGATCACTATAAACACAACTGGGTTAGTATCGCGAGGGGTACTCGCAATGACTAAGCCCACAAACTACGGGATTACCAACTATTTCTAGCAAACATGTGTACACTCCGAAACGCTAACACGGTCATAATTGACTACTCTAAGAACATTACTCGGTCATTGTTATGACTACTTTTGAATCACCCATCTGACTAAACACAACTCTGGAGATGTGGAAAACTACCAGAATATCCCGAGCTAGTCCACATCACTATCCTACTAACTCTATTACCTTACGCTATTGATCGTGGTGTGTGATGCTTTATACACCTGCGATAATCTAAATCTTCGTACAAGAATCTCATTCATTCTTTTACTTTCTTTCATTGAAGAATCATGCCACCACGGAGACAGACCTATAGTCAAGCGGAAATCGCACAACTCATCGCTCAGGGAGTAGACCTATAGTCAAAAGGAAACAGAAGATTTCTTGTCCTTGTAAAAAGTGTCAAAATGTCATCAACTATAATGATCATAATGTAATTCAGAGTCACCTATTAGTAAACGGGTTTATGAATAATTATACTTGTTGTCGTCGCATGGTGAATTATTAGTTGATACAACAAGGTCCGTTTCTAAATGTAACGATGATAACAACGCCGATAACAACGATGGTAACAATGATGATAACAACAACGATGATAACAACGATGAAAATGAAGATTTTTACGATAATGAGTATTGTGATAATTTTAATGACATGTTTATGATTTGGAGGGTAATGTTGATGAAGATGAAGATGAATTCGGAAAATTTCGATAAATGTTTTCCGACTCAGAAAAGCCACTGTATATTGGTTGTACGAAATTTTCATTACTTTCCGCAGTGCTAAAATTGTTAAACTTAAAAGAAAATAATGGTTGGAGTGATGCGAGTTTCACAAGTCTTCTAGAGTTGTTACAAGAAATGCTACCCGAAGATAACGAGTTACCAATTTCATTATACCAAACAAAAAAAATGGTGTGTCCAATGGGATTAGAAGTTAAACGAATACCTGCATGCCCAAATGATTGCATATTGTATAGAAATGAGTACAAAGACCTACATGAGTGTGTTATATGTGGTACGTCAAGGTATAAGCAAAAAAATCAAATGGATGTTGATAGTGATGTGACAAAAAATGGCCCCTCGCTAAAGTATTATGGTATTTTCCGATCATACCAAGATTGAAACGTTTATTTGCAAATCCCAGAGATGCAAAATTGTTGCATTGGCATGCTGAAGAGCGTAAAGACGATGGAAAATTAAGACACGTGGCCGACTCTCCTCAATGGAGAAATTTTGACTACAAAATTGACGAATTTGGAAAGGATATTAGAAATATAAGGTTTAGACTTAGTTAAGACGGAATTAATCCGTTAGGAAATATGAGTAGTCGTCATAGCACTTGGCCAGTTCTTCTATGCATATATAATCTACCACCTTGGTTATGTATGAAACGTAAATATATTATGATGTCTTTGTTAATCCGAGTTCCGAAACAACCCGGAAATGACATTGATCTGTATTTAGCTCCATTAATTGATGACCTTAAAATATTATGGAGTGAAGGCGTTCAAGTACATGATGCGTATAAGAAGGCAAACGTCAAATTGCGGGCCATGATATATTGCACCATTAATGATTTCCCAGCTTATGGTAATTTGTCAGGGTACCGTACGAAAGGGCGTAAGGCATGTCTCCTTTGTGAAAATGACACATGGTCGAGATATTTGAAAAATTGTAAGAAAACAGTACACTTGAATCATCGAAGATCTCTTCCAAATAGTCATCCCTATCGTAGAAAAAAGAATTTATTTGACGGTACTATTGAAAATGGTCATCTTCGACCACCATTGGACGGAGAAACTAAATTAGCACGACTTGACGATGTAAACATTGAGTTTGGAAAAAGAAGTAGAAATCGGGAGAAAGGGCTTTGGAAAAAAATCCATTTTCTGGGATTTACCATACTTGGAGCATATGGAGGTACGACATTGTATTGATGTTATGCATATCGAAAAAATGTTTGTGACAGTCTGATAGGCTTACTATTGAATATTCCACGAAAATCATAAGATGGACTTAAAGTTCGACAAGACTTGAAAGAAATGAATATTCGATCAGAGCTTTTTCCCGTTGATAAACCAGGAAAGCGGACGTATCTGCCACCGACCTGTTACACCATGTCGAAGGAAGGAAAAACAAAATTTTGTCAATGTTTGCATGGGGTTAAAGTTCCATCGGACTTTTCTTCTAACATTAAGAGGTTGGTGTCACTGAAGCACTATATAATTGCTTGGTTTGAAGTCTCAAGATTGTCATGTTTTAATTATACAAATGACTCCGATAGCAATTCGTGGAATACTTCTGGACCGCATCCGACATACAATCACCAAGCTATGCTTATTTTTTAGCATGATTCATTCGAAAGTGATTGATCCTAAGGAGTTAGATAAATATCAAAGTGATATCATCATCATTTTATGTCAACTTAAGATGTATTTTCCACCTTCCTTTTTTGATATCATGGTTCATCTCATATCACATATTGTATATGAAATACTGATTTGTATGTGAAAAAGGCTACGCGCGAAGCAATGAGGGAGAAGGAAATATTGAAGAAGATTCCTCCCTGTCTTGGACTGAAAGGTTATCGTGGTTGGGCGCGTAAATGGGATAAAGAAGCATTGTCAGAAAAAACGGCAACAGACATTCATAAGCTCCTGGACCCTCGTGCACGAAATTGGTTTCTTGGTCAGCTGGAAACTGGTGAAGATGGCACTAAGCGCGTACTTAACGAGTTGAGAGAAAAATTTCAAGAATTGGTAAGACTATGTTATTAGTTTGAGTTGAAAAATGTTTTGTGTTTATGTGATTGGTTTAGGTTGAAAATTGTTTGGCAAAGACAAAAGGAATAACACTTGGTAATCAATGTATATGCAGTTACGGTTGCAAAAATGACAATTAGAAGGAACAAGGCACCTGATGTCGCACCCCCAAATTTGATGTGCAGCGGAAGTCGAGTCGGGGCGCGACTAATCATGGATCATTACACAAACTTACAACAAACGACCTCTAAATGAGACGTTTTTAAATTACATTCCGTAAAATATATTGTTAACAAAATACAGTTGCACTAATCTGCGAGTTCACACAATAGCCTAGAGATTCTAGTACATAACTACTGTCACAAAAATAGTAATGCAGAAAAATCTCTTTGTTTGTTTGTAAAGTATGCGAATCGAGCTAGAGTTCCCTGTAGGCTGTCCTACTGTGTCTGCGAACCTGAGATTACATACTAAAACGGTCAACATAATGTTGGTGAGTTCATAGGTTTGAAACAGTTATCAAAAGTTAGTAATAATCACAAGATTTATCAGCGTTGCACGAATGCAAAATAAGTGTATACTATAGCCATGAGTCCCACAGTTCGACGTTTAGCCTGGTTTGTGCCTCGGGCAGGTGTATAATCCAGTACACCCGTAACATTCAAATATTAATGCGTCCGTGGGTCGGCTAAAGCGACTAGCCCGGACGGGGATGTCAATCCCCGATAGATCTATCCAATAATACTCGCGCTTATACAATTAACGAACTATGATAAAGTGAGGACTTTTAGTGGATTAAGGTCTCATGTAATCCGTATAAAAGTTGTTTCAGTTACTTGTGATTATAAAACAGTGTATGTAATCTCACCCCATAGTATAAAACAGTAAAAGTGGGGCTATGAGACTCACCTGAGTCTTGAAAGCAAGTATATCAAATAGTGGGTGTTCGTGTAAAAAAGTGCAATCTTTTAGCGCCCTAAACGCATAAGATTGTATGTAAGTGGGGGGTTAATGTCCACTTATGTATGCAAGTGGAGGGTTAATGTCCACTTGTGCTAGTCGTTCACTCAACTAGCTATGTCCAAAGTTTGTTTATCGTTTGTGTTTAGAAAACATGTACGGCCTGTTGGTGACGTTTTGTAATAATAATTCTCGAAGACATTATTATTATGCTTGTTTCATTGTATACTTATAAGAGTATAGGTGTTGTGTACGAGTAGTGTCATATGTTGTTGCGTGTTTAATACTTTTTGAAAACATAGTTTTGATCCAACTGTTTTATGCGACACAGAGGATTAGTGTCGCAGGTTACTGCGACACTTGCAATGGTTGAGACACTGGCTTAGTGTCGCAGGTTGTGATTTCAAATAGATGTGCGACACATGGGTTAGTGTCGCAAGTTAATACTGTCACCCGAGACTTTTACATGACACTTAAATATGTTTTTAGAACGTATAAAATTAGAGTTACGTTTTATGGTTAACCCGAAAGTGTCGTTTCCAATTAATTACCAAAACAGTCCCTTTGCAACTTTCTTCAAAATTATACGTTTTTCGTGACTCGTTTTGAATAGTCAAAGTGTCGAGATAAAATCCAAGAAAAATACCAGTTGTTCTCCTATGTCTTGGCTACTTTCAGTAATTTTTTTAGAATTTTTGGATAATTCTAAGTATTTTTAATAATTCCCTTTGTCCTCTGAGGTCCAACCGTGACCAATCTGGACACATGCCCATTGTTTTAGTTACTGAGAAAAATATACAAAACTTCAGAGAGTGTAGTCATACTACTTTTAAAGCTAACAAGATTTGTGAGATTTAGGCAAAAACCTCATGTCGTTTGGAGTTATGTACCTCGACTTATAGGCTCGAGAAATTGGTGCAAAAATCTGTCACCCGAGATAGAAATGCGACATGTTTTTGTAAAATCGTTTTCGGGTATCAAACGGTGTTGAAAAATTACGAAACAACTTGGAGATGAAAGCTAACTTCTTAAACATAATTTTTGTCTTTTGAATGGTCCATTTTCGTTAAGTTTTGAGTACGAAAATTTCCTTTGAAGTCGGGCTAAGTTTTTGCCCAGAAACTGTTGATATTTTGAGTTTGTAAAAGCGTTTTTCGACTTTGATTTTGGACATGATCTTATTAAATGGACATTATAACATGAAAATAAACATGTTCCAAGTAAAATAGAAGGGAGATGAAGTTCCTTACAAAGAAGGTGATGAAAACACGAAGAAATGGAAGTCGGGAGCTCGTTTTCTTGCGTTTTCTTGCAAACCGAAGAGGTGGTGCTATGGTGGTTTGTGTTGGTGATTGTGGTGGTGTTGGGGCTGCTTGGGGGACTGAAAATTCGCAGAAAGAGAGAGGGAGAAAAGAGATGGAGAGAGTGATTGAATGTAGGGAAGTTTGTGTGTGAAAAATGAGAAAGAAGTAAGGGAGGAATGGTGTAAGGAGAGGGAGAGGGGTATGGCCATAGGTATGGCTGCTCTCATGTGGGCCCCACAAGGTGTGGGTTGTCAAAACTTTGTTCCCCAAGTTTACGTTACGCGCGGTGCTCGTTTACCCATTCGTTTCGTCGTTCGTTTAAACGTCAAACGTTTATTAATTTTGTTTTTCGTTAACAATTAAATCGCGTAAATTTTAATTAAAGTTTTATTTAAATACTTCGTTTTAAGTTGTTGAAATATATAACGAGTTTCGTTTGGTTGTCGGGCGAGATTCGCGCGTTTTTGTCGCGTACGGTACGTTTAATACAAAACGTATAACGTTTAATATATTATCGTAATAATATAAGTTAAATAACGATTATTTAATATAGTTACGTTATTTAAGAAAATGTTTTTCACCAACGTCCGTATTTATCGTGTCGGATTCCATCCGATTGAAATTGCGTAATTAAAATTAATTACGTACGTGTGTATATAAATATACAAAATGTTAGCGTACTTAGCCCTATTTTAAACTAAATACAAGTAATGACGTTATGGTTCAATACAATTGACGGCCTAATTTGCCGGGTGTCACACCTGAATCGAGAAACCATTTGTTATCCTCTGTAATAGGAAAGGAGCACTCAAGACGTACTCGAGGGGTCGGAAGTACTGTCGGATTAAAGCAAGGAATGCAAGGATACCCGAAGAAGAGGAGGAAAATAAGGAGTGTGAAAGAAATGGAAAAAGAAATTGAAATGTTGAAGAGTGGTATGAAAATCTTGCAAGAGAAAGTTACGGTGTTGAGTTCAAAGCAAGATGCGACATCGAAATCGACATCTACACCGCCACTGCCACCGACCCCGACCCCATCAGTAGCACCGACATTGTTTGGAAAAACAATGATCAAACCTAAGTTATAAATCTGAAGAGTCAAAATCTATTTCTGTTGTATTCAGGAAAAACTTAGTGAATTCCTGAGTCTGTGTTTCTGAGTCTGTGCAGCACAGACTGAAGAATCTCACAGACTGAAAGCCTTGCTCTTCCTGAAGACTTATGAATTCATCATCTGAAGAATGAAGATTGAAGACAAAAGACTTCACAGACTGAAGATCACAGACTGATGATCACAGATTGAAGATCACAGACTGAGAGCACAGATTGAAGAATGAAAGTACAAGTGTACAGAAGATATTCTTCTTAGGCTAGATACAACTGATAAGATGTTTGAGAAAGGTCAAACATCGAACAAAGGTTTTCTTCTCAGCAAAGAAACCTTTTACCTTTTGCTTTTTCTATTTCCAAGAAAAGCAAAAAGGGTAAAGTGCAAAATTGCCCAAGATGAATGTGTTATCCCTTGGACAACTGACTGAGCTGGGTAATAGAAGTTGATTCTCAACTCTATAAATAGCAGCTCAATAGCACTCTTCGAAATATCCAAGTATCCAAGTAATTCAAGCTCTCAAAGAAAAATAGTATACAAGACCTTTAAGCTTAGGCTCAAAGCATTACCACACTAACTGTTAAAGTTTGTAGTGATAATTGTATCTTAATATACTAATACTTGGATCGTATTCAAACCATCTGTGTGGGTTTGAATACTTTGTCATCTGTGTGAGACAAACACTTTATTGTGAATAATACTTTGATTCATAATAAACTCTGTGTCAAAATTAATCTTGTTTTCCGCCTAGATTAATTTAAACTTGTTTGATATAAAACTTGGATATAAACTAACACGTTAAGATAACTGTTATTTAATCTGTATCTAAGTTTTGGGAACCTTGTGACCCAACAACTGGTATCAGAGCAAATAAAGATTTAATCTTTAACCTTCAAAGGAACCCAGTTTATCAAACAATCATCTAAATCCATTTTTCTCTACATTTTCTTCCTTGAAAAATGACTTCTTCTATTGCTATGGCTGGGAAGGGAATTCCAATCTTCAATGGTGTAAATTTTACCCACTGGAAATTGAAAGCTGAATGGTTTCTTGCTAGCATTCATGATGAAATGCTTAGAGTCATTCAGGAAGGACCCATTATTCCTGGCAGAATAGTTCCTGCAACTTTAGATGCAAATGGTATTATTTTGACACCTGAAAAATTTGTTGAGGCTGCCAAAAGTACCTGGACTGATCTAGACAGGCAACTATATGCATTAGATTTTAAGGCCAAATCCATTCTGGGCAATGCAGTTACTGAGCCTATCTTTGCTAAGATATCTGGCTGCAAAACTGCTAAAGCCATATGGGATATGCTAACTGACCAATATGATGGTGTAAGTTTAGTACAATCCCAAAAGAAGAAGAATCTCATAAGAAATTATGAGAACTTCTCTGCTGGCCAAAATGAGTCATTAACTGATATTCATACCAGATTTCAGATCTTAATCAATGATCTTGAAAGGTATAATATCATCAAGGGACAGTTTGAAATCTGTGCAAAATTTGTTGATGTCATTCCAAACACTTTTTCTGAAGTTATCACTTCATTAATTGTAAGTGAAAAATTGGAGACATATGATCTCTCTGGCTTGTTTGGACTTCTACTAAATTTTGAAGAAACCAAAGCCAGAAAGGATCTAAATGCCAAAAGGATTGCAAAAGATCCATCTGTTGCCCTTGTTGCAACAACTAGGAAAAATAGAGAACTTTTCTCTAGAGCAGATTACCATCTTACTCTTACAGACTCAGAATCAGATGATGAAACTGAGTCTCTAGAAGCTGAAATGGCATTGCTAGCCCAAAGGTTAGAAAAAGCAAGATTCAAAGGTTCAAAAGGAAGGCCAACTTTTGATCCTAAGAAAGCTACTTGCTATAAATGTGGGCAAGTTGGTCATATTTCTTCTGACTGCAGAGTGAAGATTGCAGAATCTTCAAGCCTTGATAAGTGGGAAGAAAAGGCCAAGAAGTACAAGAAAAAGTACTTCAACTCCAAGAAAATTGGAGAGAAACAACAACCAAAGAAACTAGAGAAAGCTTTGGTTGTTGAACAATGGATAGATGAAGAATCTTCATCATCTGAGGATGATGAAGATATGTGCTTAATGGCTATCACAGAGAGCCAGTTTGACAAAGATGTCAAATTTGCAGAAAAGGCATGTGTTCATCCAGACTGGGACAGAGGATCTGCTTACAATGTAAATCATTTTAAACTTTACTATAGTGATGCAGAAAAACAGAAAATGTTTGAACACATCTATGTAGATTTTTTGAAAAGACTGGAGGAAATACAAGATTTAAAAACCAAACTCAGTCAAGTTCAAAAAGATCTACAATCAAAAGTGAATGAAATAAACCAAAATAAACAGTACAAACTTGAGCTTGATGCTCAATATGACCTTCTCAAAAAGATCAAGCTGGAAAAAGAAGCTTATAAAAACAAAGCTGATCATTATGAAAGGATCTGTAAATCTTGGTGTATTTCATCACTTAAAAATGTGGACTGTTTATCCAAACAGATTCCAGCTTAGATACAAGCGGTCATAGGTGATGAGTTTGATCTTAAAAGTCACATAAATTCAGAAATAAACTCAAAACCTGCTATATTTGTACCTGAGATTTTACCTCATACTTTTAGTCATACTGTGGGAAACAAAGTTATATTGACAAATGCTTTTGTTAGACCAAAAATAGTTGCTAAAGAACTAGTATATGAGACAGAGCCAGACTCTGAAGACACAGACTCAAAAATCTCAGTCTGTGAAACTTCTCAATCTGAACAGCCTTAACTTATAATCACTAATGAATCTTTAGAAACTATAGAACTTGAAAAGAAAAGATTTATAAAAGGCAAAGTTAATATTCCCACAGTACCATCTTTAAAAAGACAAAAAGAGGTAAAAAGAATCAAGAATAAACAGAAAGGTTACAATGTGTTTGAACCTTCCACATCTCAGTCTGTATCTGGTCCAGACAAAAATATGCCAAATGACAAATCTAAAGGCATAAAACCAGTAACAAAGGAGTTAAAAAGATCTCAGTCTGTGAGATCTATCTGTCAGTCTGGAAAAATCAATTTTCAGTCTGGCAAACTTAACTCCAAATCTGTTTGTGTTAACACTCAGTCTGACTCTAAAAAGTCAAATCTTAACAACCAGACTGTTGATACATGTTTATATGTCTGTCAGTTGGTCTAGGTCTGAATAGTTTGTAATAATGCATTCAGTGATATAAAACGTTATTTTTAATTGATGTCACTGTTTAGGCGACACAGAGCTTGTGTCGCAATAGCGACACAAGGCTTGTGTCGCATAGGTCTGTTTGGCGACACAAAGCTTGTGTCGCAGGTCAGTTAGGTTTTGGCTATAAATAGAGACTTACGGGTTCAGTTCTAGGGTGGACGAACCTAGAGAGTTTTCAAGCTATTTGTGAGGCAATTATTGTTTTCGGTTGATTTGTTATTCGTGATATATATAAAAGCTAATCGACTAGTTTTGTGTGATTGTTAACGTGTTTTGTTCAATTGATTGTATTCCGCGCTTTCAATTGTTGAAATTGATTCGATTTAGATCTAGTAACAAGGGTCCAACAAGTGGTATCAGAGCCAAAATCGACTGATTTTGTGGTATTGAATCAATTTTGTGCGTTTTTCGAGTTAAATCACATACTTTTTAGCAATTACTCTTGACTAGAGGTGGTAAAAGTGTAGGTTCCCTGTTCTAGGATCTAGACTTGTCGTTTGACTCAATTGAAAGGCGGAAACAATCAATCAAGCAATTGAAACGTAAACACAAACACAACGATTTATAATCTTTTCGTATATATTAACAATTGAAGAATAACGATTACAAACTCACTAACTCTCTCTTCCCACTCTCTCTGTCGTATCTCTCTCTCTCTAGGGTTTGATCAATCCAAAAACGAAATTCTAACTCGATATATATAGACACTCTACTGGACCCTGCGACACAAGCCCTATGTCGCAGGCCCAGCCCATTGCGACAGAACCTTTGTGTCGCTATAGCGACACAGGCTCTGTGTCGCAAGACCAGAATATTGTGTATTTTCTATAATTACATTTCATTTACAAACTCGAAAATACAAACTTGATACTTCACACACTCAGACTAATTAACTTTAACATAATAAACGTTGACCAACTGACTGACACACATTATGCACCAACAAACTCCCCCATGTCAGCAGCTTTGTCAATTAATCTTCAATTAGTCTTCACCAATAAACTTCCCCATGGAGATAGCTTGGTCTTCAAAAATCTTGATGTTCAGTTTCATATGACTGACAACGAATTAGATCTTCAACTTCAGTGACCATCATCTCTTTCATCAATAGCTTCTCCAATAATATTTATCTTCAAAGTCTTTGGAGAACTCTCATCAATTCTTATCGTTTGAATATGAGCATGATATGTAACTTGAATAAAATAACTCAGAAATAAAATATTTTTGTAATTTTCTTTATAAGACAGAATTAAAATACTGAAAGCAATAAATAAACAATCTTTTTGGGGACGGAATTGTTTTGGTCTGGTTAGGGATCATATCAGGATAACATGCAATTATTAGGAAATAGTAAGTGTTATTTCGATTATCAGTATATTTGTCTACTTTAAATTTACTTAGCATATTTAAATCATCTGTTATAAAGATTAGTTCAAGACGATTATTGATATTTTATCCATCTAAACATTTGTACTTAAGTATATGATTTCAACTCATAATGAGATGAACCACTTGTGTTATTATTAGCATGCATATTATAGTATATAAATCACATTAAAATATACATTTTAAATCAAAAACATGTTAGTATTTTCTATATAGAAGGTGAGGGTATGAACGTATCTTTAGAACTAAGATAGCGGTGACAGGTCTGTACTTTCGTACAACAGAGTCACATAATCAATAGTTCGGGTTGAACAAACACCAGTCTGAACAATTAAACTAGAGGGTACAGGTTTGTACTTTCGTACAACAGAGTACCATAGTTTAACACAAACTAGTACGAGGCAAACTTTTTATAACTTTTCTGCACTTTTGTACATTTTATTTTAAGAATTTGAGGAATGCCACGGGTACGTAATAGTTGTCTATAGGTTAACATAGACTACGCACCTAAGTTCTTTTGAAGAATATATTAGATGAAACCAGGTCTGTATTTTCATACAACAGAGGAGACACCTAATATATTCCCCCAGATAACACCATACAAAGACCTTATATTTTTAGATCATAACATGTTCATCATCCAAATATTAAGACGAAGCGTCAAAATATTTCGGACAATTCGGCCCTTATTTTAACTTAGTGTCATACATATTAATATGTCTTTATATAAAATAATATGCATATTTGAAAGTTAAGCTTCTTAGTAACTTTAGAACAAATGCCTATCAATACATCATTTGATGAATCTAATATTTATAAAAGATATTTCAAGTATGCTAGATAAATCTACTGACACATCAAATATAAACCTTAAAATTCCATTTTATGCATGTCTCCTGATGTACTATCATTTCCCAAATTGTTTACAGACACAATTCAACGTCTATTTTTAACAATGTAGCAACTATTGCATTTCTTTAATACTAACAAGTATAAAGAGTGGCAGTTGCTTTTTTCAAGAATTTGCCTGTTCATATTTTTCAAACTTTTTAAATCGGAATTTTAAAATTACTCCCCCCGAACAGCAAATTCTTTACTCAAAAACAAACAAATAAATAATTATGAAAGAAACAAAAATTGCAAGTCACATATCAAGTCAAACTCAAATACTTTTATCACTTTTTAACCACCTCGTATCACTTCAGAATTTCATCCATTCACTCAAACATAAGCACCACACATAAGCACTTTGAAATCAACCTTCTTCGTATCTTTGCAGTCACTAAAAGTATTAACGATCAAAAACCTGACTGCATCACCACAAACAGACATTAGTAATTATGAGACACCCAAGCCTTGATAGACTTGGGTTGTCCATTATCATCCATAACCATCACATCAATGAGTTTATGATATTTTAAAAATTCAGATGATTTCATTGATGTGTCGTTTGTGGATTTAGGTTTCCAAACCTGGTTAGGTTCAGATGTTTTGTTTTCAACAATGTTATGCTTTTGGACTTGAGGTCTACTGGGCACACCTTTGTTTACTCTAACTGTTGATACATCTTAGTGTGTCTGTCAGTTGGTCGAGTCTGTAAAGTGTTAGTGAATGTAATAGACTTAGTAAATATTATATTGTCTGTGTTATGCGACACAAGGCTTGTGTCGCATTAGTTGTAGTTGCGACACAGTGATTGTGTCGCATTAGTGAAGTCTGCGACACAAGGATTGTGTCGCATAAGTCGGCCAGATTTGTTTAAATACCCTAATTACTTTGTAATTAGGGTTAGACTTTTGATTTAATTTTTACTCTCTGCGTTTTGCTGTGTAAATCTGATCAGAGAATTTGCTTGAGGAAATATAAAGTGATTTTGTTTTATTCGTGATTGTTTAATCTTTATATTTCGTGTGTTTAATGACCTACGAATTCCGCGCGTGGGTTAAGTGACGATTTGATTAAAAGATCTGAAATAAGGGATCTACAATTGGTATCAGAGCCATAATCATTGATTTTGGTGGTATCAAATCGTTAGGATACGTGTTTTAAATACATATTTTGATTATTTAACATCTTTTTGGTGTTTGATCTTCATTATAGGTGTTTTGGAGCTGAAGATTGGAGTTTGTAAACCTAAAAAACCTAAGTTTTTACGAAATTTTTTGATAAAACACGTTTAGTTTTCGAAAATTTTCGTTTTTGGGGTTTTTGGCATCTGACAGCGCCGTTTTGCGACACAAGCTGCGACATAACTTCTGTGTCGCTTTAGGGTTTCTGCGACCTTAATCTTGCGACATAAAGTTTTGCGACCTTATTCTTGCGACATTGTGTTGCGACATAATATTGCGACACAAAGGTTGCGACATAATTTTGCGACATAAAGGTTGTTGCGACACAAAATTTAGTGTCGCTATCTGCTCTTCTGCGACACAACTATAGTGTCGTTATCTGTTCTTCTGCGACACAACTTTAGTGTCGCTATCGGTGCTTCTGCGACACAACATTAGTGTCGCTTACTTCAATTTTCAGATTTTATTTGAAAAGTCTCTCAAGTAAGTTACAATGACATCTTCTACATCAACATCTCTTCAACAAGTTGGGGCCATGCTAAAACATAATAGTGAGGTGGGTTCAACAAATAAACCTCCTATGTATACAAATGGAATGAACTATTTGGACTGGTGTCAACGGTTTGAAGCTTTTGTATCTTTCAACGATCCTGAGATGATGATTTATTTGGAAGAAACATATGAACGACCTGTCAAGACTGGAGTATTTAATGGAATTGCACCTGAAAAGACTATTAAATCAATGACTCCTGAGGAACGTAAGGCCTTTGATACTGAACGTAAAACTTATTCTGCAATTACAATGGCCTTACCTCAACAGCTGTTAAGACAACTTCGACATCACAAGACTGCATATGATCTATGGCTAGCTTTTGAAAAGAAATGTGGTGGCAGTGATCAATACAAATGTAATAAATTGGATCTTGTCAAGAAACAATTTGAGGTTTTTGACATGCTGCCTACTGAATCTCTTGAGGATATGTGCAGTAGATACTCACAACTTGTGAGTGAATTAGTCGAGGGGGGTGTACATCTTGACAAAACTGATGTCAATAAGAAGCTTTTGGGCTCTTTACCCAAAAAGTGGAATACACGGGTGCTGCTTATGGAGAAAGATGAAGATATCATGGATATGGAGCTTGATGACCTAGTTGGACAGATTGCTGCTGATCTCTTAGACATGCAGAAAAAGGAGACCAAGGCTACTGCACATATACAGAATCCCAAATTATATGGTGTGGATGTTCCTACTGCAGCGACTCAAGCTGCTGGAACTGCATTCTTTTCGGGGAGTTCTGGTGCTCCAAACAATTCTAATGGTTTTGGATATACTACCTCCTCAGGTGGAGGTGGTATTCATTCAAATTTCCAAGGTGTATCTTCTGCAGTAGCTGAGGAACATGCAACTGTCTTTACTGCTTTCTTGTCTGCATATGATGATTTTCTGTCTAACAAGAACAGTACCGTGAATTTGACTGAAGAGGATTTCAGTCAAATAGATCAAGAAGAGTTGGAAAGAATGGACTTGAAGTGGAGCATGGCTGTGACACCCGACACTTTAGGTTAATTGTTAAACCTAGCTGGAAACTCTAATTACTTGTATTTAGTTGGTGTTAGGCTAAATATGTGTAATTACCTTTAAATTTGAATATACACTTACGTGATTATGTGTTTATCTGTAATTACGCGAAACAACCGGACGAGGTCCGACAATCTATACGGCGTTGGTGATACACTTTCATAAATAATGTAAACCTATTTTATAAATTAAATAGTAATTATTTACCCTATATTATGGTGATTAAATAATAATATACGAAAAACCTAAACGTTTTGCTTAAAACGTAACAAATGCAACAAAAACGCGCGAATCGCGCCCGACACCCGAACGAAACCGACAAATATTTTAAGGATGTCAATAATGTATTTTTAAATATATTGGTCAAATTAAAATAGTGAATTGGTATCAAAAATAAAACACAAAAGTTAAATGTTAACGTTTAACCGAACAAGTAAAGTAATACGAAATCGAGGAGCAAGTCGCGGGCCCGAGAACCACGATGGGCCAGGCCCAATATCCGGCCCAGCCCAGCCCAAACCGGCCCCATGGGTCCCCTCCTTCTCCTCCTCCTTTTAAACTCTCAAACACTTACAAACTCTCACTTTTTCACTCACATTTCACACACACAAACTAATTTCTCTCTTCTCCTCCTCTCTTCTCTCTTTCTCAAGAAAACCCAGCCATACCACCACCACCACAGCCACCAAACACCACCTTACAACCACCAAAATCGGCCACCATCAACCACCATCATCATTCATCACATCTCCAAAAGAAAATCAAGTCAAAAACTCAAGATTCAAGCTCCTACAACAACTTCTCTTCAAAAATCACCAACAAATTGGTAAGAAAAGTTATTCTCTATCTAAATATCTTTAAAAACATGTTAAAGGGTTCATATAACAAAGAAATGTCCAAAATATAACATAAAAAAACGTTTTCATGACTTAAAATGTTCAAGAACAAAACATGCAATTTCGGACAGAAAAGTAGCTCAACTTTGAGAGGCTGTTTCTCCCTCAAAACTTGACCAAAATAGACGATTCAAAAGGCTAAAATTAAGTTTAAGAAGTTAGCTTTCATTTCCAAGTGGTTTCATGATTTTTGGAGTTCGTTTGATACCCGAAATGATTTTTACAAAAACATGTGTCCGGGCTGTCAAAAAGGACAGAAATTTCACCCTCCTTGTTTTAATCATAACTCGAGATATACCCATCCAAATGACCTGAAACCAATGCCAAAAGTTCAAAAAAATTTGTTAGGTACAAATGTCGTTTAGATAACTTTTTCTGAAAATGTGTAGATTTTGCCCAGAAATCCGATCTTGTTGCATGTATCCGGATTGGTCACTTTCTGACCTTAGGGAACAAACGAAATTTTTAAAAATACTTAGAAGTACCTAAAAATCTTGGAAAAATTAATTTAGAGAGCTAACATACTAGGGAACAACAGGGATTTTTCTTGAATTTTCATTTGAATATTTGAGACACGAAATAAATTGTACAAAACCGACCTGTTTCAGGCCTCTGTGTCGCAGAAGCCCAGTAGTCTGCGACACAAGCCTTTGTGTCGCTATAAAACCGAATCGTCACATTAGCGACACAAGATTTTGTGTCGCTATAAACCGAATCGTCACATTAGCGACACAAGCCTTTGTGTCGCTACAGCAACCGAATCGTCACATTAGCGACACAAGCCTTTGTGTCGCCACATCACCCGAATCGTCTCATTAGCGACACAAGCCTTTGTGTCGCTATAGCACCCGAATCGTCACATTTGCGACACAAGCCCTTGTGTCGCATAATACCTTAGTGTCGCATAACACCTTAGTGTCGCATTTGGCGACACTAGCCCTGTGTCGCTAAAAACACAAAAATCGTTACGTTTTCCTTAAAGCAATATAAGCATAAATAAAAATTTTCCAAGCTGACCTGGCGACACTAGCCCAGCCAGGGGCTCTGCCCTTTGGACCCCGCCAGGGGTTGCCACCCCTTGGACCCCGCTGCCCCCGGACCCCCGTCATTAATGGGCCTCGCCCCTTGCCACACCAATTAATTACCCATAACTGGAAAGTAGAAATACGCGTAACATAATTAATCAAGAGCTGTATTTTCACAAAATATCACCAACGGCCTGTACATGTTTTTCTAAGCTCAAACGATAACTGAACAATTGGACATTTCTAATTGTGTGAACTTATTTTAGGTGGACATTAACCCTCCACCTACATGATTAACTTAGGTGGACATTAACCCTCCACCTACATGATTGGCTTAAGTGGACATTAACCCCCACTTATACAATCACTATAGATGGTCTTTTGAGACATCTACTTACACAGCCTTATACGTTTAGGACGTTAAAAGGTTGCATTCAGAAAACACGCTTTGCTTACTATTTGCTACTTGCTTGCTAATATCAGGTGAGTTTCATAGCCCCTTTTTACTGTTTCTAACTGGGGTGAGAATACATACAACTGCTTTTACACTGCTATTTTCATGTGAACACAAGTACAAAACTCGATATATTGGTTGCATGTGTTATTTTACTAATCCTGAAGTCCCCCACATCATAGTTTGTTAGTATCGTTATAGCGTGAATGTTAATGAATAGTACTATTTGGGATTGACTCCCCCCGTCCGGGTTAGTAGCGCTAACTTGTCAAACGGACGCATTATCATTTGTTCTTACGAGTGTTGGATTAGGCACTCGCTGGGAGGCACCCCGATCGTGGCACTTGATTGTGACCCGACACCACAGTTAAGCTCGAACTATGAGCTCATGGCAACAATATACAGTATCTTTACATTTTTGTAATACAATACCTATCATTGTTGAATGATACAAACGGAAATCTTGTGTTCCATACAATGTTATATCAACTGTTTACAAACCTATGAACTCACCAACTTTATGTTGACCTTTTAGTATGTATTTCTCAGGGAACCAACCACAGTAGGCTTGCTCTTGGAGGGAGATAGCTCGAGTCGCATACTTTTCACAAACATCAGAGATTAGCTTGCATTATATTATGTTGAAACCTTGTACTAGATGCGTACTCTACTTTTGGCAAAACTTATGTAAACATTTTAACTATGTAATGTAATGATTTTGGAAAGGTCTCATATAGAGGTTGTTTGTTGTAATTCTTGTGTTGTGATATTTGATTTGGAAACGTCAGAGCCAAGGTTATAGCGAACTAGGTTGCATTAGTGGGCCTAGACTATAACCGTTAAGTTAGTATTCCTCATTAGGTATAACTAGTTCAGGAATTTCATCATTCAACTCTAATTAAACATAGCCTGATCAACTATGTATAATTAAAGGCAAATCGATGCAAGATCGGAAATAGTTATATTAAATGGGAATACAGTAGAACACATGGACCGAGGATAGATTATGACAAAACCCTTATATGTGTTATTCGTACTAGGTTTTTATATGTATATATAAATAGACCTCACGTACTAAAACTCTTGCCACAGAAATGGCAGATTTTCCTACCGCAACTTCAACCGATATAGGAAACGATACTCAAGCCTCGCCAAACCGCACCTCTTCAAATTCACGCGTGATACGCACCACTAGGAGGGCGACTGACTCTCCTCGGACTAGACCATATCCCGGCACTACTACCGCCAATAATACCACTAACAGAGCCCGCCGTCGGGCAAGTGCTCGCCGTTGGAATTGGCTACCCACTACTCTAGATTCTTGGAGATCCGAAGAGGGAATTCAGGTTACTGCTGAACCCATGGATATCTCCCCATACACACAGGAACCCACCCACTACACTATCCCAGTGTTAGCCGCCAGACTCCACCGCCATGAGAGGAGGCTAAACACTATGGACGTGGAACAAAACGACATGCGGGACAAGCTATCTCTAATCTGCCAAAACGAAGAAGGTATTTCGGAGGTCGTGAACCTCACCAACGACTTGTCCACAGACACTAGAGACGAACTCCTAGAATTAAGGGTAAGGATGCAACTTAGTGAGCAACGCTTGCAAGCAGTCGAGGGACTCCCCCGCCGAACCGAACAACCCGAAACCCATTCCAACTGGATGCACGTGACTCAAGATCGAGTTACACAAATCTCTCAAGACCAAGAGGACATTACGGAAACTATGGGTGTGGTGCATAACCAAGTCATAGGGAACCGAAATGAGATCTCCGTCCTGCAATCCCGACTGGAGCAATGTGAAACACGTCTACGGGAAACAGAGGAATACGCACGCTCGCTGGAGCAACGCTGGACAGTGGCTGAAGAGACTCTTAGGATGGTCGGCCGACTCACGGAGACCATGGAACGAGTCGTCACACTACTCCCTCCGCAAAGTCCAAGCCAGCCTTAAATTATTATCCTATTTCGTAACCTATGAAGGCGGGTTGTGCCCAGCAATTTAAATTTTATGAACTTTCGTATCTAGTCGGATGTATCAATGCCCGACACATTTTGTAAACTTCGAATTATTGTAATCGACTTACCTTGCGCTTAAATTTGACCGCAATTTCTATTTTCCTACTATTGATTATCGTGCGTGAAATCCTTTATAGTCTTATCTTACACAACTGCGAAAGTTTGATTCTTGCACAACGAAATCTCATTTGTTTCATATTGTTTTCTTTTAAGAATCATGCCGCCCCGACGACAAACTTTCACCGCAGAAGAAATAGCACAACTTGTCGCGCAAGGAGTTGCCGACGCTATGGCTGCTCAAGGAGCGGCTGGGAACAATGGTCCTAACCCTCAAAACCCCGTGAACCCAATCAACAACCCACCAGCAACAAAACCTTGCACCTACAAAGATTTCATGAACTGCAAACCCCTCAATTTCAAAGGCACCGAGGGAGCCATCGGCCTCATGCGATGGATAGAGAAAATGGAATCTGTGTTCCGAATCTCCAGCTGCACGGAGGAAAACAAGGTCAAATCCTCTACTTGCACTCTCGCTGACGGTGCACTCACATGGTGGAACTCATATACTCAAACCATGGGAATCGATGCTGCCTACCAACTTCCCTGGGATGAGCTCAAGAATATGCTAAAGGAAGAATACTGCCCTCGAGAGCAACTACAACAGCTCGAGGAGGAATTCTGGCACCTCACTGTTCAAGGAAATGATATCACCAGCTACACCACCAGATTTCACCAGCTTGCTCTCCTATGTCCATCCATGGTGGACCCCGAACCAAAACGTATCGAAAGGTACATTTGGGGACTACCAGAAAAGATCCAGGGAAATGTAACCTCTTCCAAACCCGGAACCATCCAAAGTGCCGTTCGCATGGCACATGAACTTATGGCCCAAATTGTCCGCCGTGAGACACCCACTGTGAAGACCTCCGGGGATAACAAACGGAAATGGGCCGGGGACAACAACAACCATCAGCAGCAAAACAAAAAGCCCGAGACAATTAAGGCTTACACCTCCGGATCAGGAGAGAGAAAAGGGTATGCCGGAAGTCAACCCTACTACTCAAAATGTAATCGTCATCACAATGGCCCATGTAGTAACCAATGCGGAAATTGCAAGCGGCTCGGACATCAAACCAAAGATTGCCGAACTCCCAACCAAAACACCAACTCAAACGCCAACCTTAACGCACCAAAAGCCTGTTTTGAGTGTGGTAACCCTGGGCACTTCAGAAATAACTGCCCAAAACGAAACAACAACAACAACAACAACACCAGCAGGAACAATAACAACAACAACTCCCGCGGCAGAGCCTTTGTACTCAACGCCGGAGAAGCCCGTCAGGATCCCAACGTTGTTACGGGTATGTTTCTCCTCAACGATTTATCCGTTTCTGTTTTATTCGATACCGGAGCCAATAAAAGTTTCATATCAAATGAGTTATGTCCACTACTCAACATCACTCCCACTGCCTTAGATGCTAAGTACACCGTAGAATTAGCAAATGGCAAACTGATTGTGGCCGATAGTGTAATACTCAACTGCACTCTAAACCTCGCAAACGAACTTTTCTTCATAGATCTTATACCTATCGAAATCGGGAGCTTTGATATTATCGTAGGCATGGACTGGCTGTCCAAACATCGTGCCGAAATTGTTTGCTTCCATAAAATCGTCTGTATTCCCCTCGTTACTGGTGGAACCTTGGTCGTACAAGGGGAGACCGATAAACCTAACCTCAACATCATCTCGTGTATGAAAACTAGAAAATACCTGCGAAAAGGGTATCAGGCAATCCTTGCACACGTAACAGAGAAGAAGTCAGAGGAGAAGCGACTCGAGGATGTGCCCATAGTCCGAGACTTTCCAGAAGTCTTTCCAGAAGACTTGCCTGGCCTTCCCCCACCTAGACAAGTCGAATTCCAAATAGACCTTGTGCCTGGAGCTGCCCCCGTGGCACGAGCCCCATACCGATTAGCCCCGTCCGAGTTGCAGGAGTTGTCCATCCAATTACAGGAACTCCTGGACAAAGGATTCATCCGACCGAGTTCTTCACCTTGGGGAGCTCCGGTCCTTTTCGTGAAAAAGAAAGACGGATCTTTCCGAATGTGTATCGATTACCGCGAACTAAACAAACTAACCATCAAGAACCGATACCCACTCCCGAGAATCGATGACCTATTTGACCAACTTCAAGGGTCGAGCTACTACTCAAAGATCGACCTACGTTCAGGTTATCATCAACTTCGAGTCCGCGACATTGATATCCCCAAAACAGCTTTCCGAACTCGCTACGGGCATTACGAATTCCAAGTGATGCCATTCGGCTTGACCAACGCACCAGCTGTATTCATGGACCTTATGAATCGGGTGTGCAAACCATATCTGGACAAGTTTGTTATCGTGTTTATCGACGACATCTTAATCTACTCACGCGACGAAATCGAACATGGCCAACATCTAAAAACCATATTGGAACTACTCAAACACGAGGAGCTATACGCCAAGTTCTCCAAATGTGAATTTTGGATGCAAACAGTACACTTCCTAGGGCATGTCATCGACCGTCAAGGCATACATGTTGACCCAGCCAAGATCGAAGCCATCAAGTGCTGGCAAGCACCTACCACTCCCACTGAAGTACGTCAATTCCTAGGTCTCGCTGGGTACTATCGGCGATTCATTGAGAATTTCTCTAAAATAGCCCAACCACTAACCAGTCTGATTCAAAAAAATAAGAAATTCGATTGGACCGACAAACAAGAATCTGCCTTCCAACTCTTGAAACAGAAACTCTGCAGTGCACCAATCTTGTCCTTACCAGAGGGCAGCGATAACTTCATAGTTTACTGTGACGCCTCAGCCCAAGGACTTGGTTGTGTGTTAATGCAACATGATAAAGTCATCGCCTATGCCTCACGCCAACTGAAAATCCACGAAAAGAACTATTCAACTCACGATCTCGAATTAGGAGCCGTAGTTTTCGCGCTCAAAATCTGGAGACATTACTTGTATGGCACCAAGTGCACCATCTACACCGACCACAAAAGCCTTCAACATATTTTCGATCAGAAGGAATTAAACATGAGACAACGTCGTTGGGTCGAGTTACTTAGTGACTACGACTGCGAAATCCGATATCACCCGGGTAAGGCAAATGTTGTTGCCGATGCCCTAAGTCGAAAAGAACGAATAAAACCTCTTCGAGTTCGAGCCCTTGGGTTAACCGTTCACAACAACCTAACTACTCAAATCCTCTCCGCTCAACTCGATGCACTCAACGAAGAAAACATTGAAAACGAAGCCTTGCGAGGCATGGATAAACAATTTGAAATCAAATCCGATGGAACCCGATACTTCTCCAACCGAATTTGGTTACCAGGCTTTGGGAACCTACGAGATTTGGTGATGGATGAAGCTCACAAATCCCGATACTCTATTCATCCTGGTTCAGACAAAATGTATCACGATCTCAAACAACGATATTGGTGGCCCAATATGAAAGCTGACATAGCCACTTATGTTAGCAAATGTATAACCTGTTCCAAGGTAAAGGCCGAATATCAGAAACCCTCCGGGTTGCTGCAACAACCCGAAATACCTCAGTGGAAATGGGAACAAATAACCATGGACTTCATCACGAAACTACCAAAAACCTCGAGTGGTTGCGATACCATTTGGGTAATCGTCGACCGTCTCACAAAGTCCGCCCATTTTCTAGCAATCAAAGAAACCGACAAGATGGAGCGTTTGGCTCGCATCTACATCAAAGAGATTGTAGCAAGACACGGTATACCCATCTCGATCATCTCGGATAGAGATAGCCGCTTCACCTCTCGATTCTGGCAAACACTTCAAAAAGCCCTCGGTACTCGCCTTGATCTGAGCACCGCTTACCACCCACAAACCGATGGTCAAAGCGAACGGACAATCCAAACCTTGGAAGACATGCTACGTGCTTGCGTAGTTGACTTCAGAAACAGTTGGGAAAACCACCTACCCTTGTGTGAGTTTTCGTACAATAACAGTTACCACACCAGCATTAATGCTGCACCTTTCGAAGCACTTTACGGAAGAAAGTGCCGATCACCTATTTGCTGGACCGAAGTGGGCGATAGCCAACTCACCGGTCACGAAATCATTCATGAAACGACCGAGAAAATCGTGACCATTCAAAACAGACTAAAAGCCGCTCGTGATCGTCAAAAGAGTTACGCCGACATGAGACGCAAACCACTAGAGTTCCAAGTTGGCGACAAAGTACTTTTGAAAGTGTCACCTTGGAGAGGTGTCATTCGTTTTGGAAAACGTGGTAAACTGAACCCTAGATACATCGGACCATTCGAGATTCTTGAAAGAATAGGTCCGGTGGCATATCGACTGCAGCTACCACCACAACTTAGTAGCGTGCACAACACCTTTCACATTTCCAATTTGAAGAAATGTCTATCTGATGAGACACTTGTAATTCCGCTCGACGAAATCCAAATTGATGACAAACTTCATTTCGTCGAGGAACCCGTAGAAATCATGGACCGTGAGGTCAAACGCTTGAAACAAAGTCGTATTCCCATCGTTAAAGTCCGGTGGAATTCCAGGCGCGGTCCTGAATTCACTTGGGAACGGGAAGACTAGATACGGCTGAAATACCCACATCTATTCTTAGATGCCACACAGACCACGACAACAAACTAATTTCGGGATGAAATTCCTCTAACAAGGGGAGAATGTGACACCCGACACTTTAGGTTAATTGTTAAACCTAGCTAGAAACTCTAATTACTTGTATTTAGTTGGTGTTAGGCTAAATATGTGTAATTACCTGTATATTTGAATATACACTTACGTGATTATGTGTTTATCTGTAATTACGCGAAACAACCGGACGAGGTCCGACAATCTATACGGCGTTGGTGATACACTTTCATAAATAATGTAAACCTATTTTATAAATTAAATAGTAATTATTTACCCTATATTATGGTGATTAAATAATAATATACGAAAAACCTAAACGTTTTGCTTAAAACGTAACAAATGCAACAAAAACGCGCGAATCGCGCCCGACACCCGAACGAAACCGACAAATATTTTAAGGATGTCAATAATGTATTTTTAAATATATTGGTCAAATTAAAATAGTGAATTGGTATCAAAAATAAAACACAAAAGTTAAATGTTAACGGTTTAAACACACACAATTAACGTTTAACCGAACAAGAAGTGTAATACGAAATCGAGGAGCAAGTCGTGGGCCCGAGAACCACGATGTGCCAGGCCCAATATCCGGCCCAGCCCAGCCCAAACCGGCCCCATGGGTCCCCTCCTTCTCCTCCTCCTTTTAAACTCTCAAACACTTACAAACTCTCACTTTTTCACTCACATTTCACACACACAAACTAATTTCTCTCTTCTCCTCCTCTCTTCTCTCTTTCTCAAGAAAACCCAGCCATACCACCACCACCACAGCCACCAAACACCACCTTACAACCACCAAAATCGGCCACCATCAACCACCATCATCATTCATCACATCTCCAAAAGAAAATCAAGTCAAAAACTCAAGATTCAAGCTCCTACAACAACTTCTCTTCAAAAATCACCAACAAATTGGTAAGAAAAGTTATTCTCTATCTAAATATCTTTAAAAACATGTTAAAGGGTTCATATAACAAAGAAATGTCCAAAATATAACATAAAAAAACGTTTTCATGACTTAAAATGTTCAAGAACAAAACATGCAATTTCGGACAGAAAAGCTCAACTTTGAGAGGCTGTTTCTCCCTCAAAGCTTGACCAAAATGGACGATTCAAAAGGCTAAAATTAAGTTTAAGAAGTTAGCTTTCATTTCCAAGTGGTTTCATGATTTTTGGAGTTCGTTTGATACCCGAAATGATTTTTACAAAAACATGTGTCCGGGCTGTCAAAAAGGACAGAAATTTCACCCTCCTTGTTTTAATCATAACTCGAGATATACCCATCCAAATGACCTGAAACCAACGCCAAAAGTTCAAAAATTTTGTTAGGTACAAATGTCGTTTAGATAACTTTTTCTGAAAATGTGTAAATTTTGCCCAGAAATCCGATCTTGTTGCATGTATCCGGATTGGTCACTTTCTGACCTTAGGGAACAAACGAAATTTTTAAAAATACTTAGAAGTACCTAAAAATCTTGGAAAAATTAATTTAGAGAGCTAACATACTAGGGAACAACAGGGATTTTTCTTGAATTTTCATTTGAATATTTGAGACACGAAATAAATTGTACAAAACCGACCTGTTTCAGGCCTCTGTGTCGCAGAAGCCCAGTAGTCTGCGACACAAGCCTTTGTGTCGCTATAAAACCGAATCGTCACATTATCGACACAAGATTTTGTGTCGCTATAAACCGAATCGTCACATTAGCGACACAAGCCTTTGTGTCGCTACAGCAACCGAATCGTCACATTAGCGACACAAGCCTTTGTGTCGCTACATCACCCGAATCGTCTCATTAGCGACACAAGCCTTTGTGTCGCTATAGCACCCGAATCGTCACATTAGCGACACAAGCCCTTGTGTCGCATAATACCTTAGTGTCGCATAACACCTTAGTGTCGCATGTGGCGACACTAGCCCTGTGTCGCTAAAAACACAAAAATTGATACGTTTTCCTTAAAGCAATATAAGCATAAATAAAAATTTTCCAAGCTGACCTGGCGACACTAGCCCAGCCAGGGGCTCTGCCCCTTGGACCCCGCCAGGGGTTGCCACCCCTTGGACCCCGCTACCAGGGGCGCTGCCCCCGGACCCCCGTCATTAATGGGCTTCGCCGTTTGCCACACCGATTAATTACCCATAACCGGAAAGTAGAAATACGCGTAACATAATTAATCAAGAGCTGTATTTTCACAAAATATCACTAACGGCCTGTACATGTTTTTCTAAGCTCAAATGATAACTGAACAATTGGACATTTCTAATTGTGTGAACTTATTTTAGGTGGACATTAACCCTTCACCTATATGATTAACTTAGGTGGACATTAACCCTCCACCTACATGATTGGCTTAAGTGGACATTAACCCCCACTTATACAATCACTATAGATGGTCTTTTGAGACATCTACTTACACAGCCTTATACGTTTAGGACGTTAGAAGGTTGCATTCAGAAAACACGCTTTGCTTACTATTTGCTACTTGCTTGCTAATATTAGGTGAGTTTCATAGCCCCTTTTTATTGTTTCTAACTGGGGTGAGAATACATACAACTGCTTTTACACTGCTATTTTCATGTGAACACAAGTACAAAACTCGATATATTGGTTGCATGAGTTATTTTACTAATCCCGAAGTCCCCCACATCATAGTTTGTTAGTATCGTTATAGCGTGAATGTTAATGAATAGTACTATTTGGGATTGACTCCCCCCGTCCGGGTTAGTAGCGCTAACTTGTCAAACGGACGCATTATCATTTGTTCTTACGAGTGTTGGATTAGGCACTCGCTGGGAGGCACCCCGATCGTGGCACTTGATTGTGACCCGACACCACAGTTAAGCTCGAACTATGAGCTCATGGCAACAATATACAGTATCTTTACATTTTTGTAATACAATACCTATCATTGTTGAATGATACAAACGGAAATCTTGTGTTCCATACAATGTTATATCAACTGTTTACAAACCTATGAACTCACCAACTTTATGTTGACCTTTTAGTATGTATTTCTCAGGGAACCAACCACAGTAGGCTTGCTCTTGGAGGGAGATAGCTCGAGTCGCATACTTTTCACAAACATCAGAGATTAGCTTGCATTATATTATGTTGAAACCTTGTACTAGATGCGTACTCTACTTTTGGCAAAACTTATGTAAACATTTTAACTATGTAATGTAATGATTTTTGAAACGTCTCATATAGAGGTTGTTTGTTGTAATTCTTGTGTTGTGATATTTGATTTGGTCGACGCCCCCATGCAACACCCTACCTTCCGCTGCCACGTGTCTTGGGGGTGCGACAATGGCTATGCTCACTAGACGTGTCAAGAACTTCTTGAAGAAGACTGGGCGGAAGAATTTTACTGATCCGGAAGAGAAGGGTCTGAGTTTCAATAAAAGCAAAGTGAAATGCTACCAATGTCAAAATTATGGACACTTTGCTCGTGAATGTGATCGTAAGAAGAACCCTCCCTCTGGATTGTCTAAACCTTCACAGTATCATTCATCTGATAAGGCTAAGATTGATGAGAAAGCTATGGTTTCCGCTGCGCTGCTGCTTTCTAACAATGCTTGGGATTGGTCTGATCCAGATGAAGAAGCTACAGAAAGAGCTTTGATGGCTGACGTGCATGAGGTAGATTATGAACCCTTACAATGTGTGTCATGCATAAAACTAACAAATCAGTTAAACAGGTATAGAGAGGATACCAAACGCCTTAACACTATCATCGAAAACTTAAATGAAACTAATGAAATGTTAAGAAATAGTGATAAGGCGAGTGGTCAAAAGTTAAAAGCTGTTTTGGAAGAGAAAAAGGAACTAAAAGCTAAGATTTTTGAACAACAAGATGAAATTGGCAGCTATGTCGATATGCTATCTTTTGTTAAAAAGGAACTTGTTGAATCTCAAACTGAGGTTCTAAATCTTAAGAAAAAGCTTTCAAACTTTTCCACATCCTCTCTAGTTTTTGATGAAATCCTACAGGCACAGAGAACTGATACAAAAAGTAAGGCGGGACTTGGTTTTCATCAAGTTCCACCTCCTAAAGACTATCTTCTTCATAATCCACATCCTCATTTTCTCCATAATCTTCATTCTCAGATTCAGAATTTTCTTCGTTTAGCATTCGCTGAATAAATGAAAGATCAGCACACGAGTAGTCAACAGCCAAAGGTCTCGGCTGGCCTGGAGTGTGGTGCACAGGAAAATACTCTAAACGGGCTGTTTCATTATCAGTATCAAAAGTTACATTATCAGTTTGTACAGACTCAGACTCCGGTCCACTTGGTTCTATTGATGGACCAGAGGGAACAGACTCCCCCGGGCCAAGTGACCGGGTCTCAAACTCCCTACACTTATCCTCGAGACCTGTAATCCGGGAGGTTTGAGCTTCGATCAGTGCAGCTTGAGACTGAATGATTTGAGCTTGAGCTTCCACAGTCTTCTGCATTGCCTCCATCCGTTCGAAAAGTTGCTTGATAACCTCCGGATGAGGTTGCACGGGTGTCTGAATCTCTGACGGTCCAGCGGCTGAAGAAGTACGTGGCCGACTGGACGTCTGAACATCATCAGAGACAATGTAAGTGACTTCCTCACGGGGCCTTTTACCCGTAGATCGAGGAGGAGAAGCCACATAATCGTCAATCTCACGGAAGAGATCATCTGACGAGAGGTCGGTAGGCGGAGGCGGGTGAGTAGCTGGAGCTGGAGCAGGTGCCTATACAGGTGCTGGAGGGGAAAGTGGCCTCGGAACGGGAGCCGGGTGTAGGTTCCATGTTCTTGGATCTTGACTTGTCGTTTGACTCAATTGAAAGGCGGAAACAATCAATCAAGCAATTGAAACGTAAACACAAACACAACGATTCTATAATCTTTTCGTATATATAAACACTTGAAGAATAACGATTACAAATCACAAACTCTCTCCCTCTCACACTCTCTGCCGTATCTCTATCTCTCTCTAGGGTTTGATCAACCCAAAAACGAAATTCTAACTCGATATATATAGACACCCTGCTGAACCCTGCGACACAAGCCCTATGTCGCAGGCCCAGCCCATTGCGACACAACCCTTGTGTCGCTATAGCGACACAGGCTCTGTGTCGCATGACCAGAATATTGTGTATTTTCTATAATTACATTTCATTTACAAACTCGAAAATACAAACTTGATACTTCACACACTCAGACTAATTAACTTTAACATAACAAACGTTGACCAACTGACTGACACACATTTATGCACTAACAAACTCCCCCATGTCAGCAGCTTGGTCAATTAATCTTCAATTAGTCTTCACCAATAAACTTCCCTATGGAGATAGCTTGGTCTTCAAAAATCTTGATGTTCAGTTTCATATGACTGACAACTAATTAGATCTTCAACTTCAGTGACCATCATCTCTTTCATCAATAGCTTATCCAATAATATTTATCTTCAAAGTCTTTGGAGAACTCTCATCAATTCTTCGTTTGAATATGAGCATGATATGTAACTTGAATAAAATAACTCAGAAATAAAATGTTTTTGTAATTTTCTTTATAAGACAGAATTAAAATACTGAAAGCAATAAATAAACAATCTTTTAGGGGACGGAATTGTTTTGGTCTGGTTAGGGATCATATCAGGATAACATGCAATTATTAGGAAATAGTAAGTGTTATTTCGATTATCAGTATATTTGTCCACTTTAAATTTACTTAGCATATTTAAATCATCTGTTATAAAGATTAGTTCAAGACGATTATTGATATTTTATCCATCTAAACATTTGTACTTAAGTATATGATTTCAACTCATAATGAGATGAACCACTTGTGTTATTATTAGCATACATATTATAGTATATAAATCACATTAAAATATACATTTGAAATCAAAAACATGTTAGTATTTTCTATATAGAAGGTGAGGGTATGAACGTATCTTTAGAACTAAGATAGCGGTGACAGGTCTGTACTTTCGTACAACAGAGTCACATAAGCAATAGTTCGGGTTGAACAAACACCAGTCTGAACAATTAAACTAGAGGGTACAGGTCTGTACTTTCGTACAACAGAGTACCATAGTTTAACACAAACCAGTACGAGGCAAACTTTTTATAACTTTTCTGCACTTTTGTACATTTTATTTTGAGAATTTGAGGAATGCCATGGGTACGTAATAGTTGTCTATAGGTTAACATAGACTACGCACCTAAGTTCTTTTGAAAAATATATTAGATGAAACCAGGTCTGTATTTTCATACAACAGAGGAGACACCTAATATATTCCCCCAGATAACACCATACAAAGACCTTATATTTTTAGATCATAACATGTTCATCATCCAAATATTAAGACGAAGCGTCAAAATATTTTGGACAATTCGGCCCTTATTTTAACTTAATGTCATACATATTAATGTCTTTATATAAAATAATATGCATATTTGAAAGTTAAGCTTCTTAGTAACTTTAGAACAAATGCCTATCAATACATCATTTGATGAATCTAATATTTATAAAAGATATTTCAAGTATGCTAGATAAATCTACTGACACATCAAACATAAACCTTAAAATTCCATTTTATGCATGTCTCCTGATGTACTATCATTTCCCAAATTGTTTACAGACACAATTCAACGTCTATATTTAACAATGTTGCAACTATTGCATTTCTTTAATACTAACAAGTATAAAGAGTGGCAGTTGTTTTTTTTCAAGAATTTGCCTGTTCATATTTTTCAAACTTTTTAATTCGGAATTTTAAAATTACTCCTCCCGAACAGCAAATTCTTTACTCAAAAACAAACAAATAAATAATCATGAAAGAAACAAAAATTTCAAGTCACATATCAAGTCAAACTCAAATACTTTTAGCACTTATTAACCACCTCGTATCACTTTAGAATTTCATCCATTCACTCAAACATAAGCACCACACATAAGCACCTTGTAAACAACCTTCTTCGTATCCTTGCAGTCACTAAAAGTATTAGCGATCAAAAACCTGACTGCATCACCACAAACAATCATTAGTAATTATGAGACACCCAAGCCTTGATAGACTTGGGTTGTCCACTATCATCCATAACCATCACATCAATGAGTTTATGATATTTTAAAAATTCAGATGATTTCATTGATGTGTCGTTTGTGGATTTAGGTTTCCAAACCTGGTTAGGTTCAAATGTTTTGTTTTCAACAATGTTGTGCTTTTGGACTTGAGGTCTACTGGGCACACCTTTGTTTACTCTAACCATAGGCTTTGGAGAGTTGGATGCACAACTAGATACAGGCGAAAACGAACCACGCCTTGAAACGGATTTTTGAAAAGAATTTCTAAGAAATGAAGTTCTTGGCATCCCTCTACCAAACCTATCTAGGGATAATAACCGACAATCCCTAATGATGTGGCGCTGTTGACCACAACGAAAACACGACTGCCTTTCTACATACGGCTTTCTCCAGTGACTCCCCTCAAATTGTTTCAATGGAGGATTTACTGAGGGAGGCTTAGAAGTTGAGGCATTTACAGAACATGAACACTTATGCGTACATGTTGATGTAGAGGCCTCTAAAGTTGAACAGGTAGATGTTGAAGGTTGTTTTTTAACAGATTTATTAATTATTTTCTCGTTCTTCAGATTATTCACAGATGATTGTGAGTTATGTGAAGATTTTCCTTTTGAATCCTTCTTTGAGATTTTAACAGATTTGGATTCATTTACAACCTTGTTTTTACCCTTACTATTAAAAGCCTTTTCAGATTCATTAGTAATTATATGATTTTCGGGTTTAACATCAACCTTTTCAATTTTAATCTGAGCCTCTTCAGTTAAATCCTCTACCTCAACAGGCTCCTCAATATTAACTGGAGGCACTATGTTAGCCTTAACAAACTCAGGCATCTTAACAGCAGGTGTTGTATCAAACACTGGCTCAACAACAGATTTTGTATCTACCTTTGTAAAGGTAGATACAAAGTCTTTGGATGCATCCTTGGAAGGCATTGGCAGATAGTCAGAAGGAGGTGGTACATTGCGGTAACCAAGACCAGCCTTACTCTTCGTATCTGTCCTTTGCGATTGTAGGATCTCATCAAAGACCAGTGAGGATGTTGAAAAATTTGACAGCTTTCTTTTTAATTCAATTACTTCGGCCTGTGAGTCAGCAAGTTCCTTTTTCATTATTAGTTTCATATTCATATAACTATCTATTGCGTCTTGCTGACTAAAAAATTTGGCCCTAAGTGCTTTTCTTTCTTCGAAAGCAGCATTCAGTTTTTTATCAAAAGCCATTTCATTTTCCTTTAAAATTTTATTTGCCTTATTAAGTTGTTCTAACTCAGACGTAAGGCGTTCATTATCCTCACTGTACCTGTTAACTTTGTTAGTTAATTTGATACATGACACACAAGATAATGGCTCTTCAATAGGTACCTCGGGTTTATTCAAGATGTGAGCCATGAGAGCTTTATTTTCGCTCAGATCATCATGAGCACTCCAATCATAAGCTTCTTCGTTCAACATGAGAAAGGCATTTGAAGCGGTAGTAACAGGTTGCTTAGAAGGAGAAGGCTTTGTGAAGCCAGATGGGGGCTGTTTGGTCTTCTCACATTCTTTAGCAAAATGCCCAAGATTCTGACAGTTGTAGCATCGCACTTTACTTTTGTCGAAACCCAAACCTTCACCAGTTTCATCTTCCAGGTGCTTTCTCCCAGTTCTCTGCAAGTACCTTTTGGCTCTTCTAGTTAACATAGCCATATTCCACCTGATATCCATCCTTTCCAAATCATCAGGGTCGATCTGTTCAAAATCTCTATCAGTGAGATCAATGGTACTGGTCTTCTTTGATAAGAAACTGTCATAAGCGCTGAGAAAAGCTTGGAAGACAGCAGCATTTTCTTCAGTAGCCGGTGTCGGTGGTGTATTGGAAGAATAATATGCTCTTCCCTGTGATAAAGCACCTGTCTGAGAACTAGATGCTGAGGTACCACCGGACATGAAAGCCACCCCACCAGTGCTCTCATCAGTAGGAGATTGAGCCCCATACAAGCTAGGCTCTTGAACATAGGCACTTGATTTAGTTTCTTTTCGTTGCATGTCAAGTGCATAAGCTTGCAGTCTCCCAATGAGATCTTCTAATGACAGTGCCATAACCTCCTCTTGTTCTTCCATCATCATGACACGTTGATCCCATTTCTTAGGTAAAGCACCTAAGAGTTTCTTGTTCACATCCTCTGTGGCTAGGATAACTCCACCCTCAGATAACTCATTAACCAATCTTGAGTATCTATTAAACAATTAAGTGATAGATTCATTAGGCAATATATCAAACATCTCAAACTGTTTTTTCACGAGGTCCAGTTTACTCTTTTTATACTTTTCGTTTCCCCCACAACGCTTTTCAATGGCTTGCCAAAGATCATAAGCAGTGTCATTATGTTTAAACAATCTCATTACGTCAGTAGCTAAACTCATTGTTAAAGCGGAGTGAGTTTTTCGTTCTAAATCCTATAACTTCTTCTCTTCTGGAGTCACAGACCTAACAGATTTTCGTGGAGCAACGCTTGGGAAATCTCCATCAGCAAGAGGATGA
The DNA here is from genome assembly GCA_963930675.1 of Gnaphalium uliginosum. Taxonomy (NCBI): domain Eukaryota; kingdom Viridiplantae; phylum Streptophyta; class Magnoliopsida; order Asterales; family Asteraceae; genus Gnaphalium; species Gnaphalium uliginosum. The sequence continues at coordinate 46,237,648 of OZ005685.1, read as the reverse complement.
ACATATCGTTCAAGCAAGGGAATCATCATATCAGGATCATTATAGGAGATGAAACTCTCAAAACGTATTCGCCAATCAACATAATTAGTATTGGTAGTGAACAGCGGAGGTTTATTAGTGCTACCTATCTCATTGTTATGTTTTAATAATTGACTAAAGCTTTGAAGAGACATTTTTAAAACAAAAGGTTACCAAATGACTAGTTTCAAATTTAGCCCTTTTGACTTTTCCCTCCAAAATTTGATTCGAAAATATCGAAAACTACCCGAGCAAAACGAAACTTTTTCACAACTAAAATTAAGACCTTTTAAGCGAAAAAACAAAATTTGGTAATGCGAAAAAACAAAGTTAGTGTCGCAGGCTGTGTCGCAGGTTGTGTCGCAGTCTGCGTCGCACACTTGTGTCGCAGGTTGTGTCGCTAAGTATTTTGTCGCTCCTAGTGTCGCAAAATCCGATCTGGTGTCGCAAGATTATGTCGCAAAAACCCTAAATACGACACAAAGGTTATGTCGCTGCTTGTGTCGCTAAGGCTTGTGTCGCACCTAGTGTCGCAATGTCGCGGCCAGCAGCTCCAAAAACCATAAAAATCGAAAATTTTCGAAACCCTAACGAATTTCGAACGATAATCGACGAACAAACCCAGAAAAATACTTCCAGAGGCCTAATATTCAAATGATTTGACCCAAATCCTTGATCAAACCACCAAAAACACTACGAATCAAACCGAAAACGTTTCAATTTACGATCAAATCTTCAAACAAACGCCCGAAAGCTCTGATACCACTTGTAGGTTCCCTGTTCTAGGATCTAGACTTGTCGTTTGACTCAATTGAAAGGCGGAAACAATCAATCAAGCAATTGAAACGTAAACACAAACACAACGATTTATAATCTTTTCGTATATATTAACAATTGAAGAATAACGATTACAAACTCACTAACTCTCTCTTCCCACTCTCTCTGCCGTATCTCTCTCTCTCTCTCTAGGGTTTGATCAATCCAAAAACGAAATTTTAACTCGATATATATAGACACTCTACTGGACCCTGCGACACAAGCCCTATGTCGCAGGCCCAGCCCATTGCGACACAACCTTTGTGTCGCTATAGCGACACAGGCTCTGTGTCGCAAGACCAGAATATTGTGTATTTTCTATAATTACATTTCATTTACAAACTCGAAAATACAAACTTGATACTTCACACACTCAGACTAATTAACTTTAACATAACAAACGTTGACCAACTGACTGACACACATTATGCACCAACAAAAAGCTTGAAATCTGGTTTTTCTGAAAGATCATTGAAGGCTCGTCCGATTGCAGGTCGTTGATTTTCGTGGGGTTTACGAAAATTTTCGAATTTTGGGGTTTAAGTGCGGCTGAGTTCGCAGCATAGCGACACAACCTTTGTGTCGCCATTAGGGTTTTTAGCGACATAAGCTATTTTAGCGACACAATCACTCTGTGTCGCGTTAGGGTTATCTGCGACATTACCATTGCGACATTGGGTGCGACATAAACCTGAGACATCGGATAGCGACATTGGATTGCGACATAACATTTTTGTCGCTTTTGGACTTGTCAAACAATCACTGTTAGCGACACAAGACCTTGTGTCGCCTGTTTCTATTATTGCGACACAACCCCTTGTGTCGCCATTTGTCTTCTTGCGACATTATCTTTGTGTGGCATTTGTCCTAACTTGTTTTTGCAGGTTAGCGACACAAATCTTAGTGTCGCCATTAGTCTGCGACACAATCTTAGTGTTGCTGTTTAATCTTTGAAAAACAAAGTTTTCTGTTTTGTGAGTGTGCAGGAAATACCATGTCTCTTCAAAGCTTTACTCAGCTATTAAAACATAGTAATGAAGTTGGAAGCACAAACAAACCTCCATTATTTACTGCAAACACTGATTATGTGGAATGGAGGCAACGTTTTGAAGCCTTCATTTCATACAATGATCCAGACATGTTGATTCCTTTACTTGAACGTTATGAACATCCACCCTCTGATGGACAATTTAATTCTATTAACCCTCCACCAAAACCAATTAGATCCCTGACTCCGGATGAGAAAAAGGCCTGGGATTTGGAAAGAAAAGTACATTCAGCAATCACAATGAGCATGTCTGCCGACGTTCTGAAAATGTTTAAACATTACACCATTGCTTATGATTTGTGGAAGGCTATTGAACAACGGTGTGGGGGTAATGAGAGATACAAAAAGAGTAAACTTGCACTTATTAAGAAGCAATATGAACTGTTTGATATCTTACCAAATGAGTCCATAAATGCACTGTTTATTCGCTACTCACATCTGGTTAGTGAGCTGAATGAGGGAGGGGTATCTTTAACTACTGAGGATGTCAACAAGAAACTCTTAGGCGCTTTGCCTAAGAAATGGAATCATCGTGTTATGATGATGGAGGAAGATGAACGTGTGATGAATCTTTCATTAGATGATCTTGTTGGAAGACTAGAAGCTTATGCACTAGATATGCAGAGAAAGGAAACTAAGTCTAGTGCACAGGTTCAAGATCCCAGCTTGTATGGTAGTTCGTCTCCTACTACTGGCGTGGCTTTATTATCTGGCAGCTCTAGTGGATCTTCTGCATCCTCTACTAAACCGACTATTCCTTCAGTTGGAAGAGTACCTTATTCTTCAAACACTCCAGTCTCACCTGATACTGAAGAGAATGCTGCTGTATTTCAAGCCTTTCTCAGTGCTTATGATAGTTTTCTTTCAAAGAAAACTAGCACCATTGATCTTACTGAGAGAGATTTTGAACAAATAGATCCTGATGATCTTGAAAGGATGGATCTACGTTGGAATTTTGCTATGCTAACCAGGAGAGCAAAGAAATACTTAAAGAAAACTGGGAGAAAGAATCTGGATGATGACAGCGATTCTGGTCTTGGTTTTGATAAGAGTAAGGTGAAGTGCTACAACTGCCAAAATCTTGGGCACTTCGCTAGGGAATGTGAGAAGGCAAAGCACCCTGCTTCTGGCTTCTCCAAACCATCTACCTACACAAGACCACCTCAGAGGACTCCAGAGAAAACGCCTACCTCTAATGCTCTTCTCATTCAAAATGAAGAGGCGTATGACTGGAGTGAAGAAGCAACAGACGAACAAAACAGTGCTCTTATGGCTGAAATCTCCAGTGTGCATGAGGTACCCATCGAAGAACCACTCTCTTGTATATCATGCATTAAATTAACTGGTAAAATTAACAGATATTCTGAGGATAACCAACGCCTAAACAATGAATTAGAAAAACTTTCTAAGGCTAATAAGATCTTAAAAGATAATGAACAAGCTTTTGATAAGAAACTAGATGCTGCATTTTCTGACCGAAAAGAGCTAAAAGCTAAAAATTTTAGTCAACAAGATGCAATTGATAGTTACCTTAAATTATTAGCTGATCTTAGAAAAGAACTTGCTGACTCACAGTCAGAAATAATTAACCTTAAAAGAAAACTTTCTAATTTCTCAACGTCCTCACTTGTCTTTGATTAAATTCTTCAAGGGCAAAGGTATGATACTAAAAGTAAGGCTGGGCTTGGTTATCACCAAGTACCACCTCCTATGAATTATCTGCCTATGCCTTCACAGGATGAAGCCAAAGACTTTGTGCCTTCCTTTTTAAAGGAAGTCATGAAATCTGTTAATGTGCCAGTTAAAGATTCTAAGCAAAATGTTGAATCTGAGTCTGAACTATCTACTGCTAATGAATCTGAAAAAACTGTTGAAACTAAGCCTGTATCTGTTAAGAAAACTGAATTTGTTAAAATCAAGATTTCAACTCCAGTTAGTGCACAGGAAATAGTTGAAGTTGAGGATTTGACTGAGGAAGTTAATATGAAGATTAAGAAAGAAAATGTTAAGCCTGAAAATCATATAATAACTACTGAATTGAGTGACATGGCTTTTCAAAGAAAAGGCAAAGCTACGGCTGAGCCTCAAAAGAAGATTTTAAAAATAGATAAAAAGAACAAATCATCTGAAAAATCTTCTAAACCTGTTGATGTCTCGGATAAACCATCAACATCTTCACAAGCATCTAACTCATCGTGTACACACAAATGTACATGTTCTGTTAATGCTTCATTTGAACAACCTCCAGTGATTCATCCTCAACCTCAACCATTCGTTGAAAGACGATCTTGTTTCTATTGTAGGAAACAAGGTCATCTCATAAGTGTTTGTCCGTTGCTTTCTAAACAACGATTTGGGAGATACACGCCACAAAATGCTTTATATAGAAATTCATTTAATAAATCTCAATCGAGGCGTAGCTCATCATCTCCCTTACCTGTCAAGAAAGTCAATAAGATTGTGCCAAGTAAACCTAGTGTCAAAAAGCACAATTCTATAGACAAGCAACCATCCAAACCTAAACAGGTTTGGCAGATTAAAAGTTCAGCCAATGACCTGTCATCCTACAATAACACTTCAGGAAACACCACTGATTTGTTAAAAGATAAAATTTTAACTGATGTTGTTATTGTAGATGACCTTGGAAGACCCAAGTCTGTGAAGGCTTGGGTCTCCACTACTAACTAATTCATTCGTGCATTTTGTGTCTGCAGCAGTCCGAGGAAGTGAAAAACAGTAAATGGTATATCGATAGCGGCTGCTCACGACACATGACAGGCAACCTAGCCCTACTTTCTGATTTGAAGCCATATAATGGGGGTTATGTTGCATTTGCGGGTGATAAGGGTGGAGAGATTACTGGACAAGGAACACTCACAAATGGGCAAGTGAGCTTTGAAAAAGTGAATTTTGTTGAACAGTTGAATCACAACTTGCTCAGTGTTTCTCAAATGTGTGAAAAGAAATACATAACATCATTTACTGATGTAGAATGTTTGATTCTGAAGCCGGGATTTGTGATTCCCGAGGAATGGGTGCTAATGAGAGCACCAAGGACAAAGGACACATATGTACTAGATATGCGTACCGTTACAACTACTGAGCATACCTGTCTATTGTCTAAAGCTGATGAAAAGGAATCACTAATGTGGCACAGACGAATGGGACATCTTCATTTCCGCAAGATGAATTATCTTGTAAAACATGATCTTGTGTTGGGCGTTCCTAAACAATCTTTTGGATTAAATGATAACTGTGTTTCCTGTCTCAAAGGGAAACAACACAAGAAATTCCATAAGTCTAAGTTAGTGAATTCTATTGAAACTCCTCTTGAGTTATTGCATATGGATCTTTTCGGACCAGTGAGCAAACAGAGTATAGGAGGAAGTTATTACTGCCTGGTAGTGACTGACGACTATTCGCGATTCTCTTGGGTGTACTTCATTTCTGCTAAAGATGAGGTGCCTGATATTCTGATTTATCTGTTTGACAAACTGGAAAATCTATGCAATCTGAAGATAAAGAAACTGCGGAGTGACAACGGAACTGAATTCAAGAATAAAACTTTAGAGATTTACTGTTTGAAGAAAGGAATAAATCATCAATTCAGTGCCGCAAGAACTCCACAACAAAATGGAGTCGCTGAAAGAAAAAATAGGACTCTCATAGAGGCTGCCCGCACCATGCTCTCAGACTCAAAATTGCCTATCACCTTTTGGGCAGAGGCGGTTAATACAGCCTGTTATGTTCTTAACAGGGTTTTGACGGTGAAGAAACGAAATAAAACTTGTTATGAGCTATTTAATAACCGTAAACCCAACTTGCAGTTTCTTGAACCTTTTGGGTGTCCTTGCATCATCATGAACACACGCGAACGAGTTGCTAAGTTTGGTGAAAAGTCAAGTGATGGTTTCTTCTTGGGTTATTCTGTTAATTCTCCTAACAAGAGAGTTTATAATAAATCAACCAAGAGGATTGAGGAGCACAACGAAGTTAAATGTTTACGATATACTGAATCTCCTCAAAGCACGGGACCCGACTCACTATTCAAATACGATGAATTGTTTGACTCATTTCATCTTCTTATGGATGATAATGTTGATCAGGTGGTGACCCTTCTGCATGGAATGGATATGTTCCAAGATGTATCTTCTCCTCCTAAAGCCACACCACCCTCAAACAATGATATCCCTTCTACTTCTGGAACAGCTCCTAGCGCATCTAATTCTCAACCTAATCCTGAGATGCCTGATTTTTCCAATGATGAATCTGAGGATAAATCTGATGAAGCTGTTCAACCGAATGAAATTTTTGAAGTTGAGGGAGATTTAAACAACTTGGATTCTGAGATTGTGCCACTTCAGATTCCACAGCAACGCGTACACACATCTCACCCGACTGATAATATTATTGGTGAGTTGACTAAAGGTGTACAAACAAGACATCAAGTTAAAGCTACATCCGACTCATCTTCTTACCTTGTAGCTGAGATGGAATCATGTTTTCTATCTCAGATTGAACCGAAAAATGTGAAGGAAGCATTAATCGACTCTCATTGGGTAGAGGCTATGCAGGATGAACTTCATCAATTTCAAAAGCTACAAGTCTGGAATTTGGTTCCACTTCCGAAGGGACAACACCCTATTGGGACGCGTTGGGTGTTTCGTGTAAAGAAAGATGATCGTGGAATTGTAATACGCAACAAAGCTAGACTAGTGGTACAAGGTTTTTCTCAAATTGAAGGACTTGATTATGATGAGGTGTTTGCTCCGGTTGCCAGGCTAGAATCGATTAGAATATTTCTTGCCTACGCCTCATACAAGAAATTCAGAGTGTACCAGCTAGATGTAAAAAGCGCGTTTCTATATGGGAAGGTCAGTGAAGAAGTGTATGTCAAGCAACCTCCTGGATTTGAAGATTCAGTGCATCCTAAATATGTCTACAAGTTAGACAAGGCACTGTATGGACTTCATCAAGCTCCAAGGGCGTGGTACGAGACGTTGTCAAAACATCTGATGGCCAATGGATTCACACGAGGGCAGATTGACAGCACACTTTTCATTAGAAAAGTTGGAAAACATTTGTTACTTGTGCAGGTATATGTGGACGACATTATCTTTGGATCTACCAATGATACGCTGTGTAAGGACTTCGAGAAAATCATGAAGGACAAGTTTGAGATGAGTGCCATGGGAGAACTTACATTCTTCTTAGGTGTACAGGTTGAGCAATCTGATAAAGGTATTTACATTCATCAATCTAAGTATGTCAATGACATCTTAACAAAATATCAGTTGCTCGACGGTAAAACCTTTGGGACTCCTATTGACATAAATCACAAACTTGGCTTGCCTGAAGACGAAGAAGATGTAAATCAGCGAGACTATCGGTCAATGATAGGATCACTGATGTATCTCACAGCATCAAGACCCGACATAATGTTTGCTGTAGCTATTTGCTCAAGATTTCAAGCAAATCCAAAGGTTTCTCATATGAAGGCGGTTAAGCGAATCTTTAGTTACCTCAAATTTAGACCATTTCTGGGCCTCTGGTACTCTAATGAGGACAACTTCGCTTTAACTGCCTACTCCGATTTAGATTTTGGTGGTTGCAATGTGGATAAAAAGTCTACGACTGGAGGATGTCAGTTCTTTGGTAGTCGCTTAGTCTCGTGGCAGTGTAAAAAGCAAACCACAGTCTCTACTTCATCTGCTGAGGCTGAACACATTGCTGCTGCAAGTTGCTGTTCTCAGGTTCTGTGGATTCAACATCAAATGCGCGATTACGGGTTACTCTTAACTTTAACTCCTATCCATATTGATAATACTGCTGCTATCTCTATCATACGCAATCCCGTACAACACTCAAAAACTAAACATATTGAACTTAGGTTTCATTTCATACGGGATTGCTATGAGAAACACCTGATAGACCTTGTACAAATCGATACATCTAAGCAAAACGCTGATCTTTTTACAAAAGCTTTTTCACGATCTCGATTTGATGAACTTGTCTCTATAATAAGGATGAGGTTCTTTGTTAAAAATTAATTTATGACTTGGAGCGTGTTTATTTAAAATAAGGCAACTGCCACTCTTTACACTTGTTAGTATTAAAGAAATGCAATAGTTGCAACATTGTTAAAAAAATAAAAAATAAAAAATAAAATAAAATTATTAATAGACGTTGAATTGTGTCTGTAAACAATCGGGAAATGATAGTACATCAGGAGACATGCATAAAATGGAATTTTAAGTTTTATGTTTGATGTGTCAGTAGATTTATCTAGCATACTTGAAATATCTTTTATAAATATTAGATTCATCAAATGATGTATTGATAGGCATTTGTTCTAAAGTTCTTAAGAAGCTTAATTTTCAAAAATGCATATTATTTTATATAAAGACATATTAATATGTATGACTTTAAGTTGAAATAAGGGCAAAAATGTCCGAAATATTTTGATGCTTCGTCTTAATATTTGGATGATGAACATGTTATGATCTAAATAAGGGTCTTTGTATGGTGTTATCTGGGGAATATATTAGATGTCTCCTCTGTTGTATGAAAATACAGACCTGGTTTCATCTAATATATTCTTGAAAAGAACTTAGGTGCGTAGTCTATGTTAAACGTTAGACAACTGTTACGTACCCGTGGCATTACAATAATTCTCAAAATAACATGTACAAAAGTACAAAAAAAAAAAGTTATAAAAAGTTTGCCTCGTACTGGTTTGTGTTAAGCTATGGTACTCTGTTGTACGAAAGTACAGACCTGTACCCTCTAGTTTAATTGTTCAGACTGGTGTTTGTTCAACCAGAACTATTGATTATGTGACTCTGTTGTACGAAAGTACAGACCTGTCACCGCTAACTTAGTTCTAAAGATACACCCATATCCTCACCTTCTATAAAGAAAATACTAACATGTTTTGATTTCAAATGTATATTTTAATGTGAGTTATATAATATAATATGCATGCTAATAATAACATAAGTGGTTCATCTCATTATGAGTTGAAATCATATACTTAAGAACAAATGTTTAGATGGATAAAATATCAATAATCGTCTTGAACTAATCTTTATAACAGATGATTTAAATATGCTAAGTAAATTTAAAGTGGACAAACATACTGATAATCGAAATAACACTTACTGTTCCTAATAATTGCATGTTATCCTGATATGATCCCTAACCAGACTTAAACATTTCCGTCACCAAAAATATGTTATGAAGTTTCCGTTGATTGTAAAATTGAATCAACGATTTTCTTTTGTATTATCTATTCATTATTTGTAGCTTAATTAGTCTCTCCAAGTTTATAAGTTAATATCGAATCGAGTATCGAACCATGAATATCAAAATCGAATCGAAAATTCACCAAGTGTCACTATGCGACACAAGCTTTGTGTCGCTGCCTCTGTCGCTTCTTATGTCGCAGGCTATGTCGCTGCTTAGGGTTTGGGTATAAAAGCAAACCTCATGCGACCTTAGAATGTTCACTGTTTTTAATTACCTGCGACATCACGCTTAATCACTGCGACACAAGCACTCGATATTGCGACACAAGCAAACCGAGTAATTTTTCGATTTGATCTTCCGTTTCTGAGCTTTCTGCTTCAATCCATACACACTCTCATTTTCTCCTTACCTTACTCGATCTAGTGGTATAAATCTTTCCCCTTTTCCCCGTGTATATTGTGTTTAATTGTGAATTAAAGTCACGGGTTTTAGGGTTTTCGGTTTGGGATTAAATTGACGTGTTTGGGTGTGCTTAACTTGATAATTCGGATATTTTCGACTTCCTGATGTTCATACGCACCTTCGGTTTGCGTTAGCTTCAAAAACCCCAAATTTTGAACCATCGGGATCTGGGCACGGATTGGTGTTCATCTTTGCGACACAACCTGCGACACAAGCATTTGTGTCGCAGGATTTGTTAACTTAATTTAATACCAGACTTTGGGTGCGACACTAAGGTTTGTGTCGCTATTCTATGCGACATAATCTCTTGTGTCTCTTGTCTATCAAAACCAATTTTCTCGCGTCTGGTTGCGACACTAAGGTTTGTGTCGCTACTTTTTGCGACACAAGCCCTTCTGTCGCTTAAGTTAATTAATTTCAAAACAATTGCCAACTGCGACACAACCCTTTTCTGTCGCACCTGATGTTGCGACACAAGAGTTTGTGTCGCATACCTGATTCAAATTAATTAACTTCAATTTCTGCGACACTAAGGTCTATGTCGCTACAACTGTGCGACACAAGCCTTGTGTCGCTTTTACAGATTGTTATTAAAGTAATTATTGCTAACGCTTCTGTAGTGTTTCCTTTTTCGTGTCTTTTAGAAATGGCAGGACAAGATGCGTTTCTGAGGTTGCTTGAACCTCGTCACAACACGGTGGCTTTTCTGGAAGATGACAGGGATTCAGCCATCTCTTTTCGCCAAATGATCCAGTTTCTAAGGCGATCCAGGATTTTTTACGCTATCACTGCTGCTCCTACTATCTACAGAGACCATGTTGGTCCTTTCTGGAGGAATGCGGTGGTAAATACCGAATTGGAACATACCCGGACTTTTTCCAGCGTTTTTGATAGGGAAATCATTATAACCGAGCAGCTACTCCGTGAGGTTCTTCTCTTCAATGATTCTACAGACATGCCCACCCAATACTCAAATGTTTTCATTGCTGGTGGCATGGCACGTATGGGTTACCCTGGTGTACCCTCAGACCAGTACAGAAAGGGGCATCTCACAAGGGTCTGGCGATTTTTGATGCATGTCATAATAGTTTGTCTATCGGCGAGGAAAGCAGGTTTTGACGGGGCCAGTCACCGTACAGTCTCTGCCATGTTGGCCCTGGTCTACAATAAGCCGTATAATTTTTCCGGATATCTGTTCCGTGAAATGGTGGACAATGCCAAAGCTGAAAATGACAAATGGGTCATGTACCCAAGGTTTATCCAGTTGCTGATTAATCATCTGTTACCGGATCTTCCGGTCAATCCGGATGCAACCTTCCGCCAAACGCCAATGAATCTGCGGATTTTTGCTATCTGCAGCTCTTACGGTAAAGGAGTGGCAGCTCCGCCAGATGTGCCACTGTTTGGCCATATCGTGAATGAGGGTTATGTCCCTCCTGCAAATGATGATTTTGAGGATCCAGTTGCTCCTCCACCGTCAACTGCCGATGCTGCGGCATTCGTAAATGTTCCCATTTTTGAGGAAGGAGCGACCGAGTCACTGCACAATGTGTTAGTAGACATCGAGAATTTTGGGACAGCTGACGAGACTGCTGCTGATGCGGTCTCGGATGATACTGTCTCTGTGGATCCAAACGACACCCCAACGGATTCGGATGGTGATGTTCCTTCACCGAAAACCATTGAAAGCCTCCGAATCCACAATACTCATCGATATGAGCGGGTTCAACGCCGAATTAGGGCAGGACGGGTGCATGTGCCGTCTAACCGGGGGAAACGGCCCCGGGACGCACAGGACTCAGATGATGATACTTTCTCACCCCGTCCTCGTCCTCGAACTCAACCTCATCCGGTCTCTACTTCTGCTGAGTCTCAGCCACAACCTCAAACGCTAAATCAGATAATGGCTCTCCTAGACAGAATGAACAAGTAGTTGGCTGATCAAGCGGCTGTCATTCAAGTTCAAGCTTCTAGGATCACGGATTTAGAAGCAACGGCGGCTAGGGTTCCTCAGCTGGAGAGTCGCCTGTTAGAACTAGAGGCATTAGCTGTTGTTCCGGGGGAGTTAGGCTTAGATGAAACAACATCAAGGGCCCCTGGTTCAACCGAAATTGTAAATACTGATGATGTAACCGAAGAACCTATTAATGAAAATATCAGTTTAGATTATTTTGCGTATTCTGCACCGATTCCAGGACAACCAATTCCCCTAAATGTAGATTACTCCGAAGCCAATCTTGAGTATCTACAAAGTCTAATAAATGAAGATGGTACAGAAGATGATAATGAGGAGCTTGTATTTGAGAATGAAGAGGTTGATGTTGAAGAAGAAAACGTTCAAGAAGAGTATGTGAATGTTGATGAAATGAATTTAGGAGAGGAGATGGAGGTCTCTGATGCAGAGGAGATTACTGAGGAAGAACAACCTACAAATTCCACTCCTGCTCCGGCTACAACCGAACCATCTACTTCTACTGTTGCTGAGCCTAATATGTCAAAGACCTGCAAGTTCTATAAAATCAGCAGCAAGCGCTACAAAGGTCAAATTATTAGTTGGAAGTATGATGAAGCAAATAAAGTGATTGTTATCAAGCGAAAAGATGGGATGCAGTATTTCACTATGAACTTCAAAGTATTAAGTACCTTACCATATTGTGAGATACTGCACTTAGCACAATTGAATATCATAAATCCCACGAACAACGAATTTGCCAACCAACTGCAGAGAATTTTGAGGAAAGAGGTCAACACGAAAATGTTTTATCTGTTGAGACCAAATCTGGGGACGAGGTACATTTACCGCAACAAGATGCATCCTGTTACTAACAAGCCCTGGATTAAGATTTTATACAAATCTCCGAAAACTTTAAAGTTTATTCCTCTGGAGAAGCTCCCAGTTGATTTTTTTAGAAGACTACAACTGTGGACATATGACGGGTATACAGGCGAAGCAGAGATTCTTTATTTTTCCGATACAGAGCCTGAAGACCTATGGAAAGCCAAACTATCAAGAATTAGAGTGTACGATCCGTTGAGCTTGATTAACCTTACCAAGAAAGACCTTGAAGCTCTTCATGCTAAGAAGATCGATTATTTTCAAGAGTTCAAGACTGAGGCGATGCGTTTTCAAAAGGTTGTCAATGTTTGTATAGCTCAAGGAGTACACGCTGGAGGAAGCTTTCCTGCCAGTTGGAAGTGTTAGAAGACCAAAGCAGAACGAAGAAATTTCGAAGACCAAGCTGAAGACACGGGGGAGTTTGTTGATACATGTTTATATGTCTGTCAGTTGGTCTAGGTCTGAATAGTTTGTAATAATGCATTCAGTGATATAAAACGTTATTTTTAATTGATGTCACTGTTTAGGCGACACAGAGCTTGTGTCGCAATAGCGACACAAGGCTTGTGTCGCATAGGTCTGTTTGGCGACACAAAGCTTGTGTCGCAGGTCAGTTAGGTTTTGGCTATAAATAGAGACTTACGGGTTCAGTTCTAGGGTGGACGAACCTAGAGAGTTTTCAAGCTATTTGTGAGGCAATTATTGTTTTCGGTTGATTTGTTATTCGTGATATATATAAAAGCTAATCGACTAGTTTTGTGTGATTGTTAACGTGTTTTGTTCAATTGATTGTATTCCGCGCTTTCAATTGTTGAAATTGATTCGATTTAGATCCAGTTACAAGGGTCCAACACAGACTGAGACCATTAAGCTGCTTAGTGAAAACTTAATGAAGTTAACCACAGATTTTAAAACATTTGTTGGGTCAAAACAAGAGTTTAACAGAGGATCTAGTGCAAATAATAACCCAAAATCCAAAAGGACCATTATGTTGAACAGAAAATGTTACAACTGTGGAAATCTGGGACATGAAGGTATTAAATGCACAAAGTCCATTCTTAAACAGCCAAAGGCTGCTTTGATCAAACAAATGTCATCTACAAACAACAAAATCAAAAATAGAGAGGTTAAAAGTCAACTTCACAGACTTAGCACCAAAACTGCTAAAGAATTGACTCCAACCAACTCTAAAGAACCCATCAAAAGATGGGTTCCCAAAAGTAACTAATCGATTTTGTTTGTCTTGTGCAGGGTAACAGCAAATGGTACCTAGACAGTGGATGCTCAAGACACATGACAGGTTCCTTGAAGAATCTGTCAGAGTTTGTAGAAGAAGAAGGAACTTCTGTCAAATATGGTGACAACTCTGTTGCCAAGATAAAAGGTTATGGTGTGGTGAAGGCTGGCAACATCAGAATAACAAAGGTGGCCTATGTTGAGGGATTAAAGCATAACCTGCTTAGTGCTAGCCAGATTTGTGATGATGATGGTGAAATCAGAATCAGAAAGAAGGCTGCTGTTATCTATAATTCCAAAGGCAAACCTATATTAGTTGCCAAAAGAGAAAGAGATATCTATCTCTTGGATCTTTCTTCTGCAGACAACAATGTAGAGACTTGTCTCTATACTCAGTCTGTGCCAGAACTAAGCTGGCTATGGCATAGGAGGTTATCCCACCTGAACTTCAAAAATATTAACCTCCTGTCAAAGAAGAAATTGGTTAGAGGTCTGCCTGATGTTACATTTGCAAAAGACAAACTTTGTCCTGCATGTACACTAGGGAAACAGACCAAGAACCATTTTCCATCCAAATTGTTAGCTACAATTGAACAACCACTGCATATGCTCCATATGGATCTGTTTGGACCCATGAGCATTAGCATTTTGGGTGGAAAGAAGTATACACTTGTGGTTGTGGATGAATACACAAGGTATACTTGGGTCATCTTTCTTAAGGCTAAAAGTGATGCTCCTGAAGAGATTATTAATCTAATCAAGAGGGAAGAATTGCAAAAAGATGCACCTGTCAAGCAACTCAGGAGTGACCATGGTACAGAATTTAAGAATTCTACTCTCATTGAATTCTGTACTGACAAAGGCATTATTCAAAACTTTGCCTCTGTCAGAACTCCTCAACAAAATGGTATTGCTGAGAGAAGAAATCGTACACTCATAGAAGCTGCAAGAACCATGTTATGCCATGGTCAAATGAAGATTTATTTTTGGGCAGAAGCAGTTAACACTGCCTGTTATACCCAAAATAGATCTATTTTGGTCAAAAGGCATGGCAAAACTGCATATGAGCTGTATCACAAGAAGGTTCCAACCATCCATTACTTCCACACCTTTGGAAGTAAATGCTACATTCTCAATCAAAGAGATCAATTAGCAAAGATGGAACCTAAATCTGATGAAGGAATTTTTGTTGGCTATTCATCTATCTCAAAGGCCTACAGAGTCTACAACAACAGAAGGTATAAAATTGAAGAAACCATCAATGTCACCTTTGATGCTTCCTCTGCTAATGATGAACATGTTTCTCAGTCTGATGTTCATTTGTTGGAAGATTTATCTGTTGTGGGATCTGAATCTCAAATCCCAGTTGTTGTTAACCAACAACAGGACTCTGAAAGTGATAATGAAGATGCTCAACCTGCTCATTCAATGATAGTACCTTCATCAACAGAAGATGAATCTGTGTCCAGAGATTCAAATTCTTCTGATACATGTGTTCAGTCTGGTAGTTTTCAGTCTGTGAACTCTACAGACTCAGACTTGCCCTATGTAGAAGATGATGCAGAACTCAGTCCTGCTATTCTTCCACCAAATGAGAATGATTTACCATTCAATGATGAATCATTTCTAGGAGTCAAAGAACACAAGTATCATCCAATTACAGAAATAATTGGAGATTATGTTTCTAGTGTACAAACAAGAGCTCAAGTATCAAGCTCACCTACTGCAAATTTCTGTTTCTACAAAAACTTCCTGTCAATCATTGAATCAAAGAAAGCTGAAGAAGCCTTGAAAGATGATGATTGGGTTGAAGCAATGCAGGAAGAGTTAACAGAATTTGACAGAAACAATGTTTGGACCCTAGTTCCTGCTCCAAAAGGGAAAACCATTATTGGAACTAAATGGGTTTACAGAAACAAGATGGACAAGGATGGAGTGATAATAAGGAACAAAGCAAGGCTAGTTGCTCAAGGCTACAAGCAGGAAGAAGGCATTGATTATGATGAAACCTTTGCCCCTTTAGCCAGAATTGAAGCAATACGGTTATTCTTGGCATATGCTGCATTCAAGGACTTCAAAGTCTATCAAATGGATGTCTAGAGTGCATTTCTGAATGGCAACTTACAGGAGGAAGTCTATGTGAAACAACCTCCAGGTTTTGTAAGTTCCACTTTTCCAAATCATGTCTATAAATTGCAGAAAGCACTATATGGACTAAAACAAGCTCCAAGAGCTTGGTATGACACCTTATCATCCTATCTTCTTAGTAATGACTTTACTAGAGGATCAATTGATAAAACTTTGTTCTTCAAAAGGAACAAGGCAGATGTCATACTAGTCCAAATCTATGTTGATGATATTATATTTGGGTCTACTGATGAAAAATTGTGTAAATGGTTTTCAAACTTAATGTCAAAACAGTATCAAATGAGTATGATGGGTGAATTAACATACTTTCTTGGTCTACAAGTACATCAGAAACCTGATGGTATCTTCATCAACCAAGGTAAATATGTCAATGACCTACTTACTAAATATTCTTTAAAGGACTGTTCAATTATGAAAACACCAATGAGCACTGCAGATAAGTTGGATAAAGATCAGTCTGGCAAGTCAGTCTGTCAAACCACTTATAGAGGTATGATAGGATCTCTACTATACCTCACTGCAAGTAGACCAGATATCATGTTCTCAACATGTTTGTGTGCTAGATATCAATCTGAACCTAAAGAATCGCATTTAAAAGCTGTAAAAAGGATTTTTAGGTACCTAAAAGGTACTCCCAACCTGGGTCTTTGGTATCCCAAAGACTCTGGTTTTGATCTAATTGGATATACAGATGCAGATTATGCAGGTTGTAAATTAGACATGAAAAGCACTTCTGGTGGATGTCAATTGCTAGGTGGCAAACTAGTCAGTTGGTCAAGCAAAAAACAGAATTATGTTGCTACATCCACTGCAGAAGCAGAATATGTGGCTGCTGGTAGTTGCTGTGCTCAATTGCTATGGATGCAACATCAACTAGCAGACTATGATTTGGTGTTTACAAAAACTCCAATCATGTGTGATAACCAAAGTGCCATTGCCATCACTGAGAATCCTGTGTTTCACTCCAGGACAAAGCATATTGAGATCAGACATCACTTTATCAGAGATTGTGCTGAGAAAGGTAAAGTGACTCTCAAATATGTGCCCACAAATGACCAATTAGCAGATATCTTTACTAAACCTTTAAATGAAGATAGATTTTTGTATCAGCTTGGTCAACTAGGAATGCTCAACCCCTAGTAAAACCTTGAATCTGTATGATTCAATTCTCAGTCTGTGTCTGCTTTTCAATCTGTATAACTGTATTCTCAGCTACATACAATCAAAAAGCACAGACTAAGAGATGTTTTTGTACATACTTTCTAAGAAAATACCAAAAAGATTTTATAACTTATGTTATTTTCTCTAAGTCTGACTGATTATATGTTTCAGTCTGTGTGACTTCTTCTAGATTAGTTACACAGACTAACCATATTCATTCAGACTAGACCCTCTATTTTTGTGCTTTATTAATTCATAAGGTTAGTATTTTAGTACTGTTAGTATTAATATTGCCAGTTACTTTTAGTACTGCTGGTTAATACTGATAAGACCATTTAATACTGCCCTCATGAATTCGTATTTTAGCACTGTTAGTATTAATACTGCTAGTTACTTTTAATACTGCTGAGTTAATACTGATATTTTTTTGCTGGTAAAGATTGGTACAATTAACACTGTTAATGTAGCAAGTTACTACTGTTAGTTAACTTTAGTACTGCTCTCGCCAGTTACTACTGTTAGTTAATTTTAGTACTGCTCTGGCAAGTTACCACTGTTAGTTAACTTTAGTACTGCTTTCGCAGTTACCACTGTTAGTTGATTTTAGTACTGCTTTGGCAAGATACCACTGTTAGTTAACTTTAGTACTGCTTTCGCAAGTTACCACTGTTAGTTGATTTTAGTACTGCTTTGGCAAGTTACTACTGTTAGTTAATTTTAGTACTGCTTTCACAAGTTAGTACTGTTAGCTATATCAATCTGTTACCACTGCCGGCACAACCTTCTTTTATTTTTTATTTTATTTTTATTTTCTTTAATAAAAATAAATAAACAACAATATCTCTGCATTTAATGCTAAAACCATTTTTATGGTAATAGTCATTAAAAGTTTTGGCGCTTGTTGTCTATTTATCTGCTCAATACAAAAAGTGCACGTGCTTCAGCGTTACTGTTGCAGAGAAAGGGATAAACCGTCAAGTGGGTCTCATTTAACGGAAATTTAATTTCTTCAAATACCCACTTCTGTTTTCCCCTTTTCTTCTTCACCTGTACTTGCACATCCAAAATTACACAGAGTTTGTAAGCCCTAACCTAAATCGCTCAACCATTTTCGAAATCAATCTCACAAATTCTTCATTTAAAATGGCTGATCAATGGGCTTACACGGCACCTGCCAACATCGCTGTGGCTAAACCCTTCAAACAGGGTAAACAGGTAAAACTCTGTATAAATAATCAAGTAGCTACCATTTCCATTCCTGACTCTAAAAAGAATAAAGGGTTTGAGGAACTAACTGCTTTTATGTCTGCTCATCCATTAAGGGGAGCATTCTTTAACTCAGTCCCTCAAATATACCCACATTTTTTAATGGAATGGTGGTATACTTGCTCCTCAAACAGTACCAATACTGCAATTACTGGTACTATTGATCATGGTAAACGGGCAATTACCATTGATCAGGAGCTAATTAGGAATGTTCTAAACTTGCCTTTGGGAAATAATTTTGAACCCATTCCAACCAAAGAAGCAGCAAGGGCTTCTCTTACTTTGGTTGAATATACCAAAGAAAAAGGCACCATCTTGATGTCAGGATTCACCCCCAGATGGAAATTTTTAATCTCTGGCATCATTAGAAGTCTAGGAGGAAAATCTGGTAGCACAGGGGAGTTAAATGAGTTTGAAACTCAACTGTTGAGCTCATTCATCACAGGTTTAAACATCAACTTTGCAGAGTTGTATTTTAAAGAAATTTTAAAACTAGTGAATGAGTAACAGAGAATTTTTAATGTACCTTTTATAAGGTTACTCTCCCTGTGCATCCAATCCAGATTAACTGGGTCTGTGTATATGTCCTTTAATAACAAAACTGCAGATATACCCGTACCTGTGCTCACATATAAAGTGTTCAACCATCCGGTTCCACTTTCTGGAGCACCAATCACTGCTGCTATGCAGCAATGGATTGATCACCCTTATGTTGCTTCTGCATCTATGGAGGGTGATAGTTCAGGTGCTAGTGAGGGTACTGAGACCCAGGCTGTTGAAGATCGTGTGGCTGCAGCAGAGCACACAGACTCCAGGGATACAGACTCAACTCAGTCTGTGCACTTGGAGTCAGACTCAAACATTCCTGAGTCTGTTCCATCTTCAACAGAAGATGCAGGTAGTACTTCTTCTTCATCTGAGGACATGGATATAGATCAACCTTCTTATCCTAGCCCATCCTCACCCACAAAAGAGAGTCACAAACAAACCAACCCAGATGAGTCACCACTCACTCTTGAGGAATCACCAGACTCAACCCCAAAAAGTATAGCACAAGTGGAATCATCATCCATGGAATTGGATGTCAATAGAACACCTTCCAGTGCTGTAGTCCATTCCACTGCAGCTCTGCTAGAGTCTGTGGTGCCAATGACTACCCAACTGACCCAACCTACACCTAGTTTAGTCAGCTTGGATACCCACATTACTGCTACTACACTGACCCCTGTGGTATGCATTGAAGAAGATGCTCCAATCCTGAGCACTACCACCCCCCTCTTTACCCCACTCACAATGGCTGAGCCCATAATGACCACTAGTCCTGTACTAGTTCACATTCCAGTGAGTCCTTTCTTACACCCCTCTGCACAGATCGCCAATGCCCCAGTCATGTCACAGACTGAGGTACAGATCTCATCTTCTTTGCCTGATGAACTACCATCTTATCACCAGATGGTTAGTGAAGGCATACCAACTTCCACATCAGTTGCCAGTGATACTGTTCCATTACACCAGGGACTGTTTGAGGCAACAGGTGCAACACAATCATTTCCCAGTGATATCCTATCCTATCACCGGATTAGATCTGAGGGAACAACTACACCACTCAATGCCTATGATCGCTTTTCCATGCACAGGACACAGAGTGAGGCAAAGAGTGCAACCCCAAAAGATTCCAGTGATCTTGCTCAGTCTCAACATGAGTCAAGTGAGGAACACATACCATAACCCAATTCTAACCCTTCCAACCAGACCCAGTCTGTGCCTTCTAGTACACTTAATGATGTGCTTTCTGCCATCAACAAGTTGTCTGAATGGGTACAGACTGAGTTCAATAATAATAAGAAAGAGCTAGAGAAGATGAAGCATCTAGTCTCTACTATGGTGGATAAAGTGGATATGCTGGAGGAGAAGGTATCCAATAGGTTAGATGAAATACAGACCACCCTCTCAAACTTAGTAGATGATGTCAAAAAGGGGGAGAAGTATGGGTCTGCAGAAGCTAAAACCTCAAAAGATAAAGATTTAAATAATAAATCCTTAGATTTAGGGGGAGATAGCAGCGAGGGAGATGATGGAGATGATGGACCCGAAGGTGCTAGGGTGAAGTCTCAGACTGAAGCTCAGTCTGTGCCACAGACTGAAAATATGAGTGCACAGACTGAGGGGGAGCAAGAAGGATTGCAGGCAGGTGAACATACTGAGATGGTTGCACAGACTCAGGGGGAGTCATCCATTGTCTTACACATAGACCCAATTGCAACTATCTCAGCCCAAGGTCAGATGGAGTTGAAGAGACCAAGGGAAGAAGAAGAAGAACAAGAAGAAGATGTTCAACCTCTGCAAATCAAGAGAGCCAGGAAGATGAAAAGAATGGCCAGGAGGATTCCTGAAAGGGATATCTTTGATTCCCAACCAAAGATGAAGGGGATCAAGACCTGGGATCAATTTATGAAGCTGGCAGAAGAACAGGACAATGATGGTGATGATGATGATGCCATCAATCCTGACTGCAGTTCTGAGTCTGAAGTTTTCAGAAGATCAGATGATGATGAAGATGATGCTACTTTTGGAGGTGTAGGTGAAGGAGCCTCAAAAGTCAAGACTGGAGAGTCTCAGTCTGTGCCTTCTGAACCTGCACAGACTGAGACACAGCATCAATCACAGACTCAGAGCTCAGAGCAACCAGCAGCAAGCACTGATGCTCTAATTATCAGTGCTGAAGCCATCCAAGCTGAAGCTAATCCTGCTAGATCAACCACAACAACCAGAATACTGTCTCCAGGTAGAAGTGAACTTGAAGATAGAATGCAATGGAGAAGTGCTCACCTGATTAGCACTTATCCTGGATCAAGCTCTACCATGGAAGAAGTTATGGATAAGGGTAAGGGCAAGGAGATTGCCTTATCCAAGCAGGAAAGGTTAAGCAAGATCAAGAAGATGGTGGATGATCATGCTGCTGGCACAAGAAATCCTGAACTGACAAATCTACAGGATGAACTCTTGCAACAAGAAGCTACTGCTCAAGGTATGTCTTTAAATGAGTACTTAAATGTGCTAACTGAAGAAGAGCAGAAGCTGAAGGAAGCAAGATTTGTTGACATGCTCACTCAAGAACTACAAGAAGAAAGTCGTTCACTGACCCAAATCAGAAGGAGTCAAATTGAGCAACAAATCAAAGAAGATGAGGAGATGTCAACAAGGTTACAGAAGATAGAGAGCCTGAAACCAAAGCTACAAGCCACTTTCCAAAAGTCAAAGCTCAAGCAGAAGATTAGAGAATGTCATCTGAACAAGATTGGACAGAAATTGAAGCTGGAGCTGACTTTGACCAAGAGCAAGAAGATGGTATGGGTGGATGAACTGTACACTCTAGGGCTTAAGGAATGGCAATCCATTGCAAATCTTTTTAAGAGTGAAGCTGACAAGGATCTGAAGAAAGAAGTTCTGGATGAGCTATCTTACCTGATTGAGCTAGTTCTCAGTCTGGGGCTCATCTCAGAAGAAGAGTACAAGTTGTTTTGCATAGCAAACAATTTTGTAATCAAGAAGAAGTCAGCTGGGTTATCCACAGAGAATGAGCAGAGAAGGGAGCATCCTCTACCTAAAGGTATCATTTTTATCGATAGATCCTATGTTCAGACTGACAACATTGAAGGTCTGTGCTATAGAGATATCAATGGGATAGAATGCTTCCAGGATCAAAATGGACTATATAGAGAGTCTCTGCTACACTGCGTTGCCCTGCTGAAGGAATGCAAACATTCTCAAGCCAGACCATTCAGAAGAAGACTGATTAGCTGGTTATTCAACAACCTTTCCCAAATCAGGATGATGATTGGACTTGAAGACATCTGCAAGAAGATCATCCTAGAGTATCAAGAATTTGAAGACAAATCTGATAAGGAAATGGAATCACTGTTGAAGAGGAAAGTGGAAAAGATGAAAGAGATCAAGGCTCGGAGAAAGGACTGAAGATTGTTATATTTATATTATTTACAATCTTATGTAATATTTGTAATATTTTTGTATACTAACTATGACTTTGACTTTATATATATAAGTCTAAGATTCATAAGTTATGTTGTACTTTAGTATTTATTATTTCTCCATTATCTTTTGTAAATAGATTTTGACATCATCAGATAGGGGGAGATTGTTGGGAAAAACAATGATCAAACCTAAGTTATAAATCTGAAGAGTCAAAACCTATCTCTGTTGTATTCAGGAAAAACTTAGTGAATTCCTGAGTCTGTGTTTCTGAGTCTGTGCTGCACAGACTGAAGAATTGTTTCTGAGTCTGTGCTGCACAGACTGAAAAATCTCACAGACTGAAAGCCTTGCTCTTCCTGAAGACTTATGAATTCATCATCTGAAGAATGAAGATTGAAGACAAAAGACTTCACAGACTGAAGATCACAGACTGATGATCACAGATTGAAGATCACAGACTGAGAGCACAGACTGAAGAGCACAGATTGAAGAATGAAAGTACAAGTGTACAGAAGATATTCTTCTTAGGCTAGATACAACTGATAAGATGTTTGAGAAAGGTCAAACATCGAACAAAGGTTTTCTTCTCAGCAAAGAAACCTTTTACCTTTTGCTTTTTCTATTTCCAAGAAAAGCAAAAAGGGTAGAGTGCAAAGTTGCCCAAGATGAATGTGTTATCCCTTGGACAACTGACTGAGCTGGGTAATAGAAGTTGATTCTCAACTCTATAAATAGCAGCTCAATAGCACTCTTCAAAATATCCAAGTATCCAAGTAATTCAAGCTCTCAAAGAAAATAGTATACAAGACCTTTAAGCTTAGGCTCAAAGCATTACCACACTAACTGTTAAAGTTTGTAGTGATAATTGTATCTTAATATACTAATACTTGGATCGTATTCAAACCATCTGTGTGGGTTTGAATACTTTGTCATCTGTGTGAGACAAACACTTTATTGTGAATAATACTTTGATTCATAATAAACTCTGTGTCAAAATTAATCTTGTTTTCCGTCTAGATTAATTTAAACTTGTTTAATATAAAACTTGGGTATAAACTAACACGTTAAGATAACTGTTATTTAATCTGTATCTAATTTTTGGGAACCTTGTGACCCAACAGACATCGACACCGACACCGACACCAACACTGAAACCGAAATTGACTACGACACCGATACCGACCTCGACCCCGACCTCAACCCCATCTGTAACATCCTAGGCGTATCCCACATTGGCCGTAGACATGAGAGATGCTGGGTTCATAAGTAATATCTTGGCCTTACCAGACACAACGCGTTTTGAGGACACAAGCACTGCAGATCCCATAAGAACTCTGTAGTTAAATGTGCTTGGGCGGGAGTAGTACTAGGATGGGTGACCTCCTGGGAAGTCTTCGCCACGCCGTCAAAAACAAAGTTGTGCGCCTGCGGGCAAAGCGGACAATATTGTGGTCATGGAAGGCGGGATGTTACAAGTGGTATCAGAGCAACTCATGTGCCGTTCGGGATGTGGGGCAAACCTCATCGAGGACGATGAGTCTCAAGGAGGAGTGTTTGTAACATCCTAGGCGTATCCCACATTGGCCGTGGACATGAGAGATGCTGGGTTCATAAGTAATATCTTGGCCCTACCAAACACAACGCGTTTTGAGGCCACAAGCACTGCATATCCCATAAGAACTCTGTAATTAAGCATGCTTGGGCGGGAGTAGTACTAGGATGGGTGACCTCTTGGGAGGTCCTCGCCACGCCGTCAAAAACAAAGGCGTGCGCCTGCTGGCAAAGCGGACAATATTGTGGTCATGGAAGGCAGGATGTTACACCATCCCCAACCGTAGCGCCAACACGGACACCGACACTGATTTTGGCATCGACATCGGCAAAATCAGATCCTTTGGATGCGATAGTGGTAACTTTTTTTTATTTATCAAATTCACATACTCATAAGTTAAGTGCAAATACATTAAAATGCTACATATTTCATATGTTTTGTAAAGGCCTACCCCGTGCAGTTTGTTGAAACCTTATGGTCCAGTGCAAGTCGTTGTTGCTTATGCGATGGTGTATCCATATGAGTCTTGGCAGATAGTACATGGAAAGCCAATGCTACCAGACTATATGAAGGTGCAGGTAGATGGTATCATGAAAGATTATGAATCCTTTGAACTTCCAGTGCCGTTGTTTAGTGATTAGGCCTGTAAACGAACCGAACGAACACGAACGATGCCTATTTTTGTTCGTCCATTATAGTTTTATCGAACAAATGAAAGAACATAAACGGATAAGCGAACAGATTTTGGTGTTCATGTTTGTTCACTAAGAAAATTTGTTTGTTCACGAACGCAAACGAACGAATACATAGTTTAATGCATTTGTTCATTAATACATTAAACAAACTGTAAGGAACACAAACGAACACACACATATGTATCTCTCTCTCTCTCTATCTCTCTCTCTCTATATATATATATATATATATATATATATATATATATATATATAGTGAAGGGATTGGGTGAGAACATATCATTTCGTGAGAACTAATAATTGTTAGGGGAAAAACTTCGGTGGGCTTCAACTGAGCGAAAAACTGAGAATATTTACTTCATAAAATAATATGGTGAAAACCTCAAAACCATGCGCCCCCTTCTCTTAATTTGAATCGACTCCATTTTTTTTTACTATCTTCTTCACCCTCTTTTCTCTACCCTCTTTTCTCTGTACAAAATCAACTCAAGCTTTCTATTTTTATTAACCACCTTAGAAATTTAAAAAATCATCGGTGACGCGTGTTGTGAAGGACGACCAAAGTGTTACTCCGTTGAAAACCATATCAACCGTACATTTATACGATTTAACCTGAACAACTACACCGATTAAGAGTCCTTGGCCAATTATTGAGATTCGCTATAATCCTAAGATCAATTACAGACTCGTTAATTGGTTAGAAGATCAAAACTGACTAGGAAGTCAACATATATCATCAATAATCCTAAAGAAATACCTCCTCATCAACCTACCTCACCATCACACGAATGTGATCTTACTGCGGTCTCAAAATGCATTTCAAGGGCAAGTTCTAGAACATATTATACTCACTGGCACACTCATAGAAAACGAAAGACAAGAACTTAAAATGAGTACTTCAATCAAGGCTCAAAATATCTCTCACATATTTTTAGTGGGGCTATAAGTGTGCTAGTCGTCATGCAATTCACCCAATGGGGTTGCCCATCATGTACACATCTCATCTAAAACAAATTATTCGGCAAGAGGGAAATTAAGTCACTTAGCACTAATACTTAAAACTTATGTTAGAAAGAAACTAATCTCATGAGGACAAACAAATTCCTAACAAATTATCATTCCTTGGCCCGTAATTGAAATTCATAAAATTCGATTGGTTAACCAAGATCAATAACAGATTCAATAAGTGACTAGAAATAATAATCGACTAGGAATAAAGTTCAAGTTCAAATACAAATATACACCCCCGCACACACACTTAAGTTGTGCATTGCCTCAATGAACAAACAAAACGATTTATGCAAAGACAAGTAGGTGGAAGTAAAAAGAAACGAGAACTTCCCGGGGGGTGCGTGCGGAAATCCTTGGATGGAGAAGAAATATTTGTAGTTGAACTTGATCGCCAACATATGCGCATTCTCCACTCCATGATTCCTAACATCATCAAACAAAAAAAAAACAAAGAAAAGAAAATCTTTTTTTCGGTAGTGAAGCTTAGCGACGGGATTTGGGTCGCACAACGACGAACTATCCGTTAAGAATTCGCAAAGCTATGACACCTCGTCGACAAATGTACAAAATTTCCGAAAGTGATGGTCGCGTAGCAATGGTCACTCGTCGCAGCACGACGATAACTCAAAAACCAATGTTCGTTAGAGCCTGGCGACGAGCTGTTCAATACTTGGTCATTTTTCTTTTATTTGATACCATTTCTACCTAATGGCTCCAAGTTATCCCGACTCTGAAACGCCCATAAACTCAAAAAAAAAAACTATACGTCCTACATAATTATACAATTACAATTGTTTATTGATTAACGAGACGTGCGCTCGACTCGACCCTAAATTTTATTGTTTAGTGGGTTGAAGCTCCCCCACACTTGTGTCGGTGTGGGAGCTCTATTGTGGAACGTGTACCTCGAATAAGTGAAGTCAACCAGTCATTCGAACCTCGTGTGGTCTTGATAATCTCTAGAAGCTTCCATTTCTCGTTCTTTGATAAATTTGAAACAATTTGAGTACCCAGAGGCGTATCACCCTTAGAAGTCGCTTGATGCACACACGTATAGATCTTTTTCATTTTCTTCTCAATGGTATCGTTTTCAACCTTCTTCACCTCATTCTCCAACTTGTGAGTTCCACTTATATTGTTCAAATCCATTGCATCCTTGTCATTAACCTCATGATCGACCGGTAATTTATCTTTGCTTTCACTGCATATGAATTGACAATTTCAGGTGTAGGCGATACGTCCGGCTTGTTATAAAAAAACCACATCTGCATCATCAACTCGAAGGGTTAATTTACCACCCTTCACATCCACAAGTGCACTAGCGATTGCAAGAAATGGTCGACCTAGAATGAGTGGAGTGTTTCGATCCTCCTCCATATCTACAATAACAAAATCAATCGGGAAGATAAAATGTTCAACCTTAACTAAAACATTTTTCACGATACCTCTAGGATAAGTGTAGGTTCCCTGATCTTGGACCTAACCGGATCAACACAAACAATGGAGAGGCGGAATTCAAACGATTGTATATAGTACGTAAAACACAAACGAATCAAACACAAATCAAATGTATATTAATACGATAACCGATTAGCTTGAATACACTTGAAATGCTTTACAATTGCTCTGAGAAACCCTAGATTCGTTAGTCCTAACAATGAGGCCGAAATGCTCTATTTATAGAGAAACCGAAACTGGTGCGACATAAGCTCTGTGTCGCACAGTCGACTCATGCGACACAAGCTCTGTGTCGCCTAAACAGTGATCTCAATTATATATTCTAAACAAATAACGTTTATATCACTAATCTAAATGTTACAAACGACTCAGACCTAGACCAACTGATAGACAGATAAAATATGCATCAACAAACTCCCCCGTGTCTTCAGCTTGGTCTTCAAAATTTCTTCATTTAGCTTCGGTCTTCTAACACTTCCAACTGGCAGGAAAATTTCCTCCAGCGTGTACTCCTTGAGCTATACATACGCTGACAACCTTTTAAAATCGCATTGCTTCAACCTTAAACTCTTGAAAATAATCAATCTTCTTGGCATGAAGAGCTTCAAGGTCTTTCTTGGTAAGGTTAATCAAGCTCAAAGGATCATACACTCTAATTCTCGATAGTTTGGCTTTTTATAGGTCTTCAGGCTCGGTATCTTGAATATAGATAGATTCAGCTTCGCCTGTATATCCATCATATGTCCACAGTTGTAACTTGCTCAAAAAATCAACTGGGAGCTTCTCCTGAGGAATAGACTTTAAGGTCTTCAGAGATTTGTATACAATTTTAACCCAGGGCTTATTGGTACACGGATGTATTTTGTTTCGATATATATACCTCGTCCCGAGATTTGGTCTCAACAGATAGAATATTTTACTGTTGACCTCTTTCCTCAAAATTCTTTGTAATTGGTTCGCTAATTCGTTGTTGGTGGGATTTATAATATTTAACTGTGCTAAGTGCAGTATTTCACAATAAGGTAGGGTGCTTAACACCTTGAAGTTCACAATGAAATACTGCATCCCATCTTTCCTTTTAACAACAATCACTTTATTTTCTTTATCATACTTCCAAGAGATGATTTGACCTTTGTAGCGTTTGCTGCTGATTTTATAGAACTTACAGATCTTTGACATATTAGGCTCAGCAGCAGTGGAAGTAGACGGTTCAGCCATATCTGGAGCAGGAGTGGAGTCTTTGGATGGTTCAGGCTCAACAACCTCTTCAGTATCAGAGATCTCCATCTCCTCTCCCAAATTTACTTCATCAGCATTCACAAAATCTTCATGAACATTCTCTTCTTCAACATCAACCCCTTCATCATCAATAACAGATTCTTCATCAACATTCTCTGTATTTATCTCATCTTCATTTTCATTTAACAAACTTTGCAGATACTCAAGGTTAGCCTCCGAATAATCAATATTAAGCGCGATTGGTTGACCAGGAATTGGTGCATAAGACGCAAAATAATCCAAACTGATGTTTTCATTAATATCAAAATTATTTACATCATCAGTCTGTGTTCCGTCGGAAGTCCTAGGTGTTGTTTCAATGGCACGCAGGCCTGACTCCCCCGAAACTACAGCTAGGGCTTCTAATTCTATGACCTTAGTCTCCAAAGCAGTAACTCTGGCATTTTGCAGCTCTAAATCCTTAATCTGTGCAGCTTGAGCTTCCAAAATAGCAGATTGTGATTGAATTAATACAGCTTGGGATGTCATCGTTTACTGCATCGTATCCAACCACCTCATTAATTCTTGAATGACAGACGGGAGAGGTTGAACTGGCATATCCACAAGTGAAGGATCGACAGGTGGGCATGAGGAAGAGGACTTGTGGCGAACCAAAGGAGGTTCCCAGTCTTGGTCAGTTGGGTCGTCATGACGAACCCTTTTTCCAGTATCTGGTCGGACGTTGACCATCCCAGCTTTCTTGCGTCTTTGAATACACTTAAATCGACTTATGTCGAAACGACGTATATTTTCCAAGGAAGTTTCGGAGGGGACTATCCATGGAGATGTTGGTGGAGTGGAGCCACCATCAGAAGAGCTGTCAGCCATTTCTTCGACAATACGAGGCTCATGTGCCTGAATGTTTTCTCCTTCAAAATCTTCAACATGACCAAAAGTCTCAATATCTTGCAAAATTGCCTCAAGCTGAGGATTTTCTGCTTGTACGGGCACATTAACAAAAAGATCCTCTGGCTGAGGAGGAGCAGCAGGATCCAAAAATTCATCGGCCGCCGGAGGAACATAATCCTCATTTACAATGTGCCCAAAAAGTGGCGCGTCCGCCGGCGCCGGGACTCCTTTCGCATATTGTCCGCAAATTGCAAAAATGCGGATGTTCATAGGGGTTTGGCGAAACCGGTGAGCGGCATTCACTGGAAGCCCCAGTAGAAGATGATTGAGCAAGAGCTGAATAAACCAGGGGTACATATTCCAACGTTTGTCCCCGGTGTGTACATTATCAACCATAGCCCTAAAGATATAACCAGAGAAATTGTAGGGCTTGTTGTACACCAAAGCTAGCATGGCCGAAGCAGTTGAATGGCTCATGCCATCAAAACCAGCCTTCCTGCTTGAGAGGCAGACAATCATGATATGCATTAAATACCGCCAGACCCTGGTCAGGTTGGCCTTGCGGTATTGATCTTTTGGGACACCCGGATAGCCAAGACGGAGCATGCCGCCATTGATAAAAGAGTTGGAGAACTGGATGGGCAAATCCGGGTGGTCAGCGAATTGAAAGAAATCGCGAATCCGCTGCTCCGAAAGCACTACCTCTTTGTCAACGACTCTTGAAATAATTCGGGTGTGAGGCAAGTCAGAGTTAATCATAGCTGAGTTCCAGAAGGAACCAACTTGATCTTTGTAGATAGGGGTGGTTGCGGAAATGGCCTGAAAGATGCGGGAACGGCGAAGAAACGCGATCATCGGCCGGAACGGCGCAGCCGAATCCCTGTCATCCTCGAGGAAAGCCACGATATTGTGCCTAGGCTCCCAATCATTCACATTTATATCTGCCATTGCTATTAACACAAAAGAAACGTAGCTCGAAAAGCGTTAGCATTAATACTCGAAGACAATTTGTTTCAATTAAAATATCTTATGCGACACAAAGGATTGTGTCGCAGTAAGAATGCGACATAAGCATTTGTGTCGCTAGAGAGATGTGCGACATAAAAGATGGTGTCGCATAAATCAATTTCAAAAACTACGCGACAGAAGCGCTTGTGTCGCTAACGAATTAAGCGACAGCAAGGGTTGTGTCGCATTTTGCAATAAAATGATTTTACGTTAACACTGCGACAGAAAGCTTATGTCGCACATCTTGTGTCGCAAAGTAAGCGACACAAAAGGTTGTGTCGCATGACAGCAATGCAACAGACACAAGTGCGACACAAGAGATTGTGTCGCAGATTGTGTCTGTTGATACATGTTTCGTATGTCTATCAGTTGGTCTAGGTCCAAGTCGTTTGTAATATTTTGATTATGATATAAATGTTATTTGGTTTTGAAATCAAAATAAATGTCACTGTTTAGGCGACACAGAGCTTGTGTCGCAATAGCGACACAAGGCTTGTGTCGCATAGGTCGGTTTGGCGACACAGAGCTTGTGTCGCAAGTAGTTTAGGGTTTGGCTATAAATAGAGTATTACGGGTTCAGTTCTGGAGTTGACGAACCTAGAGAGTTTTCAAGCTATTTGTGAGGCATTGATTGTATTTGGTTGATTCGTTATTCTTGATATATATAAAAGCTAATCGACTAGTTTCGTGTGATTGTTAACGTGCTTTGTTCAATTGATTGTATTCCGCGCTTTCAATTGTTCAATTGATTCGATTTTGATCCAGTACAAAGGGTCCAACAAGTGGTATCAGAGCCAAAATCGTTTGATTTTGTGGTATTGAATCGATTTTGTGCGTTCTTCGGGTTAAATCACATACTTTTTAGCAATTACTCTTGATTAGAAGTGGTAAAAGCTTGAAATCTGGTTTTTTCTGAAAGATCATTGAAGGTTCGTTCAATTGCAGGTCGTTAATCTTCGTGGGGTTTACGAAAATTTTCGAATTTTGGGGTTTAAGTGCGGCTGAGTTCGTAGCATAGCGACACAACCTTTGTGTCGCCACTAGGGTTTTAGCGACATAAGCTTTTTCTGCGACACAAACACTCTGTGTCGCGTTAGGGTTATCTGCGACATTACCATTGCGACATTGGGTGCGACATAAACCTGAGACATTGAACAGCGACTTTGGATTGCGACATAACCTTTGTGTCGCATTTGGACTCATTTATTCACTGTTAGCGACACAACCTTTGTGTCGCCTGTTGCTTTGTTTGCTTTCATTGCGACACAACCCCTTGTGTCGCCATTTGCCGCTGCTTGCGACATTACTTTTGTGTCGCATTTGTTCTAACTTGTTTTTTGCAGGTTAGCGACACTAAACTTAGTGTCGCCATTAGTCTGCGACACAACCTTAGTGTCGCTGTTTAAATTTTTGAAAAACAAATTTCTGATTTACAAGTGTGCAGGAA
The DNA here is from genome assembly GCA_963930675.1 of Gnaphalium uliginosum. Taxonomy (NCBI): domain Eukaryota; kingdom Viridiplantae; phylum Streptophyta; class Magnoliopsida; order Asterales; family Asteraceae; genus Gnaphalium; species Gnaphalium uliginosum. The sequence continues at coordinate 46,206,118 of OZ005685.1, read as the reverse complement.
CTATAATGTCTCTTCAAAGCTTTACCCAGCTATTAAAACACAGTAATGAAGTTGGAAGCACAAACAAACCTCCTCTATTTACTGCAAACACTGATTATGTGGAATGGAGGCAACGTTTTGAAGCCTTCATTTCATACAATGATCCAGACATGTTGATTCCTTTACTTGAACGTTATGAACATCCACCATCTGATGGCCAATTCAATTCCATTAACCCTCCACCAAAACCTATTAGATCTCTAACTCCGGATGAGAAAAAGGCTTGGGATTTGGAAAGAAAAGTACATTCAGCAATCACAATGAGCATGTCTGCCGATGTTCTGAAAATGTTTAAACATTACACCATTGCTTATGATTTATGGAAGGCTATTGAACAAAGGTGTGGGGGTAATGAGAGATACAAAAAGAGTAAACTTGCACTCATTAAGAAGCAATATGAATTGTTTGACATTTTACCTAATGAGTCTATTAATGCACTGTTTATTCGCTACTCGCATCTGGTTAGTGAGCTGAATGAAGGAGGGGTGACTTTAACTACTGAAGATGTGAACAAGAAACTCTTATGCGCTTTGCCTAAGAAATGGAATCATCGTGTCATGATGATGGAGGAAGATGAACGAGTGATGAATCTCTCGTTAGATGATCTTGTGGGAAGACTACAAGCTTATGCACTAGATATGCAGAGAAAAGAAACGAAGTCTAGTGCACAAGTTCAAGATCCCAGCTTGTATGGTAGTTCGTCTCCTACTACTGGTGTGGCATTATTATCTGGCAGCTCGAGTGGATCTTCTGCATCCTCTACTAAACCAGCTATTCCTTCAGTTGGAAGAGTACCTTATTCTTCAAATACTCCAGTCTCACCTGATACTGAAGAAAATGCTGCTGTGTTTCAAGCCATTCTCGGTGCTTATGACAGTTTTCTTTCAAAGAAAACTAGCACAATCGATCTTACTGAGAGAGATTTTGAACAAATAGATCCTGATGATCTTGAAAGAATGGATCTGCGTTGGAACTTTGCTATGCTAACAAGGAGAGCAAAGAAATATTTAAAGAAAACTGGGAGAAAGAATCTGGATGATGATAGTGATTCCGGTCCGGGTTTTGATAAAAGTAAGGTGAAGTGCTACAACTGTCAAAATCTTGGGCACTTCGCTAGGGAATGTGAGAAGGCAAAGCATCCTGCTTCTGGCTTCTCCAAACCATCTACTTACAAAGACCACCTCCGAGGACTCCAGAGAAAACGCCTGCCTCAAATGCTCTTCTTATTCAAAATGAAGAGGCGTATGATTGGAGTGAAGAAGCAAATGATGATCAAAACAGCGCTGTTATGGCTGAAATCTCCAGTGTGCATGAGGTACCCATCGAAGAACCACTCTCTTGTATATCATGCATTAAATTAACTGGTAAAATTAACAGATATTCTGAGGACAACCAACGCCTGAATAATGAATTAGAAAAACTTGCTAAGGCTAATAAGATCTTAAAAGATAATGAAAAAGCTTTTGATAAGAAACTAGATGCTGCATTTTCTGACCGAAAGGAACTAAAAGCTAAAAATTTTAGTCAACAAGATGCAATTGATAGTTATCTTAAATTATTAGCTGATCTTAGAAAAGAACTTGCTGACTCACAGTCAGAAATAATTAACCTTAAGAGAAAAATTTCTAATTTCTCAACGTCCTCACTTGTCTTTGATGAAATTCTTCAAGGGCAAAGGTATGATACTAAAAGTAAGGCTGGCCTTAGTTATCACCAAGTACCACCTCCCATTAATTATCTACCTATGCCTTCAAAGGACGAAGCCAAAGACTTTGTGCCTTCCTTTTTAACGAAAGTCATGAAATCTGTTAATGAGCCAGTTAAAGATTCTAAGCAAAATATTGAATCTGAGTCTGAACAATCTCCTGCTAATGAATCTAAAACTGATAAAACTAAGCCTGTACCTGTTATGAAACCTGAATTTGTTAAAATTAAGATTTTAACCCCTGTTAGTGAACAGGAAGTAGTTGAAGTTGAGGATTTGACTGAGGAAGTTAATGTGAAGATTAAGAAAGAAAATGTTAAGCCTGAAAATCATATAATAACTATTGAATTAAGTTACATGGCTTTTCAGAGAAAAGGAAAAGCTACAGCTGAGCCTCAAAAGAAGATTTTAAAAAATGAAAAAAACAAATCATCTGAAAAATCTTCTAAAACTGTTGATGTCTCTGATAAACCATCAACATCTTCACCAGCATCTAACTCATCATGTACACACAAATGTGCATGTTCTGTTAATGCGTTATTTAATCAACCTTCAGTGCCTCATCCTCAACCTCAACCATTCGTTGAAAGACGATCTTGTTTCTATTGTAAGAAACAAGGTCATCTCATTAGTGTTTGTCCGTTGCTTTCTAAACAACAATTTGGGAGATTCACGCCACGAAATTCTTTATATAGAAATTCATTTAATTAATCTCAATCGAGGCGTCGCTCATCATCTCCCTTAACTGTCAAGAAAGTCAATGAGATTGTGCCCAGTAAACCTAGTGTCAAAAAACACAATCCTATAGATAAGCAACCACCCAAACCTAAACAAGTTGGGCAGATTAAAAGGTCAACCAATGACCTGTCATCCTACAATAACACATCAGGAAACACCACTGATTTGTTAAAAGATAAAATTTTAACTGATGTTGTTATTGTAGATGACCTTGGAAGACCCAAGTCTGTAAAGGCTTGGGTCTCCACTACTAACTAATCCATTCTTGCATTTTGTGTCTGCAGCAGTCCGAGGAAGTGAAAAATAGTAAATGGTATATCGATAGCGGCTGCTCACGACACATGACAGGCAACTTAGCCCTACTTTCTGATTTGAAGCCATATAATGGGGGTTATGTTTCATTTGCGGGTGATAAGGGTGGAGAGATTACTGGACAAGGAACACTCACAAATGGGCAAGTGAGCTTTGAAAAAGTGAACTTTGTTGAACAGTTGAATCACAACTTGCTCAGTGTTTCTCAAATGTGTGACAAGAAGTACATTACAGCATTTACTGATGTAGAATGCTTGATTCTGAAGCCGGGATTTGTAATTTTCACGAGAAATGGGTGCTAATGAGAGCACCAAGGACAAAGGACACGTATGTACTTGATATGCGTACCGTTTCATCCACAGAGCATACCTGTCTATTGTCTAAAGCTGATGAAAAGGATTCACTAATGTGGCACAGACGAATGGGACATCTTCATTTCCGCAAGATGAACTATCTTGTAAAACATGATCTTGTGTTAGGTGTGCCTAAACAATCTTTTGGATTAAACGATACCTGTGTTTCAAGTCTCAAAGGAAAACAACACAAAAAATTCCATAAGTCTAAGTTAGTGAATTCCAATGAAACACCACTTGAGTTATTGCATATGGATCTTTTCGGGCAGTGAGCAAACGGAGTAGAAGAGGAAGTTATTACTGCTTGGTCGTAACTGACGACTATTCGCGATTTTCTTAGGTGTACTTCATTTCTTCTAAAGATGAGGTGCCTGATATTCTGATTTATCTGTTTGAAAAACTGGAGAACTTATGCAATCTGAAGATAAAGAAACTGCGGAGTGACAACGGAATTGAATTCAAGAACAAAACATTAGAGATGTACTGTTTGAAGAAAGGAATAAATCATCAATTCAGTGCCGCAAGAACTCCACAACAAAATGGAGTCGCTGAAAGAAAGAATAGGACTCTCATAGAGGCTGCACGCACCATGCTCTCAGACTCAAAATTGCCTATCACCTTTTGGGCAGAGGCGGTTAATACAGCCTGTTATGTTCTCAACAGGGTTTTGACGGTGAAGAAACGAAATAAGACATGTTATGAGCTATTTAATAACCGTAAACCCAACCTGCAGTTTCTTGAACCTTTTGGATGTCCCTGCATCATCATGAACACACGCGAACAACTTTCCAAGTTTGGTGAAAAGTCAAGTGAGGGATTCTTCTTGGGATAATCTGTGAACTCTCCAAATAAGAGAGTTTATAATAAATCAACAAAGAGGATTGAGGAGCACTATGAAGTTAAATGTTTACGATATACTGAATCTCCTCAAAGCACGGGACCCGACTCATTGTTTAAATATGATGAATTGTTTGACTCATTTCATCTACCTATGGATGATAATGTTGATCAGGTGGTGACCCTACTGCATGGAATTGATATGTTACAAGATATATCTACTCCTCTTAAATCCACACCACCCTCAAACAATGATATCCCTTCCACTTCTGGAACAGCTCCTAGTGCATCTAATCCACACCCTAATTCTGAGATGCCTGGTTTATCCGATGATGAAACTGAGGATAAATCTGATGAAGCTGTCCAATCGCCTGAAATTCATGAAGTTGTGGGAGATTTAAACAACTTGGATTTTGAGATTGTGCCACCACAAATTCCACAGCAACGCGTACACACATCTCACCCGACTGATAATATTATTGGTGAGTTGTCTAAAGGTGTACAAACAAGACATCAAGTTAAGGCCACTTCATCCGACTCCTCTTCTTGCCTTGTAGCTGAGATGGAATCATGTTTTCTATCTCAGATTGAACCAAAAAATGTGAAGGAAGCATTAATCGACTCTCATTGGGTCGAGGCTATGCAGGATGAACTTCATCAATTTCAAAAGCTACAAGTCTGGAATTTGGTTCCGCTTCCGAAGGGACAACATCCTATTGGGACGCGTTGGGTGTTTCGTGTAAAGAAAGATGATCGTGGTATTGTGACACGGAACAAGGCTAGACTAGTGGTACAAGGCTTTTCTCAAATAGAAGGTCTCGATTATGATGAGGTGTTTGCTCCAGTTGCGAGATTAGAATCGATCAGAATATTTCTTGCTTACGCCTCATATAAGAAATTTAGAGTGTACCAGCTAGACGTAAAAAGCGCGTTTCTTTATGGAAAGGTCAGTGAAGAAGTGTATGTCAAGCAACCTCCTGGATTTAAAGACTCAGTGCATCCGGATTATGTTTACAAATTAGACAAAGCACTGTATGGACTTCATCAAGCTCCAAGGGCGTGGTACGAGACGTTGTCAAAACATCTGCTGGCTAATGGATTCACACGAGGGCAGATTGACAGCACACTTTTTATTAAAAAAGTTGGAAACGATTTGTTACTTGTGCAGGTATACGTGGACGACATTATCTTTGGATCTACCAATGAAAAGCTGTGTAAGAACTTTGAGAAAATCATGAAGAACAAGTTTGAGATGAGTGCCATGGGAGAACTTACATTCTTCTTAGGTGTACAGGTTGAGCAATCTGATAAAGGTATTTACATTCATCAATCTAAGTATGTCAATGACATCTTAACAAAATATCAATTGCTCGACTGTAAGACCTTTGGGACTCCTATTGACATAAATCACAAACTTGGTTTGGCTGAAGACGAAGAAGACGTAAATCAGCGAGACTATCGGTCAATGATAGGATCACTGATGTATCTCACAGCATCGAGACCCGACATAATGTTTGCTGTGGCTATTTGCTCAAGATTTCAAGCAAATCCAAAGGTGTCTCATATGAAGGCGGTTAAGCGAATCTTTAGTTACCTCAAATTTAGACCATTTCTGGGTCTATGGTATTCTAATGAGGATAATTTCGCTTTAACTACCTACTCCGATTCAGACTTCGGTGGTTGCAATGTGGACAAAAAGTCTACGACTGGAGGATGTCAGTTCTTTGGTAGTCGTTTAGTCTCGTGGCAGTGTAAAAAGCAAACCACAGTCTCTACATCATCTGCTGAGGCTGAATATATTGCTGCTGCAAGTTGCTGTTCTCAGGTTCTCTGGATTCAGCATCAAATGCGCGATTACGGGTTACTCTTAACTTTAACTCCTCTCCACATTGATAATACTGCTGCTATCTCTATCATACGCAATCCCGTACAACACTCAAAAACTAAACATATTGAACTTCGTTTTCATTTCATACGGGATTGCTATGAGAAACACATGATAGACCTTGTCCAAATTGACACATCTAAGCAAAACGCTGATCTTTTTACAAAGGCTTTTTCACGATCTCGATTTGATGAACTTGTCTCTATGATAGGGATGAGGTTCTTTGTTAAAAATTAATTTATGACTTGGAGTGTAAAAAAAAAAAAATAACGCAACTGCCACTCTTTATACTTGTTAGTATTAAAGAAATGCAATAGTTGCAACATTGTTAAAAATAGACGTTGAATTGTGTCTGTAAACAATTAGGGAAATGATAGTAAATCAGGAGACATCCATAAAATGGAATTTTAAGGTTTATGTTTGATGTGTCAGTAGATTTATCTAGCATACTTGAAAAATATCCTTTATAAATATTAGATTCATAAATTGATGTATTGATAGGCATTTGTTCTAAAGTTACTAAGAAGCTTAACTTTCAAATATACATATTATTTTATATAAAGACATATTAATATGTATGACACTAAGTTAAAATAAGGGCCGAATTGTCCCAAATATTTTGACGCTTCGTCTTAATATTTGGATGATGAACATGTTATGATCTAAATATATAGGGTCTTTGTATGGTGTTATCTAGGGGACTATATTAGGTGTCTCCTCTGTTGTATGAAAATACAGACCTGGTTTCATCTAATATATTCTTCAAAAGAACTTACGTGCGTAGTCTATGTTAACCTATAGACAACTATTACGTACCCGTGGCATTCCTCAAATTCTCAAAATAAAATGTACAAAAGTGCAGAAAAGTTATAAAACGTTTGCCTTGTACTGGTTTGTGTTAAACTATGGTACTCTGTTGTACGAAAGTACAGACCTGTACCCTCTAGTTTAATTGTTCAGACTGGTGTTTGTTCAACCCGAACTATTGCTTATGTGACTCTGTTGTACGAAAGTACAGATCTGTCACCGCTATCTTAGTTCTAAAGATACGTTCATACCCTCACCTTCTATAAAGAAAGTACTAACATGTTTTGATTTCAAATGTATATTTTAATGTGAGTTATATAATATAATATGCATGCTAATAATAACACAAGTGGTTCATCTCACTATGAGTTGAAATCATATACTTAAGGAAAAATGTTTAGATGGATAAAATATCAATAATCGTCTTGAACTAATCTTTATAACAGATGATTTAAATATGCTAAGTAAATTTAAAGTGGACAAACATACTGATAATCGAAATAACACTTGCTATTCCTAATAATTGCATGTTATCCTGTGACACCCGACACTTTAGGTTAATTGTTAAACCTAGCTGGAAACCCTAATTACTTGTATTTAGTTGGTATTAGGCTAAATATGTGTAATTACCTGTATATTTGAATATACACTTACGTGATTATGTGTTTATCTGTAATTACGCGAAACAACCGGACGAGGTCCGACAGTCTATACGGCGTTGGTGATACACTTTCATAAATAATGTAAATCTATTTTATAAATTAAATAGTAATTATTTACCCTATATTATTGTTGTTAAATAATAATATACGAAAAACCTAAACGTTTTGCTTAAAACGTAACAAGTGCAACAAAAATGCGCGAATCGCGCCCGACACCCGAACGAAACCGACAAATATTTTAAGGATGTCAATAATGTATTTTTAAATATATTGGTCAAATTAAAATAGTGATTTTGTATCAAAAATAAAACACAAAAGATTTAATGTTTACGCGCACGAATAACGTTTTACCAATCGAATAACGTAACACGGGCTTGAGAAAGCAATTGTGCAAGCCCAAGGACCCAATTGGGCTGTCCCAACTGAGCCCGAGGTCGGCCCAAGAGGCCCAAATCGGCCCCAAAAGCCAGCCCATGCCCTTAGCCCAAGCCCACCCTATTTATTCTTCCTTTTCTTTCTTTTCCTCATTTCCATTCACATTTTACACACACACTCCTCCAACCTCTCTACACTCTCTCTATAATCTGCCCAAGAAAACCACCACCACCACCCTACAACCACCAAAATCCGGTCACCATCACCACCCTCATCATTCACCACACTTTCAAGAAGAAATCAAGCCGAAAACACAAGAAAACGAGTCCTCAACGTTCATCTCTTTGTGCTTTCATCCTCCTCTTTGTAAGAACTTCAAAACTCTTCCAAAATACTTCTATAAACATGTTAAAAGGTTCATATAACAAAGAAATGTCCAAAATATAACATAAAAACGTTTTTCAAGGCTTAAAATGTTGAAGAACAAAACATGCATTTTCGGGCAGAAAAATAGCCCGACTTTGAGAGGCTGTTTCTCCCTCAAAACTTGACCAAAATGGACGATTCAAAAGGCAAAAATTAATTTTAAGAAGTTAGATTTCATTTCCAAGTGGTTTCATGATTTTTGGAGTTCGTTTGATACCCGAAATGATTTTTACAAAAACATGTGTCCGGGCTGTCAAAAAGGACAGAAATTTCACCTTCCTTGTTTTAATCGTAACTCGAGATATACCCATCCAAATGACCTGAAACCAACGCCAAAAGTTCACAAATTTTGTTAGGTACAAATGTCGTTTAGATAACTTTTTCTGAAAATGTGTATATTTTGCCCAGAAATCCGATCTTTTTGCATGTATCCGGATTGGTCACTTTCTGACCTTAGGGAACAAACGAAATTTTTAAAAATACTTAGAAGTACCTAAAAATCCTGGAAAAATTAATTTAGAGAGCTAACATACTAGGGAACAACAGGGATTTTTCTTGAATTTTCATTTGAACATTTGAAACACGAAATAAATTGTACAAAACCGACCTGTTTCAGTCCTCTGTGTCGCAGAAGCCCAGTAGTCTGCGACACAAGCCTTTGTGTCGCTAAAGCACCCGAATCGTCACATTAGCGACACAAGCCTTTGTGTCGCTAAAGCACCCGAATCGTCACATTAGCGACACAAGCCTTTGTGTCGCTACAGCACCCGAATCGTCACATTAGCGACACAAGCCTTTGTGTCGCTACAGCACCCGAATCGTCACATTAGCGACACAAGCCTTTGTGTCGCTATAGCACCCGAATCGTCGCATTAGCGACACAAGCCTTTGTGTCGCATAATACCTTAGTGTTGCATAATACCTTAGTGTCGCATAATACCTTAGTGTCGCATAACACCTCAGCTCGACCCCAGCCAGGGGCTCTGCCCCTTGGACCCCGCTAGGGGTTGCCACCCCTTGGACCCCGCTACCAGGGGCGCTGCCCCCGGACCCCCGTCATTAATGGGCTTCGCCCTTGCCACACTGATTAATTACCCATAACTGGAAAGTAGAAATACGCATAACATAATTAATCAAGAGCTGTATTTTCACAAAATATCACCAACGGCCTGTACATGTTTTTCTAAGCACAAACGATAACTGAACAATTGGACATTTCTAATTGTGTGAACTAACTTAGGTGGACATTAACCCTCCACCTACATGATTGTCTTAAGTGGACATTAACCCCCACTTATACAATCACGATAGATGGTCTTTTGAGACATCTACTTACACAACCTTATACGTTTAGGACGTTAGAAGGTTGCATCCGGAAAACACGCTTTGCTTGCTAATTGATTATTGCTTGCTTGCTAATTGATTATTGCTTGCTTGCTAATATCAGGTGAGTTTCATAGCCCCTTTTTACTGTTTTCGAACTGGGGTGAGAATACATACAACTGCTTTTATACCGCTATTTTCATGTGAACACAAGTACCAAACTCGATATATTGGTTGCATGAGTTATTTTACTAATCCTGAAAGTCCCCCACATCATAGTTTGTTAGTATCTTTATAGCGTGAATGTTAATGAATAGTACTATTTGGGATTGACTCCCCCCGTCCGGGTTAGTAGCGCTAACTTGTCAAACGGACGCATTATCATTTGTTCTTACGAGTGTTGGATTAGGCACTCGCTGGGAGGCACCCCGATCGTGGCACTTGATTATGACCCGACACCACAGTTAAGCTCGAACTATGAGCTCATGGCAACAATATACACTATCTTTACATTTTTGTAATACATTACCTATCATTGTTGAATGATACAAACAGAAATCTTGTGTTCCATACGATGTTATATCAACTGTTTACAAACCTATGAACTCACCAACTTTATGTTGACCTTTCAGTATGTACTTCTCAGGGAACCAACCACAGTAGGCTTGCTCTTGGAGGGAGATAGCTCGAGTCGCATACTTTTCACAAACATCAGAGATTAGCTTGCATTATATTATGTTGAAATCTTGTACTAGATGCGCACTCTACTTTTGGCAAAACTTATGTAAACATTTTAACTATGTAATGTAATGATTTTTGAAACGTCTCATATAGAGGTCGTTTGTTGTAATTCTTGTGTTGTGATATTGGATTTGGTCGGCGCCCCCAATGCAACACCCTACCTTCCGCTGCCACGTGTCTTGGGGGTGCGACACTGATATGATCCCTAACCAGACTTAAACATTTCTGTTACCAAAAACATATGTTATGAAGTTTCCGTTGATTGTAAAATTAAATCAACGATTTTCTTTTTGTATTATCCATTAATTATTTGTAGCTTAATTAGTTTCTCCAAGTTTATAAGTAAATATCGAATCGAGTATCGAACCTTAAAAATTGAAATCGAATTGAAAATTCACCAAGTGTCACAATGCGACACAAGCCTTGTGTCGCTGCCTGTGTCGCAGGCTATGTCGCTATTTAGGGGTGGGTATAAAAGCCAACCTCATGCGACCTTAAAGCGTTTACTGTTTTTAATTACCTGCGACATCACGCTTAATCACTGCGACACAAGCACTCGATATTGCGACACAAGCAAACCGTGTGATTCTTCGATTTGATCTTCATTTTCTGAGCTTTCTGTTCCAATCAATTCATACAATCTCATTCTCCTTACCTTGCTTGATATAGTGGTATATATCTGTCCCTTTTTCATCGTGCATTTTTCGTTTAATCGTCAATTAATGTCACGGGTTTAAAGGGTTTCGGTTTGGGATTAAATTGAGGTGTTTGTGTGCACTTAACTGGATAAAACAGATACTTTATTGTTCCTGATGATGCTTCGCAGCTAGTGGTTGCCTTGTTTTGCAAAAACCCCAAAATTTGGACCATCGGGATCTGGGCACGGTTTGGTGTTCATCTTTGCGACACAACCTGCGACACAAGCCTTTGTGTCGCAGAAATTTTCAAATCAATTTAGTGCCAGCCTTTAGGTGCGACACTAAGGTGTGTGTCGCTATTCTATGCGACACAATCCCTTGTTTCGCTTGTCAATCAAAATCAATTTTCTCGCAAGTGTTTGGTTGCGACAATAAGGTTTGTGTCGCTACTGTTCTGCGACACAAGTCCTTCTGTCGCCTAATTAATTAATTTTAAAATAATTGCCAAATGCGACACAACCCTTTTATGTCGCACCTTTAGTTGCGACACAAGAGCTTGTGTCGCTTAAATGATTCCAATTAATTAACTTTAATGTTTGCGACACTATGGTCTATGTCGCACCTAGTGTGCGACACAATCCTTGTGTCGCCTCCACAGATTGCTTTAATTAACTGATTATTCCTAACGCTTCTGTAGTGTTTTTTTTTGTGCGTTATTTTAGAAATGGCAGGATGAGATGCTTTTCTGAGGTTGCTCGAACCTCGTCATAACACGTTCGCTTTTCTCGAAGACGACAGGGATTCAGCAATCCCTTTTCGCCAAATGATCCAGTTCCTGAGGCGTTCCAGGATTTTTTACGCTATCACTGCTGCTCCAACCATTTACAGAGACCATGTTGGTCCTTTCTGGAGAAATGCGGTAGTAAACACCGAACTGGAGGAGCCACGGATTATTTCTACCGTTTTTGATCATGAAGTCATTATTACGGAGCAGTTGATTCGTCAAGTTCTCCGATTTAATGATACTTCGGACATGCCCACTCAATTCTCTAACGTTTTCATTGCGGGTGGCATGGCAAGAATGGGCTATCCAGGTGTCCCCTCTGATCAGTACCGCAAGGGGAACCTCACTCGGGTTTGGAGATTTTTGATGCACGTGCTGATCGTGTGCCTGTCTGCCCGGAAGGCGGGATTTGACGGGGCTAGCCACCGCACTGTCTCTGCTATGCTGGCCCTGGTCTATAATAAGCCGTACAACTTCTTTGGCTATCTGTTTCGCGAGATGGTAGATAACGCCAAAGCCGAGAAAGATAAATGGGTTATGTACCCAAGGTTTATTCAGATGCTGCTGAATCATTTATTACCGGATCTTCCGGTTAATCCTGATGCAACCTTCCGCCAAAAGCCAATGAACTTGCGGATTTTTGCCATCTGCAACTCCTATGGCAAAGGAGTTGCCACTCCGCCGGATGTGCCGTTGTTCGACCATATTATTAATGAGGGCTATGTCCCTCCAGCTAATGATGACTTTGAGGATCCAGTTGCTCCTCCACCGTCAACTGCCGATGCTGAGGCTTTTGTAAATATTCCCATTTTTGAGGAAGGAGCGACCGAGTCACTGCACAATGTGTTAGTGGACATCGAGAATTTTGGGACAGTTGACGAGACTGCTGCTGATGCGGCCTCGGATGATACTGTCTCCGTGGATCCCAATGACACCCCAACGGATTCGGATGGTGATGTCCCCTCACCGAAAACCATTGAACGCCTCCGAATCCACAATACTATTCGCTTCGAGCGGGTTTGTCGCCGAATTAGGGCAGGGCGGGTGCATGTGCCGTCTAACCGGGGAAACGGCCTCGGGACGTACAGAACTCCGATGATGATATTTACGCACCCCGTCCTCGTCCTCGTACTCAACCTCATCCGGTCTCTACTTCTACTGATCCTCTACTACCACCAGAGATTCTCCAAAAGATCTTGGATGATCTAGCAAAGATGCAAGCGCTGATTGCTGATCAAGCGGCTGTCATTCAAGTTCAAGCTTCGAGGATTGCGGATTTAGAAGCAACAGCGGCTCGGGTTCTGTTGATACATCTTAGTGTGTCTGTCAGTTGGTCGAGTCTGTAAAGTGTTAGTGAATGTAATAGACTTAGTAAATATTACATTTTATGTGTTATACGACACAAGGCTTTTGTCGCATTAGTTGTAGTTGCGACACAGTGATTGTGTCGCATTAGTGAAGTCTGCGACACAAGGATTGTGTCGCATAAGTCGGCCAGATTTGTTTAAATACCCTAATTACTTTGTAATTAGGGTTAGACTTTTGATTTAATTTTTACTCTCTGCGTTTTGCTGTGTAAATCTGATCAGAGAATTTGTTTGAGGAAATATAAAGTGATTTTGTTTTATTCGTGATTGTTTAATCTTTATATTTCGTGTGTTTAATGACCTACGAATTCCGCGCGTGGGTTAAGTGACGATTTGATTAAAAGATCTGAAATAAGGGATCTACAATTGGTATCAGAGCCATAATCATTGATTTTGGTGGTATCAAATCGTTAGGATATGTGTTTTAAATACATATTTTGATTATTTAACATCTTTTTGGTGTTTGATCTTCATTATAGGTGTTTTGGAGCTGAAGATTGGAGTTTGTAAACCTAAAAAACCTAAGTTTTTACGAAATTTTTTGATAAAACACGTTTAGTTTTCGAAAATTTTCGTTTTTGGGGTTTTTGGCATCTGACAGCGCCGTTTTGCGACACAAGATGCGACATAACTTCTGTGTCGCTTTAGGGTTTCTGCGACCTTAATCTTGCGACATAAAGTTTTGCGACCTTATTCTTGCGACATTGTGTTGCGACATAATATTGCGACACAAAGGTTGCGACATAATTTTGCGACATAAAGGTTGTTGCGACACAAAATTTAGTGTCGCTATCTGCTCTTCTGCGACACAACTATAGTGTCGTTATCTGTTCTTCTGCGACACAACTTTAGTGTCGCTATCGGTGCTTCTGCGACACAACATTAGTGTCGCTTACTTCAATTTTCAGATTTTATTTGAAAAGTCTCTCGAGTAAGTTACAATGACATCTTCTACATCAACATCTCTTCAACAAGTTAGGGCCATGCTAAAACATAATAGTGAGGTGGGTTCAACAAATAAACCTCCTATGTATACAAATGGAATGAACTATTTGAACTGGCGTCAACGGTTTGAAGCTTTTGTATCTTTCAACGATCCTGAGATGATGATTTATTTGGAAGAAAGATATGAACGACCTGTCAAGACTGGAGTATTTAATGGAATTGCACCTGAAAAGACTATTAAATCAATGACTCCTGAGGAACGTAAGGCCTTTGATACTGAATGTAAAACTTATTCTGCAATTACAATGGCCTTACCTCAACAGCTGTTAAGACAACTTCGACATCACAAGACTGCATATGATCTATGGCTAGCTTTTGAAAAGAAATGTGGTGGCAGTGATCAATACAAACGTAATAAATTGGATCTTGTCAAGAAACAATTTGAGGTTTTTGACATGCTGCCTACTGAATCTCTTGAGGATATGTGCAGTAGATACTCACAACTTGTGAGTGAATTAGTCGAGGGGGGTGTACATCTTGACAAAACTGATGTCAATAAGAAGCTTTTGGGCTCTTTACCCAAAAAGTGGAATACACGGGTGCTGCTTATGGAGAAAGATGAAGATATCATGGATATGGAGCTTGATGACCTAGTTGGACAGATTGCTGCTGATCTCTTAGACATGCAGAAAAAGGAGACAAAGGCTACTGCACATATACAGAATCCCAAATTATATGGTGTGGATGTTCCTACTGCAGCGACTCAAGCTGCTGGAACTGCATTCTTTTCGGGGAGTTCTGGTGCTCCAAGCAATTCTAATGGTTTTGGATATACTACCTCCTCAGGTGGAGGTGGTATTCATTCAAATTTCCAAGGTGTATCTTCTGCAGTAGCTGAGGAACATGCAACTGTCTTTACTGCTTTCTTGTCTGCATATGATGATTTTCTGTCTAACAAGAACAGTACCGTGAATTTGACTGAAGAGGATTTCAGTCAAATAGATCAAGAAGAGTTGGAAAGAATGGACTTGAAGTGGAGCATGGCTATGCTCACTAGACGTGTCAAGAACTTCTTGAAGAAGACTGGGCGGAAGAATTTTACTGATCCGGAAGAGAAGGGTCTGGGTTTCAATAAAAGCAAAGTGAAATGCTACCAGTGTCAAAATTATGGACACTTTGCTCGTGAATGTGATCGTAAGAAGAACCCTCCCTCTGGATTGTCTAAACCTTCACCGTATCATTCATCTGATAAGGCTAAGAGTGATGAGAAAGCTATGGTTTCCGCTGCGCTGCTGCTTTCTAACAATGCTTGGGATTGGTCTGATCCAGATGAAGAAGCTACAGAAAGAGCTTTGATGGCTGACGTGCATGAGGTAGATTATGAACCCTTACAATGTGTGTCATGCATAAAACTAACAAATCAATTAAACAGGTATAGAGAGGATACCAAACGCCTTAACACTATCATCGAAAACTTAAATGAAACTAATGAAATGTTAAGAAATAGTGATAAGGCGAGTGGTCAAAAGTTAAAAGCTGTTTTGGAAGAGAAAAAGGAACTAAAAGCTAAGATTTTTGAACAACAAGATGAAATTGGCAGCTATGTCGATATGCTATCTTTTGTTAAAAAGGAACTTGTTGAATCTCAAACTGAGGTTCTAAATCTTAAGAAAAAGCTTTCAAACTTTTCCACATCCTCTCTAGTTTTTGATGAAATCCTACAGGCACAGAGAACTGATACAAAAAGTAAGGCGGGACTTGGTTTTCATCAAGTTCCACCTCCTAAAGACTATCTGCCTATGCCTGTCAGGGAAAACGTGAATGAATTGACACCTATCTATTCTAAGATAGATGTCAAACCTGTTAAACCTGCAGTTAGCATCAAAATAAGTAAGCCTGAGCTGTTTAAGGCTGAAAATGTCATCATTGCATCCAAACTACCTGAAACTAGTAAGCCCGAGCCAGTTAGGGCTATTACTAGTGAGTCTGAAACAAGTAAGACTCAAAAGGTTGAGAAAGTTAATGCTACCAAGGCTGTAACTCATCAGACTGAGCTAATTCAGTCTAATATTGTCATTCAGCCTAAGTTAGTCAAGTCTCTTTCTGTGCTTCCTCGTATCACTGAAGAGGAAATTAAAATTGAGGACATAACTGAACAAGAGTACAACCAAATGAAGAAAACGACTAAGTCTGAAAAACACATAAATACTATAGAAAACATAGAACAGGCTAAGTCTAAGGGAAAAGGTAAAGCTATGGCTGAACCTCAAAAGAAGATTAGTTCTAAACCAACTATTCAAATGAAATCTTCTAAACATTTTCCTAAAGCATCTTCTGTTGAAAATTCACATAAATGTAAATGTTCAACAAGTGCTTCTTTTGGTCATGCTCCTCGGTTTGTTCCCCAATCTCAATCCAGTGTTGAGCAACGATCTTGATTCTACTGCAAGAAGCAAGGTCATTTAATAAATGTGTGTCCTGTGCTTGCTAAGAAACAGTTGGGGAAGAAAGTTTCTCGAGTCTCAGCATATAAAACTCTTTCAAAGAAATCAATAAATGGCTTGAAGACTCCTGTCCCAACTGTTAAAATAAATAAAATTGAGCTAAATAAATTGCACAATTTAAAACTCAAAGTTATTGACTCGCAAGCACCCAAACCAAAGCAGGTTTGGAAGATTAAAGAATCTCAAAACGATTCTACATCAGACAATACTCCATCAGTCAAACATTCTAAAATGTTTGAAAATAAAATTTTGACTGATGTGGTTGTTATTGATGATGTCACTGGAGTACCCAAGACTATCAAGGCTTGGGTCTCCATTACTAATTGATTTACCTTTGTTTGTGGTGCCACAGCAATCTGTAGCTGTAAAGAATAGTAAATGGTACATCGACAGCGGTTGCTCGAGGCACATGACCGGTGATATCTCTCTATTATCTGAAGTACATGACTACAATGGTGGTTATGTGGCTTTTGCGGGTGATAAGGGAGGTGTCATCTCGGGTCAGGGTACGCTTACCAATGGAAGTGTAAGCTTTGAGAAGGTAAATTTCGTGGAACAACTGCAACACAACCTACTCAGTGTCTCTCAAGTGTGCGATAAGAAGTACACTACTGTTTTCACAGACACTGAGTGTTGTATTCTGAAGCCGGAATTTGTTATCCCTGAAGAATGGGTGCTACTGAGGGCACCTCGGGAGAGAGATACTTATATCCTTGACATGAGTACTGTTGAAACCAAACAACTCACATGTCTCTTATCGAAAGCTCCCGAGAAGGAATCACTTCTATGGCACAGGCGTATGGTACACTTGCACTTTCGCAAAATAAACTACCTGATCAAGAATGATCTAGTGCGAGGTGTCCCTAAGCAATCTTTTGGGTTAAATGATCATTGTATTCTTTGTCAAAAGGGAAAGCAACATATGAAGCCTCACAAACCAAAGCTGGTTAATTCAACTGAAAAACCATTGGAGCTTTTCCATATGGATCTTTTTGGACCGGTTAGTAAGAAGAGTTTGGGAGGAGCTTCATACTGTCTTGTGATCACAGATGACTATTCACGGTTTTCTTGGGTTTATTTCTTGAAGACTAAGGATGAAGTGCCTGAGATTCTCATCTATTTGTTCGACAAGTTGCAAAACTTGTGTGAGATGAAAATCAAACGAATAAGAAGTGATAATGGTACAGAGTTTAAAAATTCTATTATGGAACTGTACTGTGTAAGTAATGGCATTGAACATCAATTCAGTGCCGCTCGGACTCCACAACAAAATGAAGTTGATGAGCGAAAGAATAGGACATTGATTGAAGCTGCTCGTACAATGTTATTTGATTCCAAGCTTCCAATCACCTTTTGGGCCGAAGCTGTGAACATGGCCTGCTATGTCCTTAATCGGGTTTTAACGGTTAAGAAACGGAACAAGACATCTTATGAGTTGTTCAACAACCGAAGGCCTAATCTACAGTTTCTTGAACCGTTTGGCTGCTTATGTACGATTCTACACACCAAGGAACGAATTGCAAAGTTCGGTGAGAAATCATGTGAGGGAGTTTTCTTGGGATTCTCTACCAACTCACCTAACAAGCGTGTGTATAACCTCGTGACTAAGCGTGTGGAAGAACATTTTGAGGTTACTTTCTTCCACTACACTGACAATCCTCAGGGAAAAGGACCCGAACACTTGTTTGATTATCAAACATTGTTTGATTCCTTCAATCTCCCTGCGGAACTTGAAGAAGAGGAAATGGTAACATTGCTTCATGGGTTGGATCTTGCATCCAATACTTCACCCATCTGTGTTCCTTCACCACCTACAGCCACACCCGATACTGCTCCTGCTGTATCTGTTGTTCCTTCATCTCCACCATTTACTGAAGATGTTCCCGAAATAGTCAATGATGAAGAACCTGACCTTTCTAATCCTGAACCGTTATCAGCATCTGATCAAGCTGAATTCCTTGAACCTGAGCTCGAGGTTGAAGCTGATTTCACAAACCTTGACTCTGTCATTGTTCCAGCTACAATTCCGAGCTCTCGGATCAATGTGTCACATCCTGTTGATGCTATACTTGGTGACTTAGCAAAAGGAGTATTAACAAGACGCCAACTTGCAGCCGCTGAAGTATCTGCTTCACCGTTTTCCTCTAATGAAGATGTTGCTCAAGTTTGTCTTGCGTCACTGATGGAAGAATGCTTTCTCTCACAAGTCGAACCTAAAAAGACCACTGATGCGTTGAAGGATCCCTATTGGGTTGAGGCCATGCAAGAAGAGCTTCAACAATTCAAAAAGTTGCAAGTTTGGACTCTAGTGCCTCTACCCAAGGGGGTTCATCCCATTGGTACTCGTTGGGTCTATCGCGTGAAGAAGGATGATCGGGGTGTTGTTATTCGCAACAAAGCACGATTAGTAGTCCAGGGTTTCACTCAAATTGAAGGCTTGGACTATGACGAAGTGTTTGCCCCGGTTGCTCGTTTGGAATCCATTCGCATTTTTCTAGCATATGCCTCCTTCAAGGGTTTTCGGGTATACCAGCTTGATGTGAAAAGTGCTTTCTTGTACGGTCAAGTGGTTAAAGAAATCTACGTCAAACAACCAACGGGTTTTGAGGATTCCGTACATCCAAATTATGTTTGCAAGTTGGATAAGGCGTTGTACGGTCTTCATCAAGCTCCTAGAGCTTGGTATGAGAGACTTGCAACTCATCTACTGAAGCATGGTTTCGTACGGGGGACAATTGACAGTACACTCTTCATCAAGCATGTTGGCGAGGATCTTCTTTTGGTACAGGTGTATGTGGACGACATCATCTTTGGGTCTACCAAGGATGATCTGTGTCGCGACTTCGAGAGGATAATGAAGTCAGAATTTGAAATGAGCGCAATGGGGGAGTTGAAATTCTTTTTGGGAGTTCAAGTCGAACAATCTGCTAAGGGCATATACATACATCAGTCCAAGTATGTTAACGATATGTTGACTCGCTATCACTTGACTGATTGTAAACCCTATGGGACGCCTTTGGAGTTGAACCATCACCTTGGTCCAGCAGAGGATGAAGAGGACTGTCCGGAGAAAGATTACCGATCTATGATTGGTTCTCTGATGTATCTCACTGCATCACGTCCGGACATTGTCTTTGCCGTCTCTCTCTGTTCCAGGTATCAGGCCAAACCAAAAGTGTCTCATATGAAAGCAGTTAAGCGGATTTTTGGTTATCTCAAATATAGACCAACTCTTGGTCTATGGTACTCTAATGAGAAAAACTTTGAGCTTACTGCTTTCTCGGATTCAGATTATGGTGGATGCAACATGGATAAGAAGTCTACTTCTGGTGGATGTCAGTTTCTTGGATCTCGGTTGGTTTCTTGGCAGTGCAAAAAGCAAACGACGGTTTCTACCTCAACCGCAGAGGCCGAGTATATTGCTGCTGCTAGTTGCTGCTCACAGGTTCTTTGGATACAACACCAGTTGCGCGATTACGGTTTACTCTTAACTATGACTCCTATTCATATAGATAATACTGCTGCTATCTGTATTACCCGTAATCCTGTCCAACATTCTAAGACCAAACACATAGAAATTAGGTTTCACTTCATTCGTGACTGTTATGAAAAACACCTAATTGATCTGGTTCAAATAGATACCCTTAAGCAGAATGCCGACCTGTTTACCAAAGCATTTTCCCGTGCTCGTTTCGATGAGCTTGTCAACATGATAGGGTTACGTTTCTTTCAACTCAACCAGTAAAATTTGTGACCTTATAATTTAAAAAAAAAAAAAAAAAAAAAAAAAAAAAAAAAAAAAATACCGCAACTGCCACTCTTTATACTTGTTAGTATTAAAGAAATGCAATAGTTGCAACATTGTTAAACGAGACGTTGAATTGTGTCTGTAAACAATTGGGAAATGATAGTACATCAGGAAACATGCATAAAATGGAATTTTAAGGTTTATGTTTGATGTGTCAGTAGATTTATCTAGCATACTTGAAATACCTTTTATAAATATTAGCTTCATCAAATGATGTATTGGTAGGCATTTGTTCTAAAGTTACTAAGAAGCTTAACTTTCAAATATGCATATTATTTTATATAAAGACATATTAATATGTATGACATTAAGTTAAAATAAGGGCAAAAAATGTCCGAAATATTTTAACGCTTCGTCTTAATATTTGGATAATAAACATGTTATGATCTAAGATATAGGGTCTTTGTATGGTGTTATCTGGGGGAACATATTAGTTGTCTCCTCTGTTGTATGAAAATACAGACCTGGTTTCATCTAATATATTCTTGAAAAGAACTTAGGTACGTAGTCTATGTGAAGTTATAGACAACTATTGCGTACCCGTGGCATATCTAAATTCTAAAATATAATGTACAAATGTACTAGAAAAGTTATAAAAAAGATTGCCTCGTACTGGTTTGTGTTAAACTATGGTACTCTGTTGTACGAAAGTACAGACCTGTACCCTCTAGTTTAAAGTGTTCAGACTGGTGTTTGTTCAACCCGAACTATTGTTTATGTGACTCTGTTATACGAAAGTACAGACCTGTCACCGCTATCTTAGGTCTAAAGATACGTTCATACCCTCACCTTCTATAAAGAAATTACTAACATGTTTTGATTTCAAATGTATATTTTAATGTGAGCTATATAATATAATATGCATGCTAATAATAACACAAGTGGTTCATCTCATTATGAGCTGAAATCATATACGTAAGTACAAATGTTTATATGGTTAAAATATCAATAGTCGTCTTGAACTAATCTTTATAACAGGTGATTTAACTATGCTAAGTAAATTTAAAGAGGACAAACATACTGATAATCGAAATAACACTTACTATTCCTGATAAGTGCATGTTATCCTGATATGATCCCTAAAACGACACATCTCAAAAGTTCTTTTCTGTTATTATTATATGTCTAATTTATTTGATTTTATTTTATAAGTGTCACAAATAAATAATTAAAATTTAACCCTTGATTGACTTCTGCGACACAAGGCTTGTGTCGCATATTTGTGTTGACCTTCAAGCGACACAACTCCTGTGTCGCACCCTTGTGTCGCTTAGTGTGTTGCGGGTATAAATACCCTCGTGTCACTGTAATTAGTTTTAATTACCTGCGACACAACACTCAAATCCCTGCGACACAACTGGACCCCTGCGACACAACGAACCCGGCTCAATTTTCGAATTTTTCGCGATCTTCTGTGGCTTTTTCGTTCGATTCATTGCTTGTTTCTTGCTCTCCTTACCTATACGCATCTAAAGGTACTACTATTACTCGCTTTCATCAACTAATCAATTGTACATTTGAATTTAAAGTTGCGGTTTTTTTTTTTTAGGTTTTCAATATTTTTCAAAATTGCATGTCTTAGAGTGTTAAATTGTGGATATATTATGTTGAATAATGCTTTTGACATGCTTGTGCACCCTTAGAAACAGTTTAAACACGAAAGCCCCAAAAATTTTAACCCTAAAAAATCTGGGTTTCATCGTGTTCGTCTTTGCGACACAATCTTTCTTTATTGCGACATAGCCACTATGTCGCAGGATGATTTCAGTTTTATGTCGCTACTCTTATGCGACACAACTATTTATGTCGCTACTGTTCTGCGACACAACTGTCTTATGTCGCAGACTTCTGTCGCCTTCATGTTGCGACACAACGCTTATGTCGCATGACATTTTAACTTCACAAAAATGTCAACATTTAAACTTGTTTAAATCTAACGGCTTTCAAGTTTATTGTGTTATTTTAGCTATGGCAGATGTAAATGTGAATGCTCTGTTCTGGGAACCCCGTCACAATGTGACTGCTTTTCTGGACGATGAAAAGGAATCGGCGGCGCCGTACCGTCCGATGATCGAGTTTTTGCGCAGATCCAGAATTCATAATGCAATCACTGCCGCCACAACTATCTATCGTGATCATATCACGGAGTTCTGGGTCAATGCGGTGGTCAACTCAGATCTTGAGTTTACCCGGCTTATTTCCCGGGTTCACGATCGAGAAATCATTCTTTCAGAGCAAGTTATTCGGGATTTCTTCCAGTTCCCTGATCACTCTGATATGCCGGTTGCTTTTGCCAACGATTTTCTTGCCGGTGGAATGATTCGTATGGGATATCCTGGTGTTCCCCGCGATCAATACCGCAAGGCCTTTCTCACCAAGGTCTGGCGGTATCTTATGCACATTATGATCGTCTGTCTTTCTGGACGCAAGGCTGGCTTCGATGGAATGAGCCACTCCACCGCCTCCGCTATGCTCGCCCTAGTTTATAACAAAGATTTCAACTTTTCGGGCTATATTTTTCGGGTCATGGTTGATCACGCCTTATATCCACGTTTTCTCCAACTCCTGATCAATCATCTGCTTCCAGGGTTACCGGTCGCTCCTCATCATCAATTTCGTCAAACGCCGATGAATACTCGGATTTTTGTGGTCTCGGGCCAATATGCGAAGGGCGCACCGGTTCCGCCTGATGTGCCGCTTTTTGGGCATATTATTGATGAGGCCTATGTGCCTCCGGAGGGTGATGGGTTTTGTGACCCGGCTCCCGTTCCGAGGCCACTTTCCCCTCCAGCACCTGTTCAGGCACCTGCTCCAGCTCCAGCTACTCACCCGCCTCCGCCTACTGACCTCTCGTCAGATGATCTCTTCCGTGAGATTGACGATTATGTGGCTTCTCCTCCTCGATCTACGGGTAAAAGGCCCCGTGAGGACTTCACTTACATTGTCTCTGATGATGTTCAGACGTCCAGTCGGCCACGTACTTCTTCAGCCGCTGGACCGTCAGAGATTCAGACACCCGTGCAACCTCATCCGGAGGTTATCAAGCAACTTTTCGAACGGATGGAGGCAATGCAGAAGACTGTGGAAGCTCAAGCTCAAATCATTCAGTCTCAAGCTGCGCTGATCGAAGCTCAAACCTCCCGGATTACAGGTCTCGAGGATAAGTTTAGG
This sequence comes from Gnaphalium uliginosum, assembly GCA_963930675.1. Lineage (NCBI taxonomy): Eukaryota > Viridiplantae > Streptophyta > Magnoliopsida > Asterales > Asteraceae > Gnaphalium > Gnaphalium uliginosum. Next base: position 46,182,698 of record OZ005685.1, on the reverse strand, counting down.
GAGTTTGAGACCCGGTCACTTGGCCCGGGGGAGTCTGTTCCCTCTGGTCCATCAATAGAACCAAGTGGACCGGAGTCTGAGTCTGTACAAACTGATAATGTAACTTTTGATACTGATAATGAAACAGCCCGTTTAGAGTATTTTCCTGTGCACCACACTCCAGGCCAGCCGAGACCTTTGGCTGTTGACTACTCGTGTGCTGATCTTTCATTTATTCAGCGAATGCTAAACGAAGAAAATTCTGAATCTGAGAATGAAGATTATGGAGAAAATGAGGATGTGGATTATGAAGAAGAAGTCTTGAGTGAAGATGAATTCTATGATGATGCTCCAATAATTGAAACTGATTCATCTGAAGATGAAGCTGAAGATGAAGCTGAAAATGCATCTGAGGATCAGGATAAAGGACCTTCTGAAGCTCCAATTCAAGAAGACGAAATCATTGAAACAAAAGCTGAAAAGATTGCTAAATGGTGGCCGCACGGAAATGATGGAAAACAAGTGCCGGTTACCTGCAAATCATATAAAGTCAGTGGAGCTTATACTGGAAAAATCAAAAGTTGGAAGATATCAAATGGTGTTTTCATGATCAAGAGATTAGATGGCGTTCAATATTTCAAGAGATCATTCACCAAGCTGAGCACATTGCCGAAAGGAGAAGTTAATCGTCTCGCTCAGCTAAATTTGATAAATCCTTCAAGAGATGACTGGGCAAACTTTATTCAGACAACTCTGCAAAGAGAAATCCGTACTAAAAGATACAGCTTTATCAAACCGACGCTGGGAACGAGAATTATCTACAGAAAATGGTTAGATCCGGTCACCAATCAGCCATTGATCAAAATGCGTTATCCTCCGGCTGATTGCTTGAAGAAGATTCCTCTGGAAACAGTTCCCCTGGACTTTTTGAGAAGATTCCATTACTGGGAACTGGATGTTCATACTGGTGAGGCAGTGCTGATTTTTGTGCCTGAGACGGAGCAACCAGAGAAGAAGTCATTATATGGTTTTAAAGAAAGCTCAGTTCAGAGTGTTTGATCCAATGAGCTTGATAAACCTATCATCAAATGACTTAAGAAAGCTGTTCGACAATCCAATACGCTTTAATCAGAAAAATGCTGCGAATAAGAAGATAGCATTGCAATTTCAAAGGATTGTCAACGTATGTGTAACACATGGAATACACGCTGGCGGTGTATTTCCAGCAGGCTGGGTTAATTGAAGAATTTTGAAGACCAAGATGAAGACACGGGGGAGTTTGTTGATACATCTTAGTGTGTCTGTCAGTTGGTCGAGTCTGTAAAGTGTTAGTGAATGTAATAGACTTAGTAAATATTACATTTTCTGTGTTATGCGACACAAGGCTTGTGTCGCATTAGTTGTAGTTACGACACAGTGATTGTGTCGCATTAGTGAAGTCTGCGACACAAGGATTGTGTCGCATAAGTCGGCCAGATTTGTTTAAATACCCTAATTACTTTGTAATTAGGGATAGACTTTTGATTTAATTTTTACTCTCTGCGTTTTGCTGTGTAAATCTGATCAGAGAATTTGTTTGAGGAAATATAAAGTGATTTTGTTTTATTCGTGATTGTTTAATCTTTATATTTCGTGTGTTTAATGACCTACGAATTCCGCGCGTGGGTTAAGTGACGATTTGATTAAAAGATCTGAAATAAGGGATCTACAGGTTCCTCAGCTGGAGAGTCATTTGTTAGAACTAGAGGCAATAGCTGTTGTTCCGGGGGAGGTAGGCTTAGATGAAACAACATCAATGGCCCCTGGTTCAACTGAAATTGTAAATACTGATGATGTAACCGAAGAAGCTATGAATGAAAATATTAATTTGGATTATTTTGCGTACTCTGCACCGATCCGAGGACAACCAATTCCCTTAAATGTAGATTACTCCGAAGCAAACCTAGAGTATCTACAGAGTCTGATAAATGAGGAAGGGCAAAATACAGAAAATGATAATGAGAAGTTTGTGTTTGATAATGAAGAAGTGGAGGTTGAAGAAGAAAATGTTCAAGAAGATTTTGTGAATGTTGATGAGATGAATTTCGGAGAGGAGATGGAGGTCTCTGATACTGAGGAGATTATTGAGGAAGAACAACCTGCAAATTCCACTCCTGCTTCGGCTACAACTGAACCATCTACTTCTACTGCTGCTAAGCCTAATCTGTCAAAAACTTGCAAGTTCTATAAAATCAGCAGCAAGTGCTACAAAGGTCAAATCATTTCCTGGAAGTATGATGAGGTGAATTAAGTGATTGTTATTAAAAGAAAGGATGGGATGCAGTATTTCACCGTAAACTTCAAGGTGTTAAGTACCTTACCATATTGTGAGATACTGAACTTAGCACAATTGAATATCATAAATCCCACCAACAACGAATTAGCCAACCAATTTCAAGGTGTTAAGTACCTTACCATATTGTGAGATACTGCACTTAGCACAATTGAATATCATAAATCTGTCACACCCCCGAATTTTGTACAGCGGAAGCGGTTCGGGTCGGGGCGTGACTAATCAAGTAATCACAACACAAAGGAAAAAGCGAACGACTCTATATGAGACGTTTATAAAATAGTACAAAAGTAGTTACATTGAAATACTTTAAAAGTTTACATTAGCCTCGAGTTCGCGAAATAATATCCTGAAGATTCTAGTACATAACGAAATATTTCAAAAATAATATATGAACATCTTCATATACGTATAATGCATGCGACTCGATGTAGCTAGCAATCCTGTGGGCAATCCTACTGTTGCTGAGTACCTGAGAATACAAAGCTAAAAGGGTCAACCAAAAGGTTGGTGAATCTCACAGGTTTAACAGTTAAAACATAGTTATGAAACACAAGATTTATCCGTGATTTGCAATCAAGCAAATAAAGTAAACAAAATTAATGTTTCCGAAATTGCCATGAGCCCACGGTTCGAAGCCTAACCCGTTTTGTGCCTCCTGGAGGTGTCTAATCCGAAACACCTTTATGACAAATACTAGAGTGCCCGTTTTTAACTTGGTTATAGCTAGTAACCCGGACGGGGGTGTCATTCCCATAATAGATCTATTCTCTAGCACTCGCGCCTTCGCAATTAACGAACCATGTGTGTTGAGGACTTTTAATGGATTAAAAACAACTCATACAACCTTCTAACAATAATCGAGTACTTGTGTTCATGAAAAACAGTTAAGCATTTGTATCTCACCCCAAAGTATATAAAACAGTAAAAGTAAAAGTGAGGCTGTAAGACTCACCTGAGGTTTAGCAAGCAAATATAGCAATTAGCAAGTAGATAACAAATAGCGGGTGTCTGTGTCCCGTAAGGAATCCTTCTAGCGCCCTAAACGCATAAAATGGTGTAAGTAGATGTCTCAATAGACCATCTATAGTGATTGTATAAGTGGGGGTTAATGTCCACTTAAGCCAATCATGTAGGTGGAGGGTTAATGTCCACCTAAGTAAATCGTGTAGGTGGAGGGTTAATGTCCACCTAAGTTAGTTCACACAATTAGAAATGTCCAATTGTCCAGTTATCGTTTGTGCTTAGAAAACATGTACGGGCCGTTGGAGAAATTTTGGGAAAACATAAATTTGATTAATTATGTTAAGCGACACAGAGGTTAGTGTCGCAGGTTACTGCGACACTCGAGGTAGTAGCGACATTGTCTTAGTGTCGCTAGTTTATACTGTTTGGTTTAGAGGTAGCGACACAAGGGTTGGTGTCGCTAGTTTCCACTGTTTTATAGATAGCGACACAAGGGTTGGTGTCGCTAGTTAATACTGTTTGTAGCGACACAGGAGTTTGTGTCGCAGGTTACCCCTGTTTGTTTAAAATAGCGACACAGAGGTTAGTGTCGCACCCAATATGGGCCAGGTGCGACACTAAGGTTCTGCTATGTTTTTCAAGTTCGGGAAAGTGGTCAAATGTGCTCGGTTTGACCCGAAACTTTTATATGACTCTTAAATATGTCTAAGGGTTGTAAAAATTTAGTTCTTCCATTTTTAGTAAGTTCACAAGTGTCGGTTTTTATCTTTGTGCAAAATCAGTCCACCTTTTATATTTCCAGAAAATGTACATTTTTGTTGGCTCGATTTCGAAAATCATAAGTCCGAAATAGAATACAAGAAAAATCACAAAGGTTCCCCTATGTCTTTACTACTTTCAGTAATTTTTCTAGAATTTTTAAGCAAGTCTAAGTATTTTTAAAAATTACATTTATCCACTGAGGTCAAAAAGTGACCAATCAGGACACATGCAAGAAGATTAATTTTCTGGGCAAAATCCATAGGGTTTCAGAAAAAGTGGTCAACACGAAACTTGTAGCCAATAAAATTTCTAAACTTTCTGAGGTGGTTTCAGGTCGTTTAGTGCCCTGTATCTCGAGATATGGTCAAAACCATAAGACTAAAGTTTCTGACTTTTTGGACAGGTTATACCTATGTTTTTATAAAAATCATTTCGAGTATCAAACGAACTCCAAAAATCGTGAAACCACTTGGAAATGAAAGCTAACTTCTTAAACTTAATTTTTGCCTTTTGAATCGTTCATTTTGGTCAAGTTTTGAGGGAGAAACAGCCTCTCAAAGTCAGACCATTTTTCTGATCAGCTTGCATGTGACGTTTTTGACACTTTTAACCATGAAAAACGAGTTTTATGTTACGATTTGGACATTTCCTTGTTAAGTGAACATTATAACATGTTTGTAGAAGTGTTACAAGTGTTTTAGAAGAGTTTTGAAGTTCTTACAATGTTTGTACAATCGAAAAGGAGGAGAAGAAGCTAGTGTGCTCGTTTTCTCGCGTTTTTCTTGAAGATCTCGGTGGCGGTTTATGGTGGCTCCTTGGTGCTTGTATGGGGGTCTTATGGTGAAGTTTGGTGGCTGTGATGGTGGTTGATGGCAGCCAAAATTCGTTCTAGAGAGAGGGGGAAGAGAGAAGGAGGAGAAAAGTGAGGGAAATGGTGATATGATGAATGAAAGGAAAGGTGGAGTGGAGTGATTAACAAAGTGGGCATGGGGAAGGGTTATTCTTGGTAAAAATGCAGATCTTTGGGTTGGGTCCCACCATGTGGGTGTGTTAATTTATTTCCCCAATTTGCGTTACGTGCGGTGCTCGTTTACCCGTTCGTTTCATCGTTCGTTTAAATGTTAAACGTTTATTAATTAAGTTTTTCGTTAACGATTTATTCGTGTGAATTTTTATTGAAGTTTTATTTAAAATACTTCATTTTAAGTTATTGGAATATAGTTCGAATTTCGTTCGGTTGTCGTGCGCGATTTACGCGTTTTCGTCGCGTTTGTTACGTTTTAAGCAAAACGTCTAGGTTTTTTTTTCGCATATCATTGTTTAATAATAATAATAATAATATAGGGTAAATAACTACTATTTAAACTATAAAATAGGTTTACGTTATTTATGAAAAGTTATCACCAACGCCGTACAGATTGTCGGACTCAGTCCGTTCGTTTCGCGTAATTGCAAATAATTACGTATGTGTATATACATATATACAAGTAGTTACAAGTAGTTACATGTACTTAGCCTAATATGTATCTAAATACATGTAATTACACTATTGTTATGCTCAAATAATTTTCTTAATTTGTCGAGTGTCACATTCTCCCCTTGTTAAGGAAATTTCGTCTCGAAATTTGTTCGAAGTCAAAGTCGGTGTGTTACTTAGGAATAAACGTGGCATGCGCCATGAGGTGTGACGTTCAGTTTTGTTTTGCTTTCCTCCCCTTGTTAAGCTAGTGCCCTACTGGCAACTAAGGGAGGGGAGAGGAGGAGTTTCGACTCTGTTGGCCATTTTGTCCGCTGGACAAGACATGTTTGTTAGTCACCAGAGTATGGCTACATTAGTGTTAGTACCTTAGGATAACTTTGTAAGTTCTACTATGTTCATATAGTCTAGGGTGGCCAGTTATACAATAGAGCTTAGCATCTTAGTCATTGCGGTGTGATAGTGTAGTGAACTAGGCGTACTCATCATCGAATAAGGTTGAAATGATTCAGTTGTCGAGATGTCTCGTACCCGAAACAAGGTTACGGATCCTGGCGAATACTATTGTTCGCAGGACCTGAGGTTCCATTCGAAATGGTAGGAAGACGGACAGTTTTCTTAGAACAGGTGATCTCGGCACAGTGCTTGGGCAGTCGATGCGTACCGACGATGATATCGAGGTGCTTGATCTCGACAGGCGTGAAATAAATGGCGGAAGAGTTCGTTTGCAAGTTTTATTGTGTACTTAAACTCTAAGGGAGTGGGGAAAAGCGTTGAGTATATAAAACCTTATTTAAGGAAAGTAGCACAGAGTTGTTCATAGGCGTGAGAATGAACGTACCCGTGACCGTATCCGGGTCCTGACGAGCATTCCCAGCATTCAGCACATAAGCTCTACCTCGAGCCTCGTTGTTGTTATTCTTTAGCTTGGTACAGTCGTTCCGGAAATGTCCCGTGTTGCCACACTCGTAACAGGCTTTCGTTCGACAATCGTTTGCTAGGTGACCATAACGCTTGCACTTGTCGCAAGGAGTGCCACAAAGCCCGTCATGGTGGCGGCTACATTTTGAACAGAAGGGTTTGGTTCCAATGTACCCTCTTCTCTCTCCAGATCCTGATGCATAAGCCTTACGGGTCTCCGGCAGTTTGTTTTGTTGTTGCTGTTGGGTTTGGTTGGTCCCATGCCACTTTCGCTTGTTGTCCCCGGTAGTTTTCTCAGCGGATGCCTCTCGGCGAACAATTTGAGCCATAAGCTCGTGTGCCATGCGAACGGCACTTTGGATGGTTCCGGGCTTGGAAGAGGTTACATTCCCCTGGATCTTTTCTGGTAGTCCCCAAATGTACCTTTCGACACGTTTTTGTTCGGGGTCCACCATAGATGGACATAGGAGGGCAAGCTGGTGAAATCTGGTGGTGTAGCTGGTGATATCATTTCCTTGAACAGTGAGGTGCCAGAATTCCTCCTCGAGCTGTTGGAGTTGCTCTCGAGGGCAGTATTCTTCCCTTAACATTTTCGTGAGGTCTTCCCATGGAAGTTGATAGGCATCATCAATTCCCACGGTCTGAGCGTATGAATTCCACCACGTGAGTGCATCGTCAGCGAGGGTGCAAGTAGAGAATTTGACCTTGTTTTCCTCCATGCAGTTGCAGATCCGGAAAACAGATTCCATTTTCTCTATCCATCGAATGAGACCGATGGCTCCCTCGGTGCCCTTAAAATTGAGGGGTTTGCAGTTCATGAAGTCTTTGTATGTGCAGGATTTGGTTACAGGTGCGTTGTTGACGGGTTCTTTAGCATTTCTTTGGTTAGCATTAGGGCCGTTTCTGGCTGCTTCGTAAGCTGTCATAGCTTCAGCAACCCCTTGGGAGACGAGTTGAGCAATTTCTTCAGGACTTATCGGTTGGCGTCTTGGCGGCATGATTCCTTATTGAGAGGAAATCAATGATGTGAGTGATCAGAAACCATTTAAGGTATGAGTCCGAAGGATTTATAGGCTCCGAAATTTACAAAGGTGTCGGGAGTCGTTGTAATTCGGAGAAGTCGCATAAGTCTTATTCTGAACGACATGGGGTTAGTCTGAGATGACCTAGTAGTTCTTCTAATCGCATATAACACAAGCAGTTCGTAGGTTTATGATTAGAGGGAAGGGGGAGTACGAAATAGAGGAAATAGATGTGTCGCGCCTAGGTGATGAATTCTCGTGCGGTTCTAGTTCCATTGGTTCATCCTTAGTAGTGTCATGGTCCGATGCGCGTGGGTAAGTGGTTATCATGGGTGTCTCCATAGTAATTGGCAAGATTTGAGTCTCGTTCTCGATGTCAAGTAGCGTATTAGAGGGAGTGGTTGCCGTTTTCCGTGGTAAGTAAGTCTAGTATACGTAACGTTATATATATGTAGGTATATATGTATATATCTATAAACCCATTACATAAGCACGTATAAAGGTTGGTCCCACTTCTATCATCGGTCTAAGTCTTCTAATGTATTCCCATTCACTATATCCATTTCAGAGCTTGCATCGATTCTCCTTTAATTGTACATAGTTGATCAGGCTATGTTAAATTAAGTTCGAATGATGCAATATTTGAACCAGTTATACCTAACAAGGAATACTAACTTAACGGTTATAGTCTAGGCCCACTAATGCAACCTAGTTCGCTATAACCTTGGCTCTGATACCAATCTCTCACACCCCCGAATTTTGTACAGCGGAAGCGGTTCGGGTCGGGGCGTGACTAATCAAGTAATCACAACACAAAGGAAAAAGCGAACGACTCTATATGAGACGTTTATAAAATAGTACAAAAGTAGTTACATTGAAATACTTTAAAAGTTTACATTAGCCTCGAGTTCGCGAAATAATATCCTGAAGATTCTAGTACATAACGAAATATTTCAAAAATAATATATGAACATCTTCATATACGTATAATGCATGCGACTCGATGTAGCTAGCAATCCTGTGGGCAATCCTACTGTTGCTGAGTACCTGAGAATACAAAGCTGAAAGGGTCAACCAAAAGGTTGGTGAATCTCACAGGTTTAACAGTTAAAACATAGTTATGAAACACAAGATTTATCCGTGATTTGCAATCAAGCAAATAAAGTAAACAAAATTAATGTTTCCGAAATTGCCATGAGCCCACGGTTCGAAGCCTAACCCGTTTTGTGCCTCCCGGAGGTGTCTAATCCGAAACACCTTTATGACAAATACTAGAGTGCCCGTTTTTAACTTGGTTATAGCTAGTAACCCGGACGGGGGTGTCATTCCCATAATAGATCTATTCTCTAGCACTCGCGCCTTCGCAATTAACGAACCATGTGTGTTGAGGACTTTTAATGGATTAAAAACAACTCATACAACCTTCTAAAAATAATCGAGTACTTGTGTTCATGAAAAACAGTTAAGCATTTGTATCTCACCCCAAAGTATATAAAACAGTAAAAGTAAAAGTGAGGCTGTAAGACTCACCTGAGGTTTAGCAAGCAAATATAGCAATTAGCAAGTAGATAACAAATAGCGGGTGTCTGTGTCCCGTAAGGAATCCTTCTAGCGCCCTAAACGCATAAAATGGTGTAAGTAGATGTCTCAATAGACCATCTATAGTGATTGTATAAGTGGGGGTTAATGTCCACTTAAGCCAATCATGTAGGTGGAGGGTTAATGTCCACCTAAGTAAATCGTGTAGGTGGAGGGTTAATGTCCACCTAAGTTAGTTCACACAATTAGAAATGTCCAATTGTCCAGTTATCGTTTGTGCTTAGAAAACATGTACGGGCCGTTGGAGAAATTTTGGGAAAACATAAATTTGATTAATTATGTTAAGCGACACAGAGGTTAGTGTCGCAGGTTACTGCGACACTCGAGGTAGTAGCGACATTGTCTTAGTGTCGCTAGTTTATACTGTTTGGTTTAGAGGTAGCGACACAAGGGTTGGTGTCGCTAGTTTCCACTGTTTTATAGATAGCGACACAAGGGTTGGTGTCGCTAGTTAATACTGTTTGTAGCGACACAGGAGTTTGTGTCGCAGGTTACCCCTGTTTGTTTAAAATAGCGACACAGAGGTTAGTGTCGCACCCAATATGGGCCAGGTGCGACACTAAGGTTCTGCTATGTTTTTCAAGTTCGGGAAAGTGGTCAAATGTGCTCGGTTTGACCCGAAACTTTTATATGACTCTTAAATATGTCTAAGGGTTGTAAAAATTTAGTTCTTCCATTTTTAGTAAGTTCACAAGTGTCGGTTTTTATCTTTGTGCAAAATCAGTCCACCTTTTATATTTCCAGAAAATGTACATTTTTGTTGGCTCGATTTCGAAAATCATAAGTCCGAAATAGAATACAAGAAAAATCACAAAGGTTCCCCTATGTCTTTACTACTTTCAGTAATTTTTCTAGAATTTTTAAGCAAGTCTAAGTATTTTTAAAAATTACATTTATCCACTGAGGTCAAAAAGTGACCAATCAGGACACATGCAAGAAGATTAATTTTCTGGGCAAAATCCATAGGGTTTCAGAAAAAGTGGTCAACACGAAACTTGTAGCCAATAAAATTTCTAAACTTTCTGAGGTGGTTTCAGGTCGTTTAGTGCCCTGTAGCTCGAGATATGGTCAAAACCATAAGACTAAAGTTTCTGACTTTTTGGACAGGTTATACCTATGTTTTTATAAAAATCATTTCGAGTATCAAACGAACTCCAAAAATCGTGAAACCACTTGGAAATGAAAGCTAACTTCTTAAACTTAATTTTTGCCTTTTGAATCGTTCATTTTGGTCAAGTTTTGAGGGAGAAACAGCCTCTCAAAGTCAGACCATTTTTCTGATCAGCTTGCATGTGACGTTTTTGACACTTTTAACCATGAAAAACGAGTTTTATGTTACGATTTGGACATTTCCTTGTTAAGTGAACATTATAACATGTTTGTAGAAGTGTTACAAGTGTTTTAGAAGAGTTTTGAAGTTCTTACAATGTTTGTACAATCGAGAAGGAGGAGAAGAAGCTAGTGTGCTCGTTTTCTCGCGTTTTTCTTGAAGATCTCGGTGGCGGTTTATGGTGGCTCCTTGGTGCTTGTATGGGGGTCTTATGGTGAAGTTTGGTGGCTGTGATGGTGGTTGATGGCAGCCAAAATTCGTTCTAGAGAGAGGGGGAAGAGAGAAGGAGGAGAAAAGTGAGGGAAATGGTGATATGATGAATGAAAGGAAAGGTGGAGTGGAGTGATTAACAAAGTGGGCATGGGGAAGGGTTATTCTTGGTAAAAATGCAGATCTTTGGGTTGGGTCCCACCATGTGGGTGTGTTAATTTATTTCCCCAATTTGCGTTACGTGCGGTGCTCGTTTACCCGTTCGTTTCATCGTTCGTTTAAATGTTAAACGTTTATTAATTAAGTTTTTCGTTAACGATTTATTCGTGTGAATTTTTATTGAAGTTTTATTTAAAATACTTCATTTTAAGTTATTGGAATATAGTTCGAATTTCGTTCGGTTGTCGTGCGCGATTTACGCGTTTTCGTCGCGTTTGTTACGTTTTAAGCAAAACGTCTAGGTTTTTTTTTTCGCATATCATTGTTTAATAATAATAATAATAATAATATAGGGTAAATAACTACTATTTAAACTATAAAATAGGTTTACGTTATTTATGAAAAGTTATCACCAACGCCGTACAGATTGTCGGACTCAGTCCGTTCGTTTCGCGTAATTGCAAATAATTACGTATGTGTATATACATATATACAAGTAGTTACAATTAGTTACATGTACTTAGCCTAATATGTATCTAAATACATGTAATTACACTATTGTTAGGCTCAAATAATTTTCTTAATTTGTCGGGTGTCACAAAATCCCACCAACAACGAATTAGCCAACCAATTTCAGAGAATTTTGAGGAAAGAGGTCAACACGAAAATGTTTTATCTGTTGAGACCAAATCTGGGGACGAGATACATTTACCGCAACAAGATTCATCCTGTTACCAACAAGCACTGGATTAAGATTGTATATAAATCTCCAAAGACTTTAAAGTTTATTCCTCTGGAGAAGCTCCCAGTTGAGTTTTTTAGCAGACTACAACTGTGGACATATGACGGGTATACAGGCGAAGCAGAGATTCTTTATTTTTCCGATACAGAGGCTGAAGACCTATGGAAAGCCAAACTATCAAGGATTAGAGTGTACGATCCGTTGAGCTTGATTAACCTTACCAAGAAAGACTTTGAAGCTCTTCATGCTAAGAAGATCGATTATTTTCAAGAGTTCAAGACTGAGGCGATGCGTTTTCAAAAGGTTGTCAATGTTTGTATAGCTCAAGGAGTACACGCTGGAGGAAACTTTCCTGCCAGTTGGAAGTGTTAGAAGACCAAAAGTGAACGAAGAAATTTCGAAGACCAAGCTGAAGACACGGGGGAGTTTGTAGATACATGTTTCGTATGTCTATCAGTTGGTCTAGGTCCAAGTCGTTTGTAATATTTTGATTATGATATAAATGTTATTTGGTTTTGAAATCAAAATAAATGTCACTGTTTAGGCGACACAGAGCTTGTGTCGCAATAGTGACACAAGACTTGTGTCGCATAGGTCGGTTTGGTGACACAGAGCTTGTGTCGCAGGTAGTTTAGGGTTTGGCTATAAATAGAGTATTACGGGTTCAGTTCTGGAGTTGACGAACCTAGAGAGTTTTCAAGCTATTTGTGAGGCATTGATTGTATTTGGTTGATTCGTTATTCTTGATATATATAAAAGTTAATCGACTAGTTTCGTGTGATTGTTAACGTGCTTTGTTCAATTGATTGTATTCCGCGCTTTCAATTGTTGAATTGATTCGATTTAGATCCAGTACAAAGGGTCCAACAGTGTCGCAATGACGAACAGATGCCCAACCCAGAAAAACCCGATAATCAAGTTTGGGGTTTTTCGAAATTGAGCACACCAAATGATGCGCCAATGTTTGGAGAGCAAGAAATCATGTATTTTAGCCCGTAACATAACCAAACACCTCGTTAGTTTTGGACCAAAAAGCAAAACCCTAAAAACCCGTATATTATTTTAACAATTAAACACGAATTACAGGGTAAAAGAGGTTAAAATTGGTACCTATAAGTCGAGAAAAATGATAGGAACACGAAACACGGAATGGATTGCAAAGAAACACGGCAGAAACTTGAAAATCAAGTCGAAATATCGTCGTCGTGCTTGTGTCGCTAATCTGAGTGTTGAGTCGCTATTTATGTCGCAAGAACTTGTAGTGACTGAGAGGTAGGGTCCGGCTTTTATACCTCAACCCTGTATAGCGACACCAGATGCGACATGGATAGCGACACAAGGCTTGTGTCGCATGGCGACACAAAGCTTGTGTCGCACCATGGACAGTTTGTGAAGTTCGATTTGATTTCAAGTTTTACACTCGAAAGCCGATTTGATATTTACTTATAGACTTGGTATAACTAAGAACAATAAAGCAATAACTAAATAAAATAGCAATTTACAATCAACGACAAAATCATAACATCTTTTTGGTGACGGGATTGTTTAAGTCTGCTTTAGGAATCATATCAGGATAACATGCAATTATTAGGAATAGTAAGTGTTATTTCGATTATCAGTATGTTTGTCCACTTTAAATTTACTTGACATATTTAAATCACCTGTTATAAAGATTAGTTCAAGATGACTATTGATATTTTATCCATCTAAACATTTGTACTTAAGTATATGATTTCAACTCATAATGAGATGAACCACTTGTGTTATTATTAGCATGCATATTATATTTATATAAGTCATATTAAAATATACATTTGAAATCAAAACATGTTATTATTTTCTATATAGAAAGAGAAGGTATGGACGTATCTTTAGAACCAAGTTAGCGGTGACAGGTCTGTACTTTCGTACAACAGAGTCACATAAACAATAGTTCGGGTTGGACAAACACCAGTCTGAACAATTTAAACTAGAGAGTACAGGTCTGTACTTTCGTACAATAGAGTACCATAGTTTAACACAAACCAGTACGAGGCAATCTTTTTATAGCTTTTCTTTGTACATTTGTACATTATATTTTAGAATTTAGAAATGCCACGGGTACGTAATAGTTGTCTATAGCTTAATATAGACTACGTACCTAAGTTCTTTTCAAGAATATATTAGATGAAACCAGGTCTGTATTTTCATACAACAGAGGAGACAACTAATATATTCCCCCAGATAACTCCATACAAAGATTCTAAATTTTAGATCATAACATGTTTAGCATCCAAATATTAAGACTTGGTGTTAAAATATTTTGGACATTTATACACTTATTTCAACTTGATGTCATACATATTAATATGTCATTATATAAAATAATATGCATATTTAAAATTTAAGCTTCTTAGTAACTTTAGCACAAATGTCTACCAATACATCATTTGATGAAGCTAATCTTTCTAAGAGGTATTTCAAGTATGCTAGATAAATCTACTGACACATCAAACATAAATCTTAAAATTCCATTTTATGCATGTCTCCTGATGTACTACGATTTCCCCAATTGTTTACAGACACAATTTAACGTCTATTTTTTAACAGTGTTGCAACTATTGCGTTTCTTTAATACCAACAAGTATAAAGAGTGGCAGTTGCCTCCTTTTTTTTTTTTTTTTTAAATTACCAAGTCTAAGGATAATTCTGACCAGAAATGGAGAGTTAGGCGTAGCTCAAACTCACCATTCCAATCATGGAGACTAGCTCATCAAATCGACTACGAGAGAAAGTTTTTGTGAAAAGATCTGCGTTTTGCTTAAGAGTAGGGATTTGGACAAGGTCAATTAGGTGCTTCTCATAGCAATCCCGTATAAAATGATAACGAATTTCAATATGTTTAGTTTTTAAATGCTGTACGGGATTGCGTATGATGGATACTGTAGCAGAATTATCAATATGAATAGGAGTAAAAGTTAGAAGTAACCCATAGTCACGCATTTGATGCTGAATCCAGAGAACCTGGGAACAGCAACTGGCTGCAGCAATGTATTCTGCTTCAGCGGTTGAAGTAGAAACAGTTGTCTACTTTTTGCACTGCCACGAAACTAATCGACTTCCTAGAAACTGACATCCTCCAGTTGTTGACTTTGTGTCCATTGAGCAGCCACCATAATCAGAATCTGAAAAAGCAGTTAGAGCAAAATCGTTTTCGTTAGAGTACCAGAGACCCAAGGAGGGTCTCCACTTAAGATAACCTAAGATACTTCTAACAGCCTTTTCATGAGAAGCTTTGGGCTTTGCTTGATATCTTGAACAGATGGACACGGCGAATAATATGTCCGGCCTAGATGCTTTGAGGTACATAAGCGATCCTATCATTGACCGATAGTCACGCTGATTATGTTGGTGCATATTTGTATGTCTGTCAGTTGGTCTTAGCTTGTAATAGTTTGTTAAGTAATTATGACGTTTTGTTTATTATTAGTATATTACAAGTTCTGTTTAGGCGACACAGAGCCTGTGTCGCTTATGCGACACAAGGCTTGTGTCGCATGAACTGGCTGTGCGACACAGAGCTTGTGTCGCAGGTCAGTTTCGGTTTCCCTATAAATAGAGCATTTCGGTCTCATTTGTGGGGTTGACGAATCCAGGGTTCCAGAGAGTATATTGTAAGGCATTTCAGTGTATCAAGCTAATTGGCTATTATATCAATATACATTCGATTTGTGTTTGATTCGTTTGTGTTTTACGTACTTTATACAATCGTTTGATTTCCGCCTCTCGATTGTGTGTGTTGATCCGGTTAGGTCCAAGACAAGGGATCCTACAAGTGGTATCAGAGCCATAAATTACGGATTTGGTGTTATCGGATCGGTTAGTACGTGTTTTCGGTTAAAAATGACTAGTTTTTGGAATTAAATCTTTGCATTTCGGGTTAAGGATCGATATTCTGAAGTTTCTGGAAGTTTTTGGTGATTACATTCGTCCATTGTTCGTGGTTTTTCGTTAGGGTTACGGAAGTTTGCGAATTTTAGGGTTTTCTGCCGCAGCTCTCCTCGACATAGCGACACAAGCAGCGACACAAGCTTTGTCGCATTTAGGGTTTCTGCGACACAAAACCTCTGTCGCTTTTAGGGTTTCTGCGACACAATCTTCTGTCGCGTGTAGGTTTTAAGCGACACCAGCAAGCGACACAAGTTTGAAAGTTACGACACAAAGACTGCGACACAAGTTAATATTGCGACATAAAAGTTTGCGACACAAATCTTGTGTCGCCTGTTTAGCTGTTACTAATCTCCTTGCGACACATCCTTTGTGTCGCCAGTTGACTTAGCGACACAACCCTTGTGTCGCATAACAGTTTTGTTTGTTCTTTGTGTGTTTTGTTTTGCAGGTTATCAAAATGGCATCTTCTTCATTACAACGAGTTGGAGATCTACTCAAGCAGAACTCTGAAGTTGGAAGTACGAATAAACCACCCATTATACTGTCGGGATGAATTACGCGTATTGGCGTCAACGTTTTGAAGCGTTTGTTTCTTTTAATGATCCCGAAATGTGGGTTGCTTTAACTGAAAGATACGAACGTCCTGTCAGTCCGGGAGTGTATACTGGTTCTGCACCATTAAAACCAATTAAATCAATGACTCCTGAGGAACACAAAGCCTTTGAAAATGATAAAAAGGCCCATTCTGCAATTACCATGGCATTACCACCGTCAATCCTCAAGCAATTTCGACATCTGAAAATTGCGTATGATTTATGGAAGGCATTTGAGAAAAGATGTGGCGGTAGTGAACAATATAAACAGAATAAGCTGCGTTTAGTCAAGAAACAGTATGATGTATTCGATATTCTTCCAAACGAGTCTCTTTCTGACTTGTTTTCTAGATACTCACAGTTGGTTAGTGAGTTGATAGAAGGGGGAATAACTCTGGACAAAACCGAAATAAATAAAAAACTTCTTGAATCTCTACCTGATAAATGGGATACAAGAGTTTTAATGATGGAAAAGGATCCAGACATTTTGAATATGTCTCTCGATGATCTTATTGGTCAGATAGAAGCTGATCTTTTGGACATGCAAAGGAAGGAAACAAAATCTACTGCAAATGTCCAAAATCCTAAGATCTACGGAGTGGATGTTTCATCAACTGGAACATCTGGTTCAGCATTCTTGGCTGGTGGAACTGGTGGCTCTTCTAGTCAACAACCAAGTGTTTCTTCTGGTGGGTCTTACTTTCAACCACCAAGTCATCAAGGGCCTATTCCTGCAGCTACACAAGATCATGCTGCACTTTTTTCGGCGTTGCTATCCGCCTATGATGATTTTCTCTGCAAGAAAGCTGGTTCCATGGACTTGACAGAGGAAGATTTTCGTCAAATAGATAATGACGAATTGGAACGAATGGACTTAAGGTGGAACTTGGCCATGCTTACTCGTAGAGCCAAGACCTACTTTAAGAAAACAGGAAAGAGATCGCTGGAGGACCCGAATGATAAGGGTCTGGGATTCAACAAGAGCAAGGTTAAGTGCTATAAGTGTCACAACTATGGACACTTTGCTCGTGAATGTGAAACACGACAGCCCTCCTCTGGTTTCACAAGGCCTTCTCAGAACAATTCTACAGAGAAGGCTAAAGCTGAAGAAAAGGCAATGGTATCGGCTGCTTTAATGTTGTCAGATGAAGCGTTTGACTGGTCAGAACAAGCTGATGATGACCAACAGAACAAAGCTTTCATGGCCAACATTCATGAGGTTGATAATGAACCTTTGTCTTGTATTTCATGCATTCAATTAACAGGACAAGTAAACAGGTTAAGAGAGGAAAATGAACGTCTTATCGCTAACATAGAACAATTAACTGCTTCAAATAATATGTTAAAAGATAATGATAAGGTTTGTGATAAAAAGCTAAAAGCTATTTTTAAAGAAAAGAAAGAGCTGAAAGCCAAAATTTTTGAACAGCAAGATGAAATAGGAAGCTATGTTAATATGCTTTCCTTCGTAAAGAAACAACTTGCTGATTCTCAGGCTGAAGTTCTTGAGTTGAACAGAAAATTATCTAACTTTTCAACTTCCTCTCTAGTCTTTGATGAGATCCTTCAGGCACAAAGAAGTGATACGAAAAGCAAGGCTGGACTTGGTTTTCATCAAGTTCCGCCTCCTAAAAATTATTTTCCCATGCCTGTTAAGGATGACATCACTGAATTTATGCCAAACTTTTCAAAGACGGCAATAAATCCTTGAAATTTGCTCCTGTCAAAATAAGTAAGCCTGTGAAAATTCAGGCTGAAAAAGTTAAAGTAACTGACGATCAACCCTGCACTAGTGAGTCTGAACCTGTTAAGGCAAAACCTAGTGAGCCTGAGATTGTTAAGGCTCAAGAGGTTAAATCTGTTGAATCAGTTACTATTTGTGTCAAGGCTGAGTCAGTTAAACCTTCTGATGTTTGTGAGCCTATTGTAAACAAGGCTTCGAGTGCTTCTCCTGTTATTTTAAAGGAGATTGTTAAAATTGAGGATATAACCGAAGAGGAGTACTCAAAGGTTGAAAAGAAAATTGTAAAGCCAAACAATGTAATTATAACTAATGAATCTTCAGTCATGGCTTTAAATGGAAAAGGCAAAGCTAAGGCTGAGCCTGAAAAGAAGATTTTGAAAATCAAAGAAAATATTAAAAAACATCAAACTTCTTCTAAATCCACTGTTTTCTCTAAACAAGTGTCAAATTCAACATGCTCACATAAGTGTGCATGCGCCTTTGATATTTCTTTCAACCATCCTCATAGGTTTGTTCCAAAATTTCAACAACCTGTTGAGAAAAGATCTTGTTTCTACTGCAAGAAACAAGGTCATTTAATAAATGATTGTCCTTTGCTTGCTAAAAAGCGGTCTGGGAAAGGTGTACCTAAAAGTTCTAAAATTAAAAATTCTTCAGTTAAAGGTTCACGTTCTCCCTCACCCACTAAGAAAATCAGCAAGGTTGAGCCAACCAAATCATCAATTACTAAGCTCAATGTTGTTGACAAGCAATCTACCAAACCTAAAAAGGTTTGGAAAGTGAAAGAATCATCAAATGATTCTACATCCAACAGTGTCACATCAGTCAATACTTCTGATATGTTTAAAAACAAAATTTTGACTGATGTGATCATTGTGGATGATGCGTCTGGAGTCCCCAAGTCTGTAAAGGCTTGGGTCTCCGTTACTAATTAACTTCTTTGTTTTTGGTGCTGCAACAACCTGAAGCCGTCATGAATAGCAAATGGTATATCGATAGTGGTTGCTCGCGGCACATGACCGGCAATATATCCCTGCTTTCCGATGTTCATGCGTATAATGGGGGATATGTTGCTTTTGCTGGTGACAAAGGAGGTGTAATTTCTGGCCAAGGCACACTCTCAAACGGCAGAGTGAGCTTTGAAAAAGTTAATTTTGTAGAACAACTGCAACACAACCTTCTTAGTGTATCGCAAGTTTGTGATAAATCATACACTACTGTTTTCACGAAAAGTGAGTGTTGCATTCTGAAGCCGGGATTTGTTATTCCCGAGGAGTGGGTGCTACTGAGGGCACCTCGAGACAGAGACACGTACATTCTGGATATGCGTACTGTTGAAACAAAGCAGCAAACGTGTTTTCTGTCTAAGGCCAATGAAAAAGAATCCTTGTTGTGGCACAGACGAATGGGTCATCTGCATTTTCGTAAGATGAATTATCTGGTTAAAAATGATCTTGTGCGTGGTGTACCGAAGCAATCATTCGGGCTTAATGATCATTGCGTTCCCTGCCAAAAAGGGAAACAGCACAAGAAGACCCATAAGTCAAAACTGGTCAACTCTGTTGAAAAGCCATTGGAATTACTGCACATGGACTTATTTGGACCAGTGAGCAAGAAAAGTATAGGTGGAGCATGGTACTGTTTGGTGGTCACTGATGATTACTCGAGGTTCTCTTGGGTTTATTTTTTGGCCTCCAAGGATGAGACTGCTGAAATCCTTATCTACTTGTTTGACAAGCTGGAAAATTTGTGCAATCTAAAGATCAAGAAACTGAGAAGTGATAACGGTACGGAATTTAAGAATTCTAAACTAGGTCTTTTCTGTTTAAAGAAAGGCATTGATCATCAATTCAGTGCTGCCAGAACTCCTCAACAAAATGGAGTTGCTGAACGTAAGAACAGGACACTCATTGAAGCTGCTCGGACTATGTTAGCTGATTCAAAACTGCCTATCACATTCTGGGCAGAAGCGGTCAACACCGCTTGCTACATACTAAATCGAGTGTCTATGGTTAAGAAACGTAATAAGACCTGTTATGAGCTCTTCAACAACCGTAAACCAAATTTACAGTTTCTTGAGCCGTTCGGGTGTCCTTGTATGATTATGCACACAAAAGAACGAGTGGCTAAATTCGGTAGCAAATCGAGTGAAGGCTATTTCTTGGGTTTTTCAAATAATTCACCTAATAAGCGTGTGTATAACAAAGTCACAAAAAGAGTGGAGGAACATTTTGAGGTAACATGTCTTCGTTATACTCAACCTTCACAAGGTTCAGGGCCCGAATTTCTGTTCGACTATGACAGTATGTTCGACTCTTTCAAACTTCCTGCTGAAGATGAAGTTGAACAGGTGGTGACAATGCTTCATGGACTTGATATATATTCTGATGTATCCAAGTCTCCTACAAAAACACCACCACCTCCTCCTCAAACTACTGAACCAGATCAACATCCTGATACAGATCCAGATATGCCAGCTTTATCAGATGGTGAAGTAGAACCTATCACAGAGGTACTTGAAGAGACTTTAGTCTCTGGGGGAGACGATACAAATTTGGAAACTGTCATTGAAACTGAAGAGATTCCAAGTAGCCGTGTCAATGTGAATCACCCGGTAGAAAATATTATTGGTGATTTACACGATGGAGTTAGAACCAGAGGGCAAACAGAGTGCCAGTTAGCTCAAATGGAGTCATGCTTTCTTTCTCAAATTGAACCGAAAAAACATTAAGGAAGCATTGACTGATTCTCACTGGGTAGAAGCCATGCAAGAGGAGCTACAACAGTTCAAAAAGTTAGAAGTTTGGGAGCTGGTTAAACTGCCTCAGGGATTCTATCCGATTGGTACTCGCTGGGTTTATCGAGTCAAGAAAGATGACCGTGGCGTAGTTGTAAAGAATAAAGCTCGTCTGGTGGTTCAAGGTTTTACTCAGATCGAAGGATTGGATTATGATGAGGTTTTTGCTCCGGTTGCGCGTTTAGAGTCAATACGGATATTTCTTGCTTACGCTTCATTCAAGAAATTTCGTGTCTATCAACTGGATGTAAAGAGTGCGTTTTTGTATGGGAAGGTCAACGAAGAGGTTTATGTGAAACAACCTCCTGGTTTCGAAGACTCAGTGCATCCTGATTGCGTCTACAAACTCGATAAAGCATTGTATGGTCTTCATCAAGCTCCAAGGGTTTGGTATGAAACGTTGTCTCAACACCTGCTCACAAATGGTTACACTCGTGGGCAGATTGATTCAACTCTTTTTATCAAAAAGACAGGAAACGATTTGTTGCTTGTGCAGGTATACGTGGATGATATTATTTTTGGATCGACCAATGAGGTGCTGTGCAGAGATTTCAAAAAAGTCATGAAGTCTAAGTTTGAGATGAGTGCCATGGGAGAACTAAAATTTTTCCTTGGTGTTCAAGTCGAGCAGTCTGATAAGGGAATTTATATTCATCAGACAAAATATGTCAAGGACATCTTGACAAAATATCAGATGCTCGATACTAGACACTATGGAACTCCCATTGACATCAGACACAAACTTGGACCTGCTGATGATGAAGACGATGTTAATCAGCGTGACTATCGTTCAATGATAGGATCGCTTATGTACCTCAAAGCATCTAGGCCGGACATATTATTCGCCGTGTCCATCTGTTCAAGATATCAAGCAAAGCCCAAAGCTTCTCAAGAAAAGGCTGTCAGACGCATATTAGGTTATCTTAAGTGGAGACCCTCCTTGGGTCTCTGGTATTCTAATGAAAACGATTTTGCTCTAACTGCTTTTTCAGATTCGGATTATGGTGGCTGCTCAGTGGACGCGAAGTCCACAACTGGAGGATGTCAGTTTCTAGGAAGCCGATTAGTCTCGTGGCAGTGCAAGAAGCAGACAACTGTCTCTACATCAACTGATGAAGCAGAATACATTGCTGCTGCCAGTTGCTGTTCCCAGGTTCTCTGGATTTAGCATCAAATGCGTGACTATGGGTTACTTCTAACTCTTACTCCTATTCATATTGATAATTCAGCTACTGTATCTATCATACGCAATCCCGTACAGCATTCAAAAACAAAGCATATTGAAATTCGTTATCATTTTATACGGGATTGCTATGAGAAGCACCTAATTGACCTTGTCCAAATCCCTACTCTTAAGCAAAACGCAGATCTTTTCACAAAAGCTTTCTCTCGTAGTCGATTTGATGAGCTAGTCTCTATGATTGGAATGGTGAGTCTGGGCAACGCTTAACTCTCCCTTTCTGGTCAAAATTATCCTTAGACTTGGAAATTGCATTAAAAAAAAAAAAAAAATGCAACTGCCATTCTTTTTACTTGTTAGTATTAAAGAAATGCAATAGTTGCAACATTGTTAAAATAGACGTTGAATTATGTCTGTAAACAATTGGGGAAATGATAGTACATCAGGAAACATGCATAAAATGGAATTTTAAGATCTATGTTTGATGTGTCAGTAGATTTATCTAGCATACTTGAAATACCTTTTATAAATATTAGCTTCATCAAATGATGTATTGGTAGGCATTTGTTCTAAAGTTACTAAGAAGCTTAACTTTCAAAAATGCATATTATTTTATATAAAGGCATATTAATATGTATGACTTTAAGTTAAAATAAGGGCATAAATGTCCAAAATATTTTAACGCTTCGTCTTAATATTTGGATAATAAACATGTTATGATCTAAAATATAGGGTCTTTGTATGGTGTTATCTGGGGGAATATATTAGCTGTCTCCTCTGTTGTATGAAAATACAGACCTGGTTTCATCTAATATATTCTTGAAAATAACTTAGGTACGTAGTCTATGTTAAGTTATAGACAATTATTGCGTACCCGTGGCATATCTAAATTCTAAAATTGTAGGATCCCTTGTCTTGGACCTAACCGGATCAACACACACAATCGAGAGGCAGAATTCAAACGATTGTATAAAGTACGTAAAACACAAACGAATCAAACACAAATCGAATGTATATTGATATAATAGCCAATTAGCTTGATACACTGAAATGCCTTACAATATACTCTCTGGAACCCTGGATTCGTCAACCCCACAAATGAGACCGAAATGCTCTATTTATAGGGAAACCGAAACTGACCTGCGACACAAGCTCTGTGTCGCACAGCCAGTTCATGCGACACAAGCCTTGTGTCGCATAAGCGACACAGGCTCTGTGTCGCCTAAACAGAACTTGTAATATACTAATAATAAACAAAACGTCATAATTACTTAACAAACTATTACAAGCTAAGACCAACTGACAGACATACAAATATGCACCAACAAACTCCCCCGTGTCTTCAGCTTGGTCTTCAAAAATCTTCACTCAACTCCAGCCTGCTGGGAATGTGCCACCGGCATGTATTCCCATTTTCAAACAAATCTCAACAATCTTTTGAAACTTCAGAGCCTCTTCTTGATCAATAACATAATGCTGAATCTTGTTGGCATGAAGGACTCTTAAGTCATATTTCGTTAAATTGATAAGGCTTATAGGATCAAAAACACGAACAATTGAGCCTCTTAATTGTTGAGAATAGATCCACTCTCCCGGACCCTGTTCCTGGTCTCTCTCAGTTAGATATTCAATCACAGCTTCACCAGTCTTCGGGTCGTACCACCAATATCTAAATTTCTTTAACAAATTTAGTGGTAGTTTCTCAAGTGGAACCGATTTCAGACTTGCAGCTGGCGGATATTTATACTTCACAATAGACTCTTGAGTTCTTGGATCTAACTTCTTCTTGAAACGATAGCGAACTCCCAGCTCAGGTCTTATCCATACATAGTGCCTGCTAAAGATCTCTTTTCTAAGAACCTTTTGAATAAAAGCACCTCAACAATCATTTGAATTATTTACCAATTCTAATTGCGCAAGACGATTAAGTTCAACCTTCGGCAAAGTGCTGATGCAATTGAATCTCGGCCGAAAGTATTGAACGCCATCCTTTCTTTTAATTAAAATGAGAGAGCTTTCAGCATCGAATTTCCAGCTATAAATTAGACCAGTGAAATCTCCTCGAACTTTGTAAGATTTACAAATAGAAGACGCCACAGCCACAGTTCGATATTTCACAACAGGCTTGGACTGTACTGATGGCAACGGTTCGGAGGCTAGTTCATTTTCATCATCAGAAGAATCCGATTCAATGATAGGTGCATCAGGATCATACGGTTCTTCTGGTTGAGCATGAGTAGGCTCACTTTGTCTTTCAATAGGAGATTCCGGACGATTTGACTCTTCATACACGTCTTCATCTGAGGGAATCTCCGGTTCAACCTCAACATCCTCAAAGTCATAAGATATATCATCATTATTCACCGGATTTATTAAGCTTTGTAGATACGTGATATTTGCTTCAGAGTAATCTACAGCTATAGGAATCGGTTGACCTGGAATGTTTTCAGACGATGCAAAATAATCTAAAAGTAAATTTTCATTAATGTCTGAATTATTTACATCTACAGTCTGTGTTCCGGCGGAAGTCGTAGTTGTTGTTTCAATGGCACGCAGACCTGACTCCCCCGAAACTACAGCTAGGGCTTCTAATTCTAAGACCCTAGTCTCCAAAATGGGAACTCTGGCAGTCTGCAGCTCCAAATCTTTAATCTGTGCAGCTTGAGCTTCCAGAATCGCAGATTGTGACTGAATTAACGCAGCTTGGGATGTCATCGTTTGCTGCATCGTGTCCAACCGCCTCATTAATTCTTGAATGACAGACGGGAGAGGTTGGACAGGAAAATTCACACGGGGAATGTCGACCCGTGGCGTGGAAGAAGAAGTTGGAGCCGATTGACGTTGACGAACCATCGGAGGCACCCAATCTTCATCCGTAGATTCTGATTGACGAGGCCTTTTGCCCACATCGGGTCGCACATAACCTGTCCCTGCCCTTTTGCGTCGTTGAATACGCTTAAAGCGTCTTAAATCGAAACGACGAATATTTTCCAACGAAGTCTCGGAAGGGACTATCCGAGGGGAAGTTGGTGGAGTGGAGCCACCATCAGAAGAGCTGGCAGCCATGTCTTCGACAATACGCGGCTCTTGTGCCTGAACGTTTTCTCCTCCACGATGTTCAACATGACCAAAGGTCTCAATGTCGTCCAAAATTGCCTCAAGCTGAGGATTTTCTGCTTGTACAGGCACATTAACAAAAAGATCCTCTGGCTGTGGAGGAGCAGCAGGAGTATCCAAAAAATTGTCGTCAGCTGGAGGGAGATATCCTTCATTGATGATATGTCCAAATAAAGGAACATCTTCTGGTACAGGGACACCTTTGGCGTTTTGAGCACAAATGGCAAAAATCCGTGTGTTCATCGGAGTCTGACGGAAACGATAAGCTGCAATCACTGGCACCCCTGGAAGAAGATGATTGATAAGCAGCTGGATGAAACGGGGGTATAAGTTCCATCGGTTGTCCCCCGCATGGACATTTTCAACCATTGCTTTAAAAAGATAGCCCGAGAAGTTGAAGGGCTTGTTGTATACGAGAGCCGGCATGGCAGAAGCCGTAGAATGGCTCATGCCGTCAAATCCTGCCTTCCTGCTGGAGAGGCATACGATCATGATATGCATGAGGTACCTCCAGACCTTTGTGAGGTTGGCCTTCCGGTATTGATCTCTAGGGATACCCGGATAACCTAGACGGAGCATGACGCCGTTGATAAACGTGTTGGAGAACCGAATGGGCAAATCCGGGTGATCAGCAAAACCAAAAAACTCACGTAGTAGTTGCTCCGTAATAACCACTTCTCTGTCATCTACCCTGGAAATAATACGCGTGACTGGCATATCAGAGTTGATCACAGCTGAGTCCCAGAAGGAACCAACTTGATCCTTGTAAATAGGGGCATTTGAGGAGATGGCGGTATAAATGCGGGAACGGCGTAAGAACGCAATCATCGGCCTAAAAGGCGCGGCCGAATCCCGATCATCCTCGAGAAAAGCTACTATGTTGTGCCTCGGCTCCCAATCATTTACACTAACGTTGATACCTGCCATAGCTACATACACAAAAAATATAGCTCGAAAAGCGTTAGCATCAATGCGCGTAGAAAATTATTTTTCACAAAAATGCCATCTACGACACAAGGGTTGTGTCGCTAACGAGACTATGCGACACAAGGGTTGTGTCGCTAACAAGTTGTGTGACATCAAGGGTTGTGTCGCATTTTGCAATAAATTAATTGAATTCAATCACAGCGACAGAAAGCTTATGTCGCACAACTTGTGTCGCTAAATAAGCGACACAAAAGCTTGTGTCGCAAGACAGCAATGCAACAGACACAAGTGCGACACAAGGGTTTGTGTCGCATATTGTGTCGCAATGACGAACAGATGCAACCCAGAAAAACCCGATGATAAAATTTGGGGGTTTTTGAAATTTAGCACACCAAACGATGCGCCAATGTATGAAGAGCATAAAACCATGAGTGTTAACATGTTAGCAACATATCCCGTGTCCAATTTTACCCCAAACCAAAAACCTTAACAATTCAACGATTAAACAAAATTAGACGGTGGAATTGGGTAAAAATGGTACCTATAAGACGAGAAAGATGAGGAGAACAAGAAACACGGATTGGATTGCAAAGAAACACGGCCGAAGATTGAAAATCAACTTGAAATATCGTCGCAGTGGTTGTGTCGCAGTATTTGTCTTGTGTCGCTATTTGTGTCGCAAAATCGTGTAGCGACTGAGAGGTAGGGTCCGGCTTTTATACCTCAACCCTGTATAGCGACACAAGATGCGACATGGCTTGCGACACAAAGGTTGTGTCGCATTGCGACACAAGAGTTGTGTCGCACCAGGGACAGTTTTTGTAGATTGATTTTATTTTAAAGTTTACACTCGAGAGTCAATTTGATATTATCTCAGAGACTTGGATAAACTAAAAGTAAAACAATAAAATACAAACCGTTGATTCGATTTTGCAATCAACGAAAACAAAACGTAAAATCTTTTTGGTGACGAAATTGTTTAAGTCTGCTTTAGGAATCATATCAGGATAACATGCAAAAATTAGGAATAGTAAGTGTTATTTCGATTATCAATATGTTTGTCCACTTTAAATTTTCTTAGCATATTTAAATTTACCTGTTATAAAGATTAGTTCAGGACGATTATTGATATTTTATCCATCTAAGCATTTGAAGTTAAGTATAGATGATTTCAACTCATAATGAGATGAACCACTTGTGTTATTATTAGCATGCATATTATATTATATAGCTCACATTAAAATATACATTTGAAATCAAAACATGTTAGTAATTTCTTTATAGAAGGTGAGGGTATGAACGTATCTTTGGAACTAAGATAGCGGTGACAGGTCTGTACTTTCGTACAACAGAGTCACATAAGCAATAGTTCGGGTTGAACAAACACCAGTCTGAACAATTTAAACTAGAGGGTACAAATCTGTACTTTCGTACAACAGAGTACCATAGTTTAACACAAACCAGTAGTAGGCAATCTTTTTATAATTTTTCTTGTACATATGTACATTATATTTTAGAATTTAGATATGCCACGGGTACACAATAATTGTCTATAACTTAACATAGACTACGTACCTAAGTTATTTTCAAGAATATATTAGATGAAACCAGGTCTGTATTTTCATACAACAGAGGAGACAGCTAATATATTCCCCCAGATAACACCATACAAAGACCCTATATTTTAGATCATAACATGTTTATTATCCAAATATTAAGACGAAGCGTTAAAATATTTTGGACATTTATGCCCTTATTTTAACTTAAAGTCATACATATTAATATGCCTTTATATAAAATAATATGCATTTTTGAAAGTTAAGCTTCTTAGTAACTTTAGAACAAATGCCTACCAATACATCATTTGATGAAGCTAATATTTATAAAAGGTATTTCAAGTCTTCGTCATCAGCAGGTCCAAGTTTGTGACTGATGTCAATGGGAGTCCCATAGTGTTTCGCATCGAGCATTTGATATTTTGTCAAGATGTCCTTGACATATTTTGTCTGATGAATATAAATACCCTTATCAGATTACTCAACTTAAACTCCTAGGAAGAATTTAAGTTCTCCCATTGCACTCATCTCAAACTTAGACTTCATGACTTTTTCGAAATCTCTGCACAGCACCTCATTGGTCGATCCAAAAATAATATCGTCCACATATACCTGCACAAGCAACAAATCGTTTCCTGTCTTTTTGATAAAAAGAGTTGAATCAATCTGCCCATGAGTGTAACCATTTGTGAGCAGGTGTTGAGACAATGTTTGATACTAAGCCCTTGGAGCTTGATGAAGACCATACAATGCTTTATCGAGTTTGTAGACGTAATCAGGATGCACTGAGTCTTCGAAACCAGGAGGTGGTTTCACATAAACCTCTTCGTTGACCTTTCCATACAAAAACGCACTCTTTACATCCAGTTGATAAACACGGAATTTCTTGAATGAAGCATAAGCGAGAAATATCCGTATTGACTCCAAACGCGCAACTGGAGAAAAAACCTCGTCATAATCCAATCCTTCGATCTGTGTAAAGCCTTGGACCACCAGACGAGCCTTATTCTTCACAACCACGCCACGGTCATCTTTCTTGACTTGATAAACACAGCGAGTACCAATCGGATAGAATCCCTGAGGTAGTTTAACCAGCTCCCAAACTTCTAACTTTTTGAACTGTTGGAGCTCCTCTTGCATGGCTTCTACCCAGTGAGAGTCAGTCATTGCTTCCTTGATATTTTTCGGTTCTATTTGAGAAAGAAAGCATGACTCCATTTGAGCTAACTGGCACTCTGTTTGCCCTCTTGTTCTAACTCCATCTTGTAAATCACCAATAATATTATCGACCGGGTGATTCACATTAACACGGCTAGTTGGAATGTCTTCATGTTCAATGACAGTTTCCAAATTTGTATCGTCTCCCCCAGAGATCAAAGTCTCGTTCTCTACCTCGGTGATAGATTCAACTTCACCGTCTGATAAGGTCGGCATATCTGGATCTGTTTCAGGTTCTTGAACGGGTTCAAAAGTAGAGGGAGGAGGAGGTGATGGGGTTTTTGTAGTAGACTTGGATACATCAGATTATATATCACGTCCATGAAGTAGTGTCACCACCTGTTCAACTTCATCCTCAGCAGGAAGTTTGAATGAGTCAAACATACTGTCATAGTCGAACAAGAATTCGGATCCTGTTCCTTGTGAAGGTTGAGTATAACGTAGACATGTTACTTCAAAATGTTCCTCCACTCTCTTTGTTACTTTGTTATACACACACTTATTAAGTGAATTATTTGAAAAGCCCAAAAAGTAGCCTTCACTCGATTTTTCACCAAATTTAGCCACTCTTTCTTTTTTGTGCATAATCATACAGGGACACCCGAAAGGCTCAAGAAACTGTAAATTTGGTTTACGGTTGTTAAAGAGTTCATAACAGGTCTTGTTGCGTTTCTTAACCATAGACACTCGATTTAGAATGTAGCAAGCTGTGTTGACCGCTTCTGCCCAGAACGTGATAGGTAGTTTTGAATCAGCTAACATAGTCCGTGCAGCTTTAATGAGAGCCCTGTTCTTACGTTCAGCAACTCCATTTTGTTGAGGAGTTCTAGCAGCACTGAACTGATGATCAATGCCTTTCTTCAAACAGAACAGACCTAGTGTAGAGTTCTTAAATTCCGTACCGTTATCACTTCTCAGTTTCTTGATCTTTAAATTGCACAAATTTTCCAGCTTGTCGAACAAGTAGATAAGGATTTCAGCAGTTTCATCCTTGGAGGCCAAAAAATAAACCCAAGAGAACCTCGAGTAATCATCAGTGACCACCAAACAGTACCATGCTCCACCTATACTTTTCTTGCTCACTAGTCCAAATAAGTCCATGTGCAGTAATTTCAATGGCTTTTCAACAGAGTTGACCAGTTTTGACTTATGGGTCTTCTTGTGCTGTTTCACTTTTTGGCAGGGAACGCAATGATCATTAAGCCCGAATGATTGCTTCGGTACACCACGCACAAGATCATGTTTAACCAAATAATTCATCTTACGAAAGTGCAGATGACCCATTCGTCTGTGCCACAACAAAGATTCTTTTTCATTAGCCTTAGACAGAAAACACATTTGCTGCTTTGTTTCAACAGTACGCATATCCAGAATGTATGTGTCTCTGTCTCGAGGTGCCCTCAGTAGCACCCACTCCTCGGGAATAACAAACCCCGGCTTCAAAATGCAACACTCACTTTTCGTGAAGACAGTAGTGTACGACTTATCACAAACTTGCGATACACTAAGAAGGTTGTGTTGCAGCTGTTCTACAAAATTAACCTTTTAAAAACTCACTAGGCCGTTTGAGAGTGTGCCTTGACCAGAAATTATACCGCCGTTGTCACTAGCAAAAGCAACATATCCCCCATTATACGCATGAACATCGGAGAGCAGGGACATTCTGCCGGTCATGTGTCGCGAGCAACCACTATCGATATACCATTTGCTATTCAGTACGGCTTCAGGTTGCTGCAACACCAAAAACAAAGAGGTTAATTAGAAATGGAGACCCAAGCCTTTATAGACTTGGGCACTCCAGAAGCGTCATCCACAATGATCACATCAGTCAAAATTTTGTTTTTAAACATATTTGGAATGTTGGCTGATGTGACACTGTTGGATGCATAATCACTTGATGATTCTTTCACTTTCCAAACCTTTTTAGGTATGGAGGGTTGCTTGTCAACAGTATTGAGCTTAGCAATTGATGATTTGGTTGGCTCAACCTTGCTGAATTTCTTAGCGGGTGAAGGAGAACGTGAACCTTTAAAAGAAGGTTTAACCGAAAAGTTTCTAAATTTAGAAATTCTAGGAACACCTTTCCCAAACCGCTTTTGAGCAAGCAACTGGCAATCGTTTATTAAATGACCTTGCTTCTTGCAATAGAAACAAGATCTTTGCTCAACAGGTTGTTGAAATTTTGGAACAAACCTATGAGGATGGTTGAACGAAGCATTAAAGGAACATGCACACTTATGTGAGCACGTTGAGTTTGACGCTTGCTTAGATAAAACAGTGGATTTAGAAGAATTTTGATGCCTTTTAATATTTTCTTTTATTTTCAAAATTTTCTTTTGAGGCTCAACTTTAGGTTTGCCTTTTCCACTTAAAGCCATGATTGGTGTTTCATTGGTTATGATCACATTATCTTGCTTTATGTTTTTCTTTTCAACCTTAGAGTATTCCTCTTCAGTTATATCCTCAATCTCAACAATCTCCTCTACAGTAACAGGAGAATCACACGTAGCCTTATTTAAAACAGGCTCACAAACATCAGAAGGCTTAATAGACTCAGCCTTGACACAAACAGTAAATGATTTAACAGACTTAACCTCTTGAGCCTTAACAATCTCAAGCTCACTAGCTTTTGCCTTAATAGATTCAGGCTCACTAGTGCTAGGTTGTTCAGCAGTTACTTTAACTTTTTCAGCCTGAATTTTCACAGGCTTACTTGTTTTTACAGGAACGGAGTTAACAGGCATAAATTCAGTGATGTCATCCTTAACAGGCATGGGAAAATAATTTTTAGGAGGCGGAACTTGATGATAGCCAAGTCCAGCCTTACTTTTCGTATCACTCCTTTGTGCCTGAAGGATCTCATCAAAGACCAGAGAAGAAGTTGAAAAGTTTGATAACTTTCTGTTTAAATCAAGAACTTCAGCCTGAGAATCAGCAAGTTGTTTCTTTACTAAGGTGAACATATTAACATAACTTCCGATTTCATCTTGCTGTTCAAAAATTTTGGCTTTTAATTCTTTCTTTTCTTCAAAAATTGCTTTTAACTTTTTATCACAAGCCTTATCATTATCTTTTAACATATTATTTGAAGCAGTTAACTATTCTATGTTAGATATAAGGCGTTCATTTTCTTCTCTTAGCATGTTCACTTGTCCAGTCAAACGAATGCAAGATGTACAAGAGAAGGGTTCAGTATCAACCACATGTATGTTGGCCATGAAAGCTTTATTTTGTTGGTCATCATCAGCTTGTTCTGACCAGTCAAATGCTTCATCTGACAACATTAAGGCAGCGGAAACCACTGCCTTTTCTTCAGCTTTAGCCTTCTCTGTAGAGTTGTTCGGAGTAGGCCTTGTGAAACCAGAGGAGGGCTGTCGTGTTTCGCATTCACGAGCAAAGTGTCCATAGTTTTGACACTTGTAGCACTTGACCTTACTCTTGTTGAATCCCAGACCCTTATCACTTGGGTCCTCCAGTGATTTCTTTCCTGTTTTCTTAAAGTAGGTCTTGGCTCTTCGAGTAAGCATAGCCAAGTTCCACCTTAAGTCCATTCGCTCTAATTCGTCATCATCAATTTGACGAAAATCTTCTTCGGTCAAATCCATGGAACCAGCTTTCTTGCAGAGAAAGTCATCATAGGCGGATAGCAACGCCGAAAAAGTGCAGCATGATCTTGTGATGCTGCCGGGATAGGCCCTTGATGACTTGGTGGTTGAAAGTAAGAACCACCAGAAGAAACACTTGGTTTATGACTTGAAGCACCACCAGTTCCACCAGCCAAGAATGCAGAACCAGATATTCCAGTTGATGAAACATCCACTCCGTAGATCTTAGGATTCTTGACATTTGCAGTAGCCTTGGTTTCCTTTCTTTGCATGTCCAAAAGATCAGCTTCTAGCTGACCAATAAGATCGTCAAGAGACATATTCAAAATGTCTGGATCCTTTTCCATCATTAAAACTCGAGTATCCCACTTGTCAGGAAAGGATTCAAGAAGTTTTTTATTTATTTCAGTTTTATCCAGAGTTATTCCCCCCTCGATTAACTCACTAACCAACTGTGAGTATCTAGAAAACAAGTCAGAAAGAGACTCGTTTGGAAGAATGTCGAATACATCATACTGCTTCTTGACTAAACGCAATTTATTCTGCTTATATTGTTCACTACCACCGCATCTTTTCTCAAATGCCTTCCATAGATCATAAGCAATTTCCAGATGTCGAAATTGCTTGAGGATTGACGGTGGTAATGCCATGGTGATTGCAGAATGAGCCTTTTTATCATTCTCAAAGGCTTTGCGTTCCTCAGGAGTCATTGATTTGATTGACTTTAATGGTGCTGTACCAGTATAAACTCCAGGACTGACAGGACGTTCGTATCTTTCAGTCAAAGCAACCCACATCTCGGGATCATTAAAAGAAACAAACGCTTCAAAGCGTTGACGCCAGTAGGCATAATCCATACCGAGAGTATACATAAGTGGTTTATTCGTACTCCCGACTTCAGAGTTTTGCTTGAGAAGATCTCCAACACGTTGTAATGAAGAAGGTGCCATTTAGAGAACCTGCAAAAACAAAAACAAAGAAAAAAAACAGACTGTAATGCGACACAAGGGTTGTGTCGCAAAATCAGATGGCGACACTAACAATGTGTCGCAAAGAATTTAAGCGACACAAGGTTTATGTCGCAAAAATTTATGTCGCAATTTTCAAACTTGTGTCGCTATCTTTGTGTTGCTGAAATCTTAAATACGACAAGAAGATGTGTCGCTTAAACCCTACACGCGACAGAATATTGTGTCGCTGAAACCCTAAATGCGACAGATGATATGTCGCTAAAACCCTAAATGCGACAGAGACTGTGTCGCTTCTTGTGTCGCAATATCGGGGAGAGCTGCGGCTGAAAACCCTAAAATTCGCAAAATCCGAAACCTTAACGAAAAACCACGAATAATGGACGATTCTAAACACCAAAATCTTCCAGAAAATGTAGAATATTGATCCTTTAACACGAAATGCAAAGATTCAATTCCAAAAACTAGTTGATTTTAACCAAAACACGTACTAACACGATCCGATAACACCAAATCCGTAGATTATGGCTCTGATACCACTTGTAGGTTCCCTGATCTTGGACCTAACCGGATCAACACAAACAATCGAGAGGCGGAATTCAAACGATTGTTTATAGTACGTAAAACACAAACGAATCAAACGCAAATCAAATGTATATTAATATGATAACCGATTAGCTTGAATACACTTGAAATGCTTTACAATTGCTCTGAGAAACCCTAGATTCGTCAGTCCTAACAATGAGGCCGAAATGCTCTATTTTTAGAGAAACCGAAACTGGTGCGACACAAGCTCTGTGTCGCACAGTCGACTCATGCGACACAAGTTCTGTGTCGCCTAAATAGTGATCTCAATTATATATTCTAAACAAATAACGTTTATATCACTAATCTAAATGTTACAAACGACTCAGACCTAGACCAACTGATAGACAAATAAAATATGCATCAACAATAAGTTAATGACCCATCGGTTAATCGTATACTCATGTTTATAGGTGTAGGTTCACCTAAATTAAGTCTAGTGTACATTGAATAAGGCATTATATTAACGCTAGCTCCTAGGTCGGCTAAAGCATTACTTATGGGTAAACTGCCGATTTGACAAGGAATAATAAAGCTTCCCGAATCTTTCACCTTTTGAGGTAGGAACATTCACCATCCATACTCACCATTGTTAACCCATCTAACTTTTTCTTATCCTTTAAGAGCTCCTTCAAGAATCCAACATACTTTGGCATATGTGCAATTGCTTCAACAAATGGTATGTTAATGTTAATAGTTCTCAAAAGATCGAGAAACTTATCATATTTCGCTTGAACTTGGTCTCGAAGTAGCACTTTAGGATACGGTACCTTTGACTTATATTCCTCTAAAACGGGCTTGACTCACACAGTGGGTTGTGGAAATTGGGTGCGCTCTTGGTGAGGTTCATCTTCTACTCCTCTTTCCCCAACCGTAAACACGGCCTTCACATGTTCATTTCGAGGGTTTACTTTAGTGTCACTAGGCAAAGCTCCTGGCTGTCGATTAGCTAACAACTTTGAGATATTTCCCAATTCTTGCTCGAGGTTCTGAATTGATGTCTGCTGATTTCTAAAGGACTGTGCAGTTTGCTCGTTGGTTTGGATTTGAGCATTCACGAATCTGTTAACAAGATCTTCCAAGCTCGGTTTATTTTCCTCCTGCTGCTATTGTGGTTGTTGCTTATAGTAACCCGGACCAATCTGTGTGTAAGAGGAATTAAATTTTCTGTTGCTGTAATATTTCCTCCCCTTTGATAATTATTTGATCTCTGATTCACGAAAGAAACATTTTCCAACTGCTCCATAGGTTGATCCGCATCTTAATCTTTACTCAAATGATGACCTCCACAAATTTCGCAACCAACCTTAATAGCATGGATATCCTTAGTCATCTTCTCCATCTGTCTCCCAAAAGTTGCCATCTGAGCAGTTAAAGCAGCAATAGTATCATTAGTTTCAGCACTAGCAACCTTGGATGTTCGGTTCCGTTCTTTTGCTCGATGCCACTCTTGGGTGTGGGCGGCTAAGTCGGCAATGACAGTATGAGCTTGGGCAGCTATCTTCTTCATTATTGATCCCCCTGCTGCAGTATCAATGTCCTTCCTAGTATCCACATCTGCCCCTTTGTAGAATATTTGCACCTTTTGGAAGGTTTTCAAACCGTGTGTGAGGGCATAACCAAAGCATCTTTCCAAATCTGTTCCAAGCCTCATAGAGTGTCTCGGTAGACTTCTGTTCAAACCGAGTAATTTCCCCCCGAAGTTCAACAGACATGGAAGCGGGGAAGAAATGTTGCAGGAACTTATCGACCATATCATCCCAAGTAGTGATGTCTCCCTCGGGTAGGGATTCCAACCGGTACTTAGCCTCTCCCGTGAGAGTCCAAGAGAATACTCTAAGGTAGATAACTTCATCCTCTACAAATCTTAATTTAAATAACATACAGATACCCAAGAATTTCCTCAAGTGTTCATTCGCGTCATCCTTAGCAACTCCACTGAATTGACATTGGTTGTTAATCATATGCAGGAACTGCCCCTTAATTTTAAAGTCATCATTAATCGCGGCCTTAGTGATAATCGAGCCCTGACCGGCCCGAGTGGCCTTCATCCTTGTTTCCATGGTTTGGTTATCTTGATCTCCCATTTCAGGTTTTGGTGAATTTTTCGATTCGGTGTCGGATTCGAACTAAAATCAGTAGTTGTGATTTGAATTCAAGCTAATCTTCTAAACTCTCTCTCTGGATCAAAGAATGGCTCAAAGAGTGGTGATTCAGAAGAGCGGGTCATAAACTACGTGTAATCTTTCAAAAACAAAACCAACAAACCGATTAAAAGCACCGACACGTACAAAATAAGAAACAAAAATAAAAATTAAACACAACTAAACTACTATAATAAAATTAGAAACTTAAAATACGCAACTGTTCCCCGACGGCAGCGCCAAAAACTTGATGTGCTAAAATCACGTTATAAAATTTATTAACAAAAATACCGTTTTCTAGACTAAAACACAACTAGGCAAGTGTACCTAATCGCACAATACTATAGTTTATGGTAAACCGGTTAGATTCGTCTCCACAGGGAACAATGTACGTGTATTTAAAGAAAATAATTTATCTAGCAGTTAAAAAATAAAACAATTAGAAATTTGGAGTTTTGTGCTTTTTAATGACAGACAGTCAAAAAGGATTTAAGTAACTAGTAAAAAAGAAAAGCAATTAAAAGATAGTTAATATCAAATGGATGAAATATGTTTGCTTAGACCGTTTAACCTCTAGGTATTGGATATATGGATTAAGAACTGGATCAGGATTAGTCAACCTAGAAGACACAATTTGGACTAATTAGTTGTCACGTCAAAGTCACTTAATTAAGATTATACAACCCTAAGTGTCCTTGAAGTTTAAAAACTCCAAATTATAAATTGTGCAACCAATGAAATCACAAGTTAACCTGTGACCTTACTTTCATAAAAATCATCAATCATGCAAGATGTCTCTAAACATGATCCACCAATGTTAATTATTAAATAATTCAATTCAACTCTTTCAAATTTGGTCTAATCAAAATCCGCAATCAATAAGTCAATTAACAAGAGCAAACAAGAACATGTAAAAGTTGTCACTAATTACGATCAATCAAGTTTACTAATTGAATGAATTAAATAACCAAAAACATCAATCGTTCGGTGATTACCTTGAAATCAAAGCATATAATCCCAATCACGAATTAATATCCAATAACTAGAGTAATTAAGCCTAAACAAACATTAAAAGATTTAGCATGGTGATGGGTTCAATCAAACAACTAATCAATTTCAAATACATGTTCATAATCGAATGAAAATAAAGCAAACCAATGTTTTTCGCTATGTTGTAATGATGTAGGATGAATCTCCACGTTTAGAACGGTTGAAACTAATTGATTCAGACCTAGGATGTCTCCAAAAGTCGTCCTCTAAGCTCCCAATACGGATGGAATGAAGAATACCCTAAGAAAGTGATTAAAAACGCGTTTTTATACTTTGTTGGGATGACATACTTCGTCGTGCGACGAGACACTGTCGCTGCGCGACGGTCCAGAGAAAGAAATGGTCGTTTGGCGATGGAAATTGGTCGCAATGCGATGGTTTGGCCGTCGCAAAATAGTTGTGTGATGACTACTCGTCGCCATGCGATGGGATGCATTTCAACAAACTTCAAAACTTATGTTTTCACTTAAATTAGTCATTTCTTCGATCATTCTTCAATATATTCACCAGAAATTATCATTTAAACCAAATAAGTACCGAAAGTTCACATAATTGGCTTAGATGACATATAATTGGGACTGATATTGCCACTAAAAAGATGTATAAATTAAGCAATATCAACTAGTGTCTCAAGCGGGTAGGTCCTTTGTAATTTAGGACAGAGTTTTGAGGTATGATGGCTACCCGGCAGGTACCCATGCCTACCCGGCGAGTACCCTGCCAGTTTTGAAAAATTTTGACTCAAGCCAAGATTTGATCCTTCAAGTTATATAATTGTTTTATCAATATGTATTTGAGTCATGGAACAATGTTGGAGTAATATATATATATATATATATATATATATATATATATATATATATCATTTCATATTTGACTTTCTCTTTTATGTGTTTAATTATTTTTGTATGTTCTTGAGTCCATGACTTTAGATTCTTTTTTAATCTTTCATATAACGATTTACATATTATTCTTAAGTCTTAAAAAAATCATGTATATAATTCAAACATCCTAAAAACCTGTAATTTCTTTTGTCTTTTATTTCATCTGAAAATTTATTTGAGAATTCTTGACTTCTGTTAATAGAATTTATTGTTCCTTGAACTATATTATGATCTGGAAATCTAACTTCTATTTGAAAAATATTAATCTTAGTTGGTGATATTAATAGTCCATTTTTATGTAAAATATCATAAAAAGTATTAAAGTGTTTAAAATGTTAATCAAATGATTTTGAGAATATTAAAACATCATCTATATATACAATGAGAAAATTGTTTATTGGAAGAGTTGTGTCATTCATAACATTTGAAATTCAGATGAAACATTTTTAATCCAAATGTCATTACATTCCATTTATTGTGACCAAAATGTATATTAAAAGTTGTACCTTTAACAAATCTTGATTTACACCACTACCATCTCTTTATATTTATCTTCTTCCTTTAAAAGTTGTACCTTTAACCACGAGTTATCTTCGTCCTTTATTTGTATTTGCCAACATCTTGATTCCATATCAAATTTTGAAAAGATTATTGAGTCATATAATTTCTTTAACAAATGTCTTTTATTAGGTATACGATATCTTATCCATTCTAAATTTTATTCAAATGTTGATAATTTATGACTAGTCTTTACATAAAACGCTAAGCAAAACCAAGGAGATTTTGATGGTCTTTTTAACTTTTTTTCTGATAACTCTTGATTTTTCTTTTTACAATGTTATTCTAATTCTTGTGACATATGTATAGATTTACACTTGTAGGTGTATCTTTTCATTAAATGTTTTGACATAAGGTAGTCCTACTATATGTCGTTTTCTTTGTCAATATGGTATATTTGCACATAAATTATTTTTGAATCTTTCTTCGACCTTATTTTTATTTGCATATTCTCATTTTTAGTTGATCAATTATTCTTTTATATTTTCTTTCATTTATTAAATATTTAGCTTGTGGAATTTTATTTTCTAAATTATTTATTTCTTTATATATTACTATACTTGTAAATTAAAATATTATTTTTTCATCTAAAATTTTTTAACTCTTTACTTTTTAATTAATAGACAAAGGATATAGTTGAGTTATAAATGAAGTTTACAAAATAATTTGAGAACTTAAAATTTTTACAAGTATTAAATGAGTTTTTTTAGGAATAATTGTGTTTACATATGTGAACGTTTGATACTTTATAATTAATATGTAACCTAGATTTTTTTCTAATATTTAGTTGGTACTAAACCCTCTTGAATACAATTCATATCTGCTCCACTATCTATTAATGCTACTAGTGTTATCTTAACTTCAATATTAATCATTTCTGGTAACTTACTTCTCTTATACCCTGCTAACACTTGGTACAGATTTTTCTATTTCTTTATAATCAGTTTTTCTCGATACTATCTAATCTTAGTTTTATTATCCTAATTTCTTCTTTTATAATTTTTAATTCCTCTTGTAATTCTTGAGTAGTAATTGGTTTAGTATGCCTGTAGGTATTGTAAATCTTTTACAAATTTCATTCATATTATATTCTTGGATATAAGTTATTGTATTAAGAATTTCAGGCTTCTTAAGTATTTATTTTAATTGTTCTAAATATAGTTTCTTGATATCTTTATCTTCTACTCTATCTACTAATTCTACTAAAATTTTATTATCATCTGTAATGGTATTACTACTGTCACATGTACTATTCCCTACACATTCACATATATTAGAGTCTAAGCTGTCAATTAATTCTTTTATAATGTTTAAGCCTTCCTTTTCATAATTAGATATACTAGAGTCGCTGGAATCATATTTTATAATTAGTTTTCTAGTTTGATGTTCAATTCTTCTAAAATATTTAACTCATTATCTTTTAATTAATATTACAATCTCTAGTCATATGACCCTGTCTTCCACACTTATAACATATAACTATGTGCTTTTTTCTATTATCTTTGACATAAGATTTTTTATAATACATTTTATTCTTATATTATTTCTTCTATCTTCATGTGTATAGTTTTGTTTAAAGCTTTTAATTCTTTGATTATACATATTATATTAATATTTATATTTATTTTTCTTTGATGTTGAAGGAGTCTTCAATTCTTCATTTCCATATTATTGACAAAAATTTCCTAACTCATTTCCGATAGACCTTATTTCTTTAGTTTAGCTTTTAATTTCAAAATAGAAATTAGAATATAGTGCTAATTCTTTTTGATTAATACAATTTGTTGATACAATATCAACATTATGTGACAACAACTTGAAGACTTATACAAGTTATTGTCAAGAGAGAGTTTGTTGATGCAATATCAACATTTTGTGACAACCGCTTGTATAGATTATCTAGCTTCGATTGATTGCGAATTGCGACATTCTGTAAATTGCCAAACTTAGTTTTAGTGCGAAACTTAGTCCAAGTTTCGCATGTTGTGAAACTCGGAATGAGTTTCACAGTAGCAAAGTTTCGCAGGTCTCCTAGTTTCGCAGGTTTATATATATAAAGAGTGGTATGTTCATTAGAGAGTTAACGGTCTTCATTGCAAAAATCTGAGAGAGAGTTTGAGTGAGAGAGAATTTGTGCTGAATTGATATATTTCTGTAATTGTTATTCATGATCAATAAAAAACAGAAAACATTATTCAATTTACGCGTTCGGTTTACGTTTTACACTCGAATACAATTTTCGCTTGTATTTGAGATTCGATTAGCTGTTATTTCCTGAGCATTTGCGTCTTCACAATTTATTAATTTTCATAAGTTAATGCTCTCTATGGGATATTATTATTATTATTGTTTTCTTCATTTAATTGGTTTCTTATTTTTTCAACAAATAGTCTAGGTAATCCTGACATAAATCTTTCTTTCCAGTATGCTTCTACACATTCAGGCCCAGTCATTACCGTTGCTTGAAACGCATCTTTATACCATCTAAAATCTTGTAACTTTTTGCATGTTAAATAGAATAATAATGATGAATTTCTTTCTTGGTAGGCTGTAGGGTCTCTCACATAACCTCTTAAAATAGCAAATATAAGGGTATTAACCATATCATCTTTAGTTGTGGTTGTTTGTTGATTATTTTATGTTTTAATTATTATCTTTTTTGCACTTATAATTACATTTTTATCAGCAGGGGAAAGATAGTTATCCCAACAACTTTTAAGAGTACCTATAAATTCAGAGACAATCATACCGAGATTGTGGGATTCAGTATTACTTTTGGCTTCTGTAAGCGTTGGATGTCATGGTCATTTTTTTTTTTTTATAGATGATTAAGAATTTAATATTCTTTTTGTCCATCTATGTTCCATTCATATAATGAAGTACCATCACATTTTGTTTGAACTAAAGTATGTCTTTCTTCAAATTGTACATCGTGTGGTGTTCGTCTAGAATAATAATTTCTACTTTCTGATTTAGGAGTATCAGTATAACTTGTATCGTATTCAAGGTTTTGAAAACCGGTTATTTTGATGAACCGTTCATGGCTCCGGTCTCGGTTGGACCGGTTCAACCGGATAAAACCAGTGGTTCAACCGGATAAAACCGGTGGTTCAACCGGTTTTTTTTTAAACATGGAGATTCCATTTGGATGTGACAAGAGATGATCGACCTTTATTACCTGACTCACTTTTAATCTTCCTGCTGCTTTTTCAGTACACGAGTTGTCGTGTACAACACTAAACAACCCTACTTTTTTATATTAATATTTAGTATTTAGTATAGTATTATAAAACTAGTACACAATAAAAATAAATTTTAATAGACTATTAAAAATTGATTCTCAGATATAACGTTCTAATTTCCCACTTCACTCTTTCATTTTTCTTTTTCTCAATACTTACTCACTCCTATTTCTCTAATCTTTATTGACTGATGATATAAACACCGTCGTCGACAACAATTAGTTGGAGAGTGGAAGCATATATGTGCATTGACAGAGGCAACTTAATGGTCATAGCTCAACAAGTTATCCAACAAAAACAACAGTAAGAACAATAACTTCATCATCAAAAACAACACCACCACCAACAACAGTTAAATGTTAATCCATTTTGGACCACCACCACCACCAGCGGCCACCAATCTCCATCTGTACCTTACAACTAACGATCCATTTTAACCCGTAGCCATTTTCTAAACTTTTAAAAAGAACCGTGAGGGGAAGTTATACATTTTTTTCTTCCTATTTTAACGTAATAAAAGCAGATATCATAATAAAAGTGAAAAAAAAATAAAGATTTCGGTCAAATCCGGTTCCCGGTTCAACCGGAAAACCGGGTGGCTTGACTATTTTCAAAATCTCCTCAATAACCGGTTATAAATGGACCGCTTTTGTTGATAATCCCGATACGACTAGTTGAACAGGTCCGGTTGAACCGGTTTTCAAAACATTGACCGTATTAGTATTGCTTTATTTTATTGATTTTTAGATTTTTGAATTGATTTTCAGTTTCAGAGATATCGTCTTCCTTTCCTTTGAATTTTCTTCATTTATAGCATTTATTTTTATAGTTACTGTGTCGTTGAATATCTTTAATGGAGAAGGTTCAAATAAGAACACTTCTTAGAGTGGGAGCTGTAGAAATAGACATTTTTATTTTTAACTTTAAGATTAACTAACTTTTTTGATTAAAAAATTATATGAAAATTATTATAATTTTATGCTCTTTTAACATGAGATAAAAGAATTTAAAACCATGTGATATACATAATAAAAATTTAGTGTGTATCACAAAATCACACATAAAAGCTATGCGATACACAACTTTAATTTTTGTATCATATATTTTTTCTTTTTTTTAAATCAATCCAATATTAAAGAGAATAAAATATTAATAATTTTGGCATTATTTATTTAGCAAAAAGTGTAGATATATTGAAATTAAAAATGAAAAAGATCATTCTTACGATTTTATAATAAAAAATGATTCTACAATAACCCTCCCATATCTTTAATATATTTAGGTGATTTTGTCAAAAGGAAAACCGGACCCCATAACGAGTGACAAGACTATTTAGGTGATTTTGTCGAAAGGTTATGACTTGGATGATAAAGAAACACAAATTGTACCATAAAACTTAAATCAAATGGGATGTGTCTATTTATCTATCTCTTGACTCGAAATGGAATCAAAATGATCTCTGGATTGATCAGAAGATCTGAGAGGTCCACTAGAGATTAGAAAATGTTGAAGAAACAACAAGATCTTGAAGCTTCATAGGGTCTTTCTGTCCAGGTGCAGGTACCAATTGTACAAATAATAATCCACTTCGTTATATGATTTCTCGGCGGGGGTTCTATTTTTCTCTTAATAGGAGAAATGAGAAGATCTTTGGCGGAAAAAAGGGGTTGATCCGTATCATCTTGGCTGTGCTTCCTCTATTTTTTTAATAATCCCGGCTCATATCACATACTCCGTAACAAAGAAGAAGTTTGTTTTCAATTTTTCATTATCAATCGTCATCATCATCATCATCATAATAATAATTGGAGTAATTGTTTTATATCTTCCCCCGAAACCCCTGAGGATATGGATCCTCTTCCTTCATCCGAAACCCTAGCTTCCTACGATTACACCACTCAGCAACAACAACCGCCTACCGATTCTGACAAACTTCCTTCTCAACCACAAACCCTAGATCCCAACCCTACAACAGCAGCAACAACAACAACAACAACAACAACAACAACAACAACAACAGATGTTCATAAATCTGAGAATGGTACGGAAAAGGATAACAACTCGGACACAACGAGCAAGAGGCGTAGGCGGAGTAGGTGGGACCCTCCTTCTACTGATAACAATGGAGGAGATGAGAATAAGAAAAGGAAGTCTCGTTGGGCGGATGAAGAACCTGCGAAAACAAATTCAGGTATGTTAGGGTTTC
Source organism: Gnaphalium uliginosum (assembly GCA_963930675.1). Taxonomy (NCBI): domain Eukaryota; kingdom Viridiplantae; phylum Streptophyta; class Magnoliopsida; order Asterales; family Asteraceae; genus Gnaphalium; species Gnaphalium uliginosum. Next base: position 46,138,895 of record OZ005685.1, on the reverse strand, counting down.
AGTTGCCTGATTTCATGAAGGATTTCACGGATATGGATCCTGAAATTCAAGCACTTAATGCTAGGTTAATGGAAATAAGTAGAATTCTTCAATCTGGTCAACAATTAGATGATCGTCCTGAAGGTTCTGCTAATAGGTCTCCTTCACCTGATCCTGTTTATGATAATCTTGGTACTAGAATTAATACCAGAGAGTATAGGGCTAGAGAAAGGCTTAACCGTGAGAGGCAAGATATAATATCTCAGATTATTAAAAGAAACCCTGCTTTTAAACCACCTTCTGATTACAGGCCTCCTAAGCTTCACAAGAAACTTTATATTCCTATGAAAGAGTATCCAGGTTACAATTTTATCGGACTTATAATTGGTCCTCGTGGTAATACTCAGAAGAGGATGGAGAAGGAGACTGGTGCTAAGATTGTTATTCGTGGTAAAGGCTCTGTGAAAGAAGGTCGATTTGGTCAAAAACGTGATTTGAAGTTTGACCCTTCTGAAAATGAAGACTTACATGTACTCGTTGAAGCCGAGACTCAGGAAGGACTTGATGCTGCTGCTGGGATGGTTGAAAAACTATTGCATCCTGTTGATGAAGGTTTGAATGAACATAAAAGACAGCAGCTTAGAGAGCTTGCAGCTCTTAATGGAACTATAAGAGATGATGAGTATTGTAGATTATGTGGTGAACCAGGACATCGTCAATTCGCTTGTCCCTCTCGAATGTCCACTTTTAAGAGTGATGTTTTGTGTAAAATATGTGGTGATGGTGGTCATCCGACTATTGACTGTCCTGTTAAAGGTACCTCAGGAAAGAAAATGGACGATGAGTATCAGAATTTCTTGGCGGAACTTGGAGGGACCCTTCCGGAAGGTGTAACCACCAAGCAAATGACACCATTACCCATCATGGATGCTAGTGGTACTTCAAATACTTCTTCAATAGGAGGAAGTAATCCACCATGGGCAGCTTCTTCAAATGGAACAGCACATCCTGGTCTTGGAAGCAATTCATCAAAAATAGGCGGTGGTTTTGGTCTTGGAATTGGTAAAGAAATTGATGATACAAATCTATACATTGGGTACTTGCCTCCCACACTGGAAGATGATGCTCTGATTAGATTATTTTCACCTTTTGGAGAGATAGTAATGGCAAAGGTGATTAAAGATAGAGTCACTGGACTGAGTAAAGGCTATGGCTTTGTAAAATATTCAGATATCGCTCAGGCCAATCAAGCCATTGCTAGCATGAATGGCTATCGTTTAGATGGAAGGGTGATTGCAGTAAGAGTTGCAGGGAAGCCACCTCAACCTCCTACGGTCCCACCTGGTCCTCCACCTGCTGCTGCTGCACCGCCACCACCGTATCCTCTTGGTGGCGGATATCCATCTCAGCAGCAGCAGATGGCATCAGGTGGGAGTTATATTACTGCACCAGTTCCGTGGGGACCACCACCACCTCCTTCTTACGCTTCTTATGCTCCTCCCCCTCCTCCTCCTCCTCCTGGGTCAAACATGTATTCATCTTTCCCCCCTGGTCAACATTATGGTGCTCAATATACTCCTCCTCAGAACATTACAACTACTGAAACCCAAAAAAGCTATCCCGGTGCACAATCGACACCAAACAATCAAAGTGCATATCCTTCAGCTTACTCTGCTTATTACAATGTACCTCCTCCACCACCTCCTGCGTCACAGTCAGCAGCAGTTGATCAGCAAGGTTTTGCAAGTGCACCCTGGTCTTCAAATCCGCCTGCAGAACCAACTCAACACACGGCTTACGGCACAGACCCCGAGTATGAAAAGTTTATGGCTGAGATGAAATGAAGCATTTTCATCATTGGGTCTGCATTTTACTTCCGCTGTAAGTATGCATTCTATTTTCAACTTTCCTGCTTGGTCATTTGGTAAGGATCTGGGTTCTACGTAGTGATTTTAGTTTGAGTAGGATTAACCCCACATATAGTCATTTCTGATTTTGGGCTTAACATATATTGTTTTAGACATGATTTTATGAATAGCTGTATAGAAACATGAGGCAAGATGGTTTTTCCCGTCCATGAATGGAAAAATGGAGGCGTTGATGGTTATTGTTTTGTTTTGTGCACTAATATTTTAAGTAGAATTACATTTGCTGTATTAGATTTGGTAGTTACTAATATTTGTTGTGTTCTGATTACACCTGCAGTACACCATAAAGTATCTCTTCTCTATTTGGCGTTTTTTAGGGGTGGGCTTGTGGGGAGTAGATGGGTCATTTTGCCAGAATACAGTCATTCCTAAATGCATAGTTGTTAGACTCGTACGAGTCACGAGTCGAGTCATAAAACCCCAGATAAGAGACGACTCGGTTTTTGACTCGTAATTGTGTCTGACTCGCAACCTGACTCGGAATATAGCGAGTCAGGAAAAGCATACCAAATCAACCCAAAACTTCTGAAAAGGGGACTTTCTTGAACATTTGATAATATGTAAGATGAAAGAGAATGACTGATGTTGTATGAAGATAAAAGAGATAGGAAGAGTTGAGAGATTTGTTGGGTTAAACTCAGTTGAGTGAGAGCAGAGAGGTTTGAGTGTTTTAAAACAAATAAGTACATGGGGTGTGGGGAAGTGTAGAAGAAGGCATGGCTGTACAACTATGGGGAAGGGTTAAAAGTTATTTAAAAAAAATTAATATAAGGACAATTTTTTGTCTTGATGTGATATGAAGACACTTACAGAGTTACAGCTGGGAAAAGTAAAAACATATATGAGATTTTTTTTGTGTTTCATTTATATTTAAATATAAATATAAATATAACTCAACGTTATTTCTGAAAAAATAATTCACAGTCGTTCTTTTGTTGTAATAGAAATGAAAGATAGAACTAACTTTATTTCTAATTGATATATATATATATATATATATATATATATATATATATATATATATATATATTATTTCAACTCGCCTTAGGCAAAAGGTGTAAAAAGGCGAGGGCCGGAGTGAAATAAGCTACTAATGATTAATGGATTGTGGATATGGCACAATTAGACCTAGAAACTTCGAAAAAAACACAATTTTAAGAAATAGAAATATAGATACGTTATAAGCTAATATAGGAATAGTTCATCATGTTAAATTTCTAGGAATAAGAAGTCTTACTTGGACTAGGCAACCAAGGTGCCTGCCATTAACTACAAGCACCTTCTGAACTGAAATTTTATTCGGGACAGTAGTCTATCACCACTCACCAACCATTAAAATTACGACTATCACAACAATACTCTTGAAATATTTATACGAGGAAGAAGGATACCTATGGTATTATTTAAAGAAGTACATGTACATGTAGAAGTAACTTCGAATACTCAAGATTATGGTATCATGTCTTACATATTTGTGAAAATTTTAATTGAAAGAACACCACCATTGGTTGCAATTTTTTGACAAGGTTTGTGTGAAGGGGACGTTTTAAATTATTTTTGTGGATTAGTGGCCCTGATATCATGATACTGAAAAATAATAGACATTCTTTGAAGCATGCTGGAGCCTGGATGCAAAGCCAGAAGTTTACCGCTACTTGGTTGGAGTTTCATCTATGGCAAATCTTATTAGTGCTAATTTGCTAAAACCTTGCTGTTGTTCTTGCTGGATTTTCTCCGTCCCGACTGGAGGCATCAACTGCTTTTACGATTTGTTAATTTTATTTGAATATGAAGTTATTGCAACGTGTTATTTTTCTAAACAACTGTTTAGTCACATTTGTTGCAAGCTAACAATGGGTTTCTTGACTACGTTCAATGAATTTTAAGGTTATTAATCCTCACGTGGTTAATTTACTGTTTTATTGCAAGTCAACGCTCGATCTTTGATCTAGTACTATTTTCTCTTTCTTGTAAATGATAATCATTTGTATACTACTATTTTAGCAGCTAAAGTTTTCTTGAAACCTAATTGCAGGAAATGACATCGATAATGTTTTTTGGTGTTTGTGCCTCCTTATTGAATGTTTCTGCTAAAAAAGGGAAAAAGAAAAACACTCGTTGAATTGGTAAATGGATGACGATATTAAAACTTAAAGAGTTGTAAAAGAAGTTATCTATTGTTTTTCACAATAGTGAGTACTTTTATGCAAACCATGATTAGTTGATTACTTATAGATGTGTTTCCCACTGGTGTCTATTGAGTATTTGCCATGCTTCTTTATGTGTTGCTTAATGTTTAGTTTATCAGTTGGAATGGTCAGTAAACAGTTCTGTTTATGTTGCTTCACCCATCTGTTGTCTTGTGGGTACGTACATTTTGATAATTGCAGATATAATTTCTTGAATGCATCCTTCACATTTTGATAATTGCACGTTACAAAATATTAATGTATGTTATACACCTGTAAATACCCGAGATTTATGCACTAGCTTATTGATCATTATATACTGGAAATGCAAACGAATTAGTCTTCTCTGAGTATGTCCTACAACTATAATAAAGTTCATTATAAAACTATTGATATTTGGTTCTACCATTTGATAATTATATTAGGATTGATCTTATCTTTGGTAGATGCATGCTGGTTGAGGCTGCATAGATTTTTCTATATTTGTTTATGATATGATGATGAATTTTACTAACTTTCAGCTGCCACGGCATGATGTATCTCAGTTGATAACCTTTATTATTTATGCTTATATTCTTTGGCAGGCTCGATGTTTCTTGGAGCTTTAATCAACGTGTTTTCTTTCTTCTTGTTGGAAGTTTCAGACTCACATCTTTACTCTTGCTGTCCTGTTGTAACATTTGCAGAAAGTTATTAGTCAACATCAATCTATTTCTCACGAAATCATGAAAGCTATCCAGGATGTTTTAGTACTGCAGTCCGCAAGCTGGTATTGGCGCTGTTCTCTGCTGCTGGAATATTTGGACTAATAATATTTGACTTTGGCTTTATTATAGACATTTTACAGTTATATTTTCTGCAGCTACTGCTACTGCTACTGAATTTTGGTTGTGATTTATTCTGTCACCCATATATGTTTTTTCTTCTTTTGTTTAGTATGCTCTGATTCGTATGGACATGATCTTTCCTAGTTGATATGCTATCCACATCTGCAAACTGGAAGTTTTGATTTGTAAATCGTGGGGTGTGCAGATGATTTTGGATTCCAATGTGTCAGTGAATTCTTCAAGTATATCATGCCCATTCTACTTCGTGGCACCTCACTTGTTACTCATATTTTATTAGAGCTCATTCATTATTGCATCTAACTTCTAACGAAGTTGGCTATTGGTGTCCATGTTAGGGTTCCTTTTCAATGAGTAGCTACTGATGAAATTGAGTTCCTGGCTTCCGTTAAGTATCTTTGCATCACTGAAAGTGTCAGGTATTATATTGATCATGATAGCTTGTTAGCTTGTAGTTTTAGCTTTCTGAAACCCCATGTCTCCGCAAGTCTGCACCAGTTTGTAATAATACGATATCTGATTCGATGGAGCTGAAAATGCTGTTTGCAGGAGTGTCGTGTCACTTGTCTAATTTAATTGATGTGTGAAGCATCCACGTCAGTTTGTTTACCCTCTGTTTTGTACACTTGTTTTAATCTTAACATTTTTTTTTTTTGAAGGTTTAGATATAATAGCCATATAAAGTGTCTGCGCATATATGACAAATGATTCTTTTTCATGTTCTTGGATGTAGGAGCACCACGATACAAGTTACTAATTTTCTGTTGTGCTACTTTTGTTTTTGGGAATATAGAATTTGAACTGCATGTTATTCTACATCTGTTAATCTTTTAAAATAAAAATTTCAGTCCTTTTGTTTTGAGCAGCCTATTGTTGTGTTCATGCACTCAATCTGTGCAAATAAAGGGTTATTGATAATTTGATTCTTCATATGGCTTGAGCTGCACATTTTGTATATCTTTGTTTTCTGGGTTATTACGAATTGTGTTATGTACATCATTAACTTTTTTGAGGAACAAGAAAAAGAACAACTTTTTCTTGATCTAGATTGACATGGGTGAATTCTCCTTGTACTAATCATAATCTGGCTGAAACTTGTTTCCTGGAAATACTTTTCCGAGTCCTTTCATATCGGAAATTACCTTACCAGTAGTTTGGGATTGTCAAATAGTCATACGAAATTGCTCTATTAGGTCCTTTACACCACTGGACCTCTTCAGAAAATATTATTTGAAGTGTTGTGCCATATGAAATTGTTCTCAAACTATAATGTAGGTCCAAGTCCAACTCCTGTATAAATATGGTGGCTTCTCTTTGTACTGTACATGTTCTCTTATAAAAAGTTTTGAAGTGCTGAGCTTTAGTACTCTTGTTTGTAGATATAGTAATGTGTACATCGTATCTAGTTGCATGCAATTTTGTAGCTTTGTAGGTTAATCTTTTTATCTATATATGTTGTCATATCTTGTCAGAAGGAAACCTTTTTTGTGTGTTGCAGAAGCGGTTTTGAGCTATTTACAGTTTTTCTTGTAGGCATTTTTGATGAAGGGGTGGTACTCAAGTCACTGCTTTGTCGTTGGTCATTTTATACTAATTTTTTAGTTGATTTGGTATACTGGAATTAAGGGAAGGACAGGACAGAGTCATTTGATCACAACATTGAAGAATATAGAGATCGCATTATCCCTTAAACTCAATCTAGTACAAAGAATAAATTGATATATAAATTGATTTTCACCAATTATATGAAGAGAAAAACTTAGAAATAGAAACAAAAACTGAATTTGACTGGTCAAACTTTATTATTATTTACATGATGTTGCATAGATATCTTTGTAAAAATTTATATTTCATTAAGCATATATTATATAGAAAATTTAATGTAAAGCTTGATTTCATCCCAATGACTCAATTCCTTTACTAGAACGAAGAAAAACAAGTATCAATCATGGTGAGTCATCACAACACTAGAAATCCCGCCACATCACTGAACCCACTTTTACTCATTATCATTATACTGAAAATTGGGACTCACTTCAAACATTTTTTTTTTTTTTTTAATTTTATTTATACAAAGAAAGGGAAAAAGAAAACCACTTTGGTTGCTACCACAAAGGCCAGTACCCGGCAGTGGTGTCACCACATCAGTCTGGTCCGTGGTTAGCAGTCCATACTGGTCATGTAGGACGATGGAAATGCCTAACTTAATAGGGAGTTTGGAAGAATGAACAGTTTCATAATCCATACCATAAAGTGTATAAACAACATCATCAATCTAAACAGAACCATTAGCATAGCACTCCTTAAGATGTTGAAGAGCTTGCCGGATGGAATCTTCATCTTGGCTGGAATACCTTAAGCATATAAGACGCTGAGCCACTTGATATGCCATCTGAATACCTTCATATTGCTCATAATTCACTTCCTTCCTCTTCGCTTCCTATTTATAGCCAAGAGAAAATGTCTAACAATTAATCCAGTATAGCTTTTTATAACCGACTAATCACTTTAATCATGTTGTAATAGAATTCTTATTGGATTATCTTATTCTGGGAAAGAAGTTCCCCCTTTTATTTGACTGTGATGTCTTGGTAGATGTTCAATGAAGAAATTGTGTGGGCCACAACACGAGTATCTGTGTCTAAAGCACAAGATAATCACCTTCTCTGTAATCCTTGAAGTGATATTTCTGGCAGTCTCAATAACTGAACTTGGTAACCCAGCTACTCCTGCTAATAGAAGGCCATAATGTGGTACATGTCGCAATCCATCTTTCAGCTCAAACTGTTTACGGTAATCAACAAATTAAAATCTATGTAGCCGTTACTCTGAAAATGTTACATATATGAAGTGTAGATGAGCCATTACCTTGAAATCCAACCGATTGTTTTTTACTTCAACATCAAAGTGAAGAATCTTAACATTTGGATATATGGTGGATAGCTCTGACAGGTTTTCCATATGTGTGGCAAATATCGTGTAACTGGAACCATATGAAAACCAGTAGTTAAAATAATAGCCATTCCAAGATTCTAGCACCTAGAAATCATGCTTCTGGGAGAATATGCTTTCAAGTATGGGAAAATGACACTAGTAAGTTGTCCTTGAATTCTGCCCAGGTCAAGAATCTGTAAACCAAATCTCATACTCATCATAATTTTATAATTTTTTGTAGCAACACTGAACCATGCTTTCCGTAAACAGCAAGCATGAGATATCAACAATTGTGTGGTTAAGTAGTTACGCTTTAAGTGCTAATAGTCTTTCACAGCAACTCCATGCAATGGCAAAACCATCAGAGGAAGATGTTGCCCTGCCCAGCTCATCCATGACAACGAGACTCCTGTTCTCAATCAAAGAGCATTTTATTTACATAAGTAAATAACGAAATCACCAACCATGAATGTAATGCTGATATACCTTTCAGAGATATTCTGCAAGATAAAAGCCGTTTCTTTCATCTCTGTCATGAACTGCATAATCAAAATTCTTAAGAATACTCTGGGGAGACGGAAATTCTACAGATCTTTCTAAGGTAGTACACATATGGAGCAACATGTAAACGAGATTAGTGCGCTTCATGCAATATGAGTAAAGATAGCAGTTTCCACTAGTTCACTATGAGTTACACCAAAAAGACCAGTGACAACAGTGTATTTGTTAAAAGAAGACTTTACGCACTGAAGCCAGCTCTATTTGTTGTAGCAAATTAAAGCTTTTGACTTGAGTTATATATAGAGTCGTTTATACTTGGTTTCTGTAGCAAATAAATCAGCTTTATATCAAGTGAGCAACAAATTTAAACGCGCTAGCCGATACTTCTATCAAGGACAAACTAGTTTCCTACTCTCACCTAATTTGCAATTGTTACTGATGATCAACATGACAAAAGTATCCTATCCTGATCCTTGTATAACTCACTCTCAATTTCTTGCTAGTTAGTTGTTATGGAATATGCTAAATAACCTTTTTTATTACAAAAGCATTTTAGAAATAGGAACCTAACTCATACACAAGACGGATAGTCCAATTTTGGTGTAAAAGGAAATGACATCCATCTCCAAATATAAGAAATAGATGACTATCATTTAGTACCCTTTAGTTGTCTGGCTTGACAACTAGAGGTTTATAAAGAGTAACTAGTCAGGGACTACATATAATGCATTAGCTTTCATAAGAACAGATCATCAAAATAACATAACTCCAGATGCTAAAGGTCACTGCATGTCAATAAATAATAAAGATGGATGTCCTACAGAAGTTGTGTTAAATAGTGATCTTGTCAGTAAAAAAGAAAGGAAGAAATTTAGCATGTACCGTACTAGAATTTGATTCAAGATTATCGACCGTGCCCATTCTTGTAAAAATACGATCTACCACCCTTATGGTTGCAAATCGGGCAGGAATGTAGCAACCAATTTGAGCAAGGATAACAGTAAGACATATTTGTTGAAGGTATGTGCTTTTTCCACTCCTGAAGAAGTGGTATACTGTTATACTTGAGGTATAGGATGCTTTGCGAGTGGTATTCAAATCAATATAGAGCAAATCCTGACACCGAAAGTGGGGATGAAGAACAGAAAGGTCTATTCACGAATATACTACGGCGATATGTATTCATTTACATGAGACAAACTAATCTCTTGGTTCTTTGTACGCATTGATTAACACTATATGAAGTTTGTTGCACAATTTTCACCCTTTACGGATCCCGATCAATCACTCAGAAATCCAAATAACACTCTTAATTTGTCTTCACACAAGTTAGTGGTAGGTTGCTTACAAGACTATCCTCTCATTCATGACTGATACTATTATCTTTCATGAGGATCTATGGTAAACATGGGTTGCTATGTTCGCTCCAAATTCATTACATTAAGATACATAATCACACTTTAACGAATCATGGAAACATATTATGTTTATGCAGTACTAGTAAACTTTCAGGACAGGATGAGTGTTCTGGTTTAGATTAAGAGCTGCTAGCAAAATTTATAACAGCTATAGTCATTACCCTGTCTAGAAATTTAGTTCATACGGAGTAAATTAAGATTCAAGACAGCTAATGGATAACACATGCTATAAAAGTGAAACGAATAATTGAGACCATTTATATTAATTCTTACATGTTGGGCCCCATGACAACCACCATGTTTGAAGCCTCTGAAAGAAAAATATTGTTGGGCTGCGAAAAAACGTCAAACCAGAATGCATTACATATATACCTTTCTGATGAAAATGTCTATACAAATATGCTACAGGGCACACAACGCAATTCATGATAATAAAGATGTATATACAACAAACTCATTGTGGACGCTTTCTAGTATAGGGTGTCTTCCAGCATCAATTGCCAGTGGTCCATTATCTATCAATAAACATAATAAGTAGATCATCTATGTTAAGATCATTTTGGGGCCAAAAGATAGAAAGAGAATCATTAAAATACTTACCTGTGAAATGAGGCCTGATGTATCGATCTACAGGCTTGGTTGAAATCATGTGAGCAAATGAATTAACAATCATATCTAATAGGCATAGGATCTCAGCTAGCAAGGTAAGGACAGAGACATCCTCCCGAATTGCATCCATTAGTGCTGTATCATAATGAAAGGAAAATAACTTCTAAAGCTGACAAGAGTTTCCACAAAATAAGAAACAAAGTGATAAATGCACAATGATAAAAATTTACTGCACAAGCATCCAAATGTTATTCAACACAAAAAAAAAAAATTATGAACAATCAAAATAAAATTCTAATAGTTTTTAGAACAAAAAGCAAATAAAATTAAAACACGGCTTGATTACATTGGAACTAGAAAGAGAACAAGCTAACCAAGAAACGTAAGTAAAAAAGTCTCACAACTATGATCACATATACACATATGGAATGCTATAGTGATATGATATGTATGTAATTTTGAAGTACAGTCGAAGCTGAACCCTCTGCATTATTGACAGTTGTCAACAAGGAAAGTTGCTTCAACATGGACTAACCAACGAAAACATGATTGTATACACTGACCTTCCAAGCAAAGTTCTGTACGCAAATAACATTCTTTGGCTGCAGACTTGTTTCTTGCATTTAACTGTAGATTTGATGGAACCCACAGAAAAATGAGCAAGATCATCTAGGTTAGCATCTTTATCAAGCTTACGTAAATACTGTGAAACTTCCAAACAACATGACTTCTATACATAAAATATAATACAAACATTGTAAACATGAAATATTGAAGCAAACAAAGTCTCTTCAGCTCAATCAGCACCACTTAATTCGCATATACATGGCTAGAAACAGAAGAATGCACATAGCTAATAGAGTGGCAATAGGAGCCAATGTGACTTAGAAATATAAAATATTGAATGATATATAACACGTTGGACATTCTGTGTCCATTTTACAAAGAGGAGTGTCACTCTTTCCAAGCTCACTGGATGGAATACTATGCTGGGTTTGTACTTTCATAATAAGTTTCAAATGGTACCATTAATGGCACGGGTCCTCGATTGGGCTCAAGAAACACTAGTTTTGGACACAAGGCAGGGATATACCTACAAAGATCCTTTCGATAGAATATAACCATACTAATCAAGTCAGACAATAGATAGTATTAACAATACACCATTGATCAGAAACTGGAAAACAAACCATCTTTATATAAATAAATATATATTAAATGATGATGAGAGTAATGATGATAATACTAACAGAAGCAAGATCCAGAGTTGAGCAATGTATACTGTTCCCGTGCTTCACAACCTAAATTTATCACAGAACACAAACATACATCAGAAAAATCATCGTTAAGATGCTTTAGACATGGACAAGTATCTCCAATGATACCTGAATGAACTTGCTTGGAAGCTTTCCCTGTATGTCCTTCTGAGGAATATTGAAGTAAAACCCATGTCTATTGTTAAACGGGATCTTCAAATTTGGAAGCTTATAATCTTCGCGATACTTATTTGCAAGGTTGTGTATAGCTGTACATGTTAACCAATTAAGTTGATACGTTAGACCAATTAAAAGTGAGAGCATTCAGTAAAGTAGATCAGTTTGGTACCTTCACTGGTGTCACAAAATGATCTTCGTGCAATATCCAGAAATCCATCTGTTCCAGCCTTGACAGCAAAACACTGCTGTGTCCGCGCAACAAAAGGAACTCGTGCATGAAGTACATCCTCATCAATCACCTCCCCAATTCTGAGGATGGAATATATTTAAAGAACAAAAAGAACTTCAAGTTTCATTCATTTTCATTGACATGGATATGAAGATCTCTTTTTTTTTAATAGGATGATAGAGAAAGTATGATGTTTATAAGGAAACTTAAGGTATGCGTCAAGTCAAAGACTAAGGTAACACGCGTGTAGTCAAAAGTACGAACAAACAAATAATTTTACCTTTTCCTTATAGAAGCATATTTTTCGTTCTCACATACAGATCTGTATATATTTCCAAGAAGATAGCTGCTTGCATCTTTTAGCACCTATCACCAGTTTATATTTTAAAACTTTAAAAACGCAAAGGATTGAGTTTGAGCACACAAATAAACGAACTTGTATGTACCTTTGAGAGAAATGGCAAAGCATCTAGAGCAGTTTTGAGAACAATGATGCTTGATATTAAAACCTGGCTCTTTCTAGCATTATCTATGCCCAATACTTCATTAGTAACTTTCTTTGGCTTGAAACAGAAGTGACAGAGGACCCTATCTGAATGAAAACATGTATAACTGAATAAGTACATAAAGTGAAGCTAATATGTGTACCAGCACATAAAACAGATGCTTCACGGTATCTACTACGTTCACTAACCGGTTTCTTTTGGAAACTTCCGAAGAGCCTGTGACAGCCCAAAAAACAGCTGCTCATTGGTCATCAATTCATCCTAGAGTTAAGCAGATATCAGGAAGTTGATACATAGTCTTCTGGACAGTGTGAAGTTAAATGGAGCTGATTTGAAGAAGTAATATGATATTGCATTGATTTCCCATGTTAAAAGGAGTTGAAAAAAACACATATAAATGAAAAAACCACTAAGAGCATAGTTCTAGACTTTGAGGTTACTTTCTGTCAGGAAGTCCAATGAAATTTTGACAAACACGATAAACAATAAGAACCACTGACCAGGCAATCAAGTCGAGCTTTGATAGTTTCTAGATCTTTCAGAGGTTGCAAGAGATTGGCTCGAAGTAGTCTAGTCCTGCAACAAATCAACAAATAAAGCCCAAAAATATTATAATATGTCTACCACGGGTACAAATTGCCACCCCTGAAGAAGACTTGGTCCTAACAAAGTTAAAACGCTTCTGCCAATTAATACTACATCTTATCAGTTGAGCTTCCCTTGAAAATTAGTCAGTGCTAGGAAATATTCTGATTATTGAGACACTACGTTTATAGGTGTTTAAAGTGCAGAATACTAGTAATTTATCTTTTCTGATCTTCACAAAAAGTATAGCTGAGAGAATGGACATAACATTATGGTGTACATATGACAACCAAGAGGAACCACTGATATGTTTCACTCAAGTTCAAAAGATAAACTGCAGTTTTAATAAAACTTATGTATGTCAGTGCTGGAATCGGTATAGCCATTGGTGATTTTTTCATTTGGTTAGTCATTGTATTTATGAGGTTTTGGCTTGTGTTTGTTTGAATTGTAATTAACATTCTCCTTTCGGTATGCCCAACATAGTGTGTAAATAGCAATTTTTGGTTTACTTAATAGTATACTTTTTCCTAGGATCCCGTTCCCTTTACCCATAAAAGAAAAGATGTTCAAATGATAAAATCATGTGGGATCAGCTTATTAGTAGCATACCCTCCAGCAGTTCTTGTTGACTTGAGAGTCTGAAATAAACTTCTCTTTTTGTTGCTTGTGCCCAAAAGTGTAGAATGCAGTGGCTCTATAATCTCCAAGTTATGGACACTATCAAAAAGATAAATCTACTCTATTATTTATAACACAGTTACAAGTTGGTTGTAAGCTTTCTAGTCTCCTGATGAGAATGATGTTCCTGATCATTTCAAAATGCTGTAAGAACTATATTAAGCTACCTAGTTGCATCAATATTCATATGGTCAAATGATCCATTAAAAGTCACCTGAGGAGTGAACAAAGATGTAAGAAAAGATAAATTAGTATAAGAACTAATAAATAGAATCAGAATACTAATGCTCATGCAATACCGGACAATGAATACGAACAAGCTCACATCATAACTACTTTCTCTACTCAAAGAACATGAGAGAAGAAATTAAATGACGTACTAATAATGAATGATTTGTTATGATGACGCCTTTCTCTGCTTCAATCCTGTGTTTGGTAAACCAGTTGGCAATTTTGTAAATGGTAGACAGCTAATCAAGGATAGATCTAATACATATAATCAAATCCATCACAATCTACTCCTAAAATTTTACTAGAAATAATTTCAAAAACGACAAACATGAAAAATGTACCGCTTTCATGGTGCAGTTGTTATAAAATCATGTCGGATCAGATACAAGACAACAGAAGCATTATTACTAAATGCAGAATATTATAGTTCAATTTAAATGAGAATTTAACATGTTTTTCGTTTGGAACCAGATCAGGTGGTGTAGGGAAACATGATGTTAACTGTGTTTTCCGGGCTTGCATCTTCAACCACACTGGAGACTTTTAGAATAATAGAATTACATCTCTTATTTGCCAATGAAAGGAGTAGATAATGAATCATATGTATCATGAAGAGCACACTGACATCACTACCTATAACCCCATTAAAATTCTTAAATTCAAAGCATATATGCATAAAACAGTTATGATAAATGAATCTCGATACAACTAAATAAACTTCATGAGACTATAGGTACCACTTGATAGTTGCTGCAGCAGCCGCCAAACAGAGATAATATTGCTTGTAATAAGTATCCAAACCAAGTGCAGAAGGTTCTTTAGCAGCTAGACTTTTTACCAGCACAGCTCCCTTGAAAAATACATCATATAAATACTAGAAATACCACTGATAGCACTTACAAATCCATAGATGAATGAGAAATAATTAAATATTAATAGCATTACCCTTGTATCATCAAAGCAGCCACGAACCATAGTGACCTGTAAATGTTAGTATAAGTTGAGCGTCTAAATCTCCAAATCAGAAACTGAAACATTAAAGAACATTTTGGATAGAATAGACACTACCTTTCGAATTGAGGAATAGAACTTATCAACCAGCTGAGATACTCCAGCCATGCTGTCAGGCGCTAGCTTATTAGGAGGGATGATAACCACAACTGGATCATAGAAATGCAGCAGTGTTTTGGTGTTTTGATAAGAGCTGCTAGTTTCAATGTATTCTGAAAGGTGAAGTGAAGCCGATCTCAAGTCAAAAGCAGCCACCCCAACCTGATGAAATAGATGGATATCTGCAGATTAGGCTTTGGAATAAAAAAAGGTTAAGAATCATATCTACAGATGTCCATTTCAGCTAGCGAAATCCCACGCTCATAACAGATAACGAAGTCACAAATTGAATTTTGAAAAGTACGGTTCCAACTTCTCCACGATGTATCAGTAATGGTACACAAGATGGCAAACTACAACCAATACATGCGAAAAAACTACATTGAATGATGTCTCATTCATGTGTTAATAGAAACCATTCAAGTCCATGCTGGTAATATGAATCATTTTTCTTTGAAGGATTCAGGTACGGAAAAAGATGAGATCATGAGAGATAAAGAGAGGCTGACTTTCAAGAATCTACCTATCTGTGACCTTTACTAACCTCTTGAAAGTTAATTAAATAAGCTAATCTTCATAAGGCCCCCTTCCACAATTTCTATGATGATCACAAAATACAACTTGATAATCACTTGTGATTATTATGTAGTAAAATAAAATATTACTATTCTTAAAAATTTATAATAATATTCTCAAAATTAGTCTCTACAAGTTAATGAGGTCCAAATAAAATTTGTTTCTATCACGTTGTCACAGATATATATATATATATATATATATATATATATATATATATATATATATATATATATATATATATATATATATATATATATATCATTCTACATCATTATTGCCCTATTAATCACATTCCTGCAGAATCAGGTACATAACACACACATCTGACTCGATTCTCAAACAAAACATATACAGATACATACATACATGTATAGTGATGAAATCAGAGATAAATTAAACAACGATACGATCGAATACGATACCTCCTTAGCTCGATTCTCGATGATTCCGATAACAAAGCTTGATCGCTCTCCCGTCTCGTCTTCCATATCTAAGAAAACGTACACACAGAGTAAACAGATTTGCTCGTTTTCTGAATGAATGCGCGCCAATTTTTAATAAATACACTACTGTTTTTGACTATTTAGTTCAAAGTTCGCAATCAAGTCCGTAACCTTATAAGAAAATGAGAAATCTATTTGAAAAAATTATTTTGCAGAAAGAAATGTTGTTATCATAAGGCTGTTCACGATAAAACCAAATTATCCTATTGCATAATTTGGAGCGTAGTATATGACTTGGATAATTGAAGATCGGTTTGAACGGGAACTCGAAATTATTATTTTGAATTAAGGATCGATTTTGATTATTAAATTTTAAATCGGATTATTAAAAAAAAATCAAATAAACAAAAGTTATTAATTTTTCAAATATTATACACACATATATACATACAAAATAGTTTACTACATTATTAATTTATCGTAAAAATTTAAAATATTTTGCACCAACTTAAGATATAGTTACAAATGTAGAAATATAGTTTCATTAAGTTGCATGTGACTAGTATATGACATATACATATACTCATTATTATCATTTGTAAAGATGATGTTGAAGATTATATTAATCTTGGTAAACGTGATTGATAAATTCATTGAATCACATACTACTATACTTGTGAAGAAGTAAGTTTATTGTACATAACTACATATTATTCTAAACTAATTTAAAATCTTAATTAGATATTTGTTTCGGTTCGATTCGAATCAGATATTTGTTTGGATGGATCAGATTCATATTTTAGAAACTAAAATCCAAATGGATTAACGTAATTGGATCAGATTTGATTCAATCCATTCAAACAAACACCCCTAGTTATCAAGTCCGTAACGTACACATATAGTTGAAATTCCATTTGACTATTTAGGTCAAAGTTCCCTATTTTATAGAAAGAAAATTCTATTTAGGTCAAATTTTATTTTGGTTGTTCAACCTGGTTGAACTAGAAGACCGACTAATTCACACGAATAAAAATAGATAATAAAATCGGTTTAAAATGAATTGGTAATCACTCAACTTCCGGTTCAACCGGATAAATCGATTTTTAAATATATTGGTTAAAATAAGGTCATTTTTATTAGTCAATCTTGTATATTCTGGTTTTAACTTGTTCTCGTTTAGTGCAGATTTTATATGTTAGAAGTTTAGTAGATATTGTGGAAAGTAGATGAGGTCTTAAAAATAAGGATTAGTGTCTAAAGTTTAGGCGATACAAGGACTTAAGTATGAAGTTTGGAGCTGGAAAGGACTTGTGTAAATACATAAGTTGACTTATTTGCTAGTCCATTACTTGAAATATTTTTGAAGGGTTAATAGACAAATAGATTACTCTACTTTGTGAAAATGTTCAACGAAGTTATCAGGTTCGATTGAATTACTGAACTTAATAAATCATGACATGTGGGTTACTCAACTTATATATATTAACACTCGGATCAATTTACTTAACTCGTGAATTTAATTAAGTTACTTAACTTATAAATAGTACAACATAAAAAAGTCTAATTTTAATATGAAAATAGTTCAGTAATTCAATTGAACAAATAAATAGTATAGTAACTTACTTGAACATTTTCGCAAAGTACAATAATATCTTTGTTTATTAACCCTATTTTCGTATTATGCATATTATTGATCTATAATCAGTTTTAAGCTCTTTTGTATTTTGTGGTTTCGTTGTTGCTTAAAAGATGTATACAAGTGTTTTGGGTGTTATTCTTGATTTTGTTGTAATCTAGGTCAAAAACATGGTCTTTATTTAGTTGTATAAATGTATCTTCTTTCTATACTTTTCATTTTATAGAAATTAAATCATAGATGATGGATTCAAATTTTCAAAAAGGGTATCGTATTTTCTGCTCATACAAAGATTATTATATGAACATGTGTTTTTGAAATACTTATCCTTTTTAAATAGAAAAATTTGGTAGATACCCGAAAATGTAAAACAATGAATTAGTTATCACTTTTTCAGCAATTAACCTTATACATTTTTTACATATATACTTATAAAGTCAAATACAAATTCAATGTCCATGTATATACACGGGTTTGAAAAATATTAATTAATTATCATACTAATATTAAATTAATTTAAATTAAATTTTATTATATAATAAAATTACAGCTTTGAATTTCATTTCTTACTTTTACATTTACAATATACTTTATTTTGGTTGTATTAACCTCCTGTTATCTAATATAACTATAATGAAAGAGGTACAAAATTCGTAAATTTAAAAGAGGTAACATAAATAAAATGAAGAAGAAGACAAACTTAGAGCAGGAAACCAAAGATCAAAACTCAAAATAAAGGATATTATGAATAAAAAAAGTAACGGTTAACTTTTTCTTAACAAAATGGAATATTCAGCCATCAGCCGTGTTATTATAGGAATGATTCAATCCTATCGTTGTGCACCATGATCTTTGATTCACTATTTCGAGCCTTTTTCGATCTTATCATATTTGACTTAAACAGTATTGTTTGAGATATATGAAATATATTAAATATTAATATTAATTAAATTATATAAGAAACCCAACAGTGATGTCATCAATTTAAAATTTTCTCAATTAAGCAATTGAGTCTCTTTATTTTACTTAATATTAAAAATAAAACCATATACTTACTATGAATTATTAAACGGTAATATATATGAATTGTCTTATAAAAAATATACTACTCTAGATAACTATAAAGAGATTATAAAATTACAGAAAATATCGTACATTTTATAGAAATATATTTTAGAGGTATTGTTGATTAAAAAAATAAACTTTATACAAATATTAACATGAATTTCCTCCAACATTAATTAATAAGGTTTCTTCATAATTACGATGGACACAACATACTTTAATTCAATACAAAAAAAAAATATACTTGCATTTTCGATAGCCAACTCATTAGTTGTTAAAACAAGACCAACTGCTAACATATAATATATAATCATATATGCTAACACATGTTTAAAGCTCTTCAATTTAACTCTTAATTAACTTGTAATACGATATATATTATTTGCTACATATTTTATGAAAATTAAATACACATTCAATGATTTGTGTATATACGGATTTTAAGACTATAATACATGTGAAGGTGAATATGGTGTTGTTAACCACCTAAATTTAGGTGACAAATACCTCAAAACAACTTCATTTTGGTGTAATTTTTGAAAATTAAAATTCAAACCAACGTGTTAACAACATGTTCTCATAATTAACGCCGATTTAAAACAATAAAATTCAATTCGATCCCTATTTTGCATAAGCTTTTCTTCGGCACCTTGAACAAGTAGTATGTCACTTTGAATACAAATGTTATACATATATAGTGAATGTGGTAGAGAAGGCCTAAAGAATTGAATTATTTTTAAATTTTTTAGGATTTAATAAGTTACTTAAATTTGTCACCTAGAATCAGATGGTTTTTTCCCCTCAAAATCTCCTCGCGTTCTCAATTCTGCTTTTTAGTTAGGGCTTAGTGTCTAGAAATGCAACTAATTAAGGTCCAATTTAAGTTTGTTATTTTTAATGAATCAAATTTTCAAAAAGTGTGTTTTATTGTATTTTGATAAAGTTTTGATGATTTGTCAAACTCTCCGGATGCCACGTGGCACCTTAAACGAGCGACACATCAGCAAAATACATTAAAATACCCTTTTTGAAAGTTTGAAGTATTAAAAATAGCAAAACTAAGTTTGTTACACACAATAGATATTAAACACAAGTTAGTTGCATTCTCAGGCACTAAGCCTTTTTAGTTATCTCTGCAATGCAAGGGATATTTGTACACTTTTTTTTTTTTTGTGTCACAGCAGGGTCAACTTGGTTAATTTGTTAATAGCACAAAAGTAAAAAACAAAGACTAGCCTTCTGAAGGCAAACTACTCTTGTTGATCATCATTTCTCATTAAAATTTTGTACAAGTGGAAATTATCCAACAAGTATATAATTTAAATAACAAGTGAGACAAGGCTGATGTGGTTGTAGAATGTTCTGATCGAGATCACACAGGTATACTAACATAAACACAAAACTATAATCAAGTGATGCACCAACATGCTCCTTCAATTCCGTCTTGAATTACCAGAGGTGCATAACATATTCATAGAATGCGTAATATTTGCGACGTTGTTAGTTCTTTGTAGCAGATATTGAATAGTATCAACCCATTTCCGTTTGTCGATCTTGCTCTTGCTCTTGCACTCCAGAAGACCTTTTGCTGTTTTTTAACCCCCACAAAGGTATCTGCGGTTTCCCTTTCCGTGCAGAATGACCAAGAGGCTTCATCGTTGCAGACACGGGCCATAGACAACACCTGATGCCAGGATATATGAAGTGAATAAGAAGCTCAATGATATATTTGTGTTTTGTGGGTATAATATTGGAGATGTGATTGTGGGTCCCTTAATTTACTTGACGATGTAAATAGGAGGTTTAGCTATACCCGTTTAGTTTGTAGATCAAAATCTACGCCTACTCCATACAATAGTTAACACATTTCTTACACGAATTCTCACTCATTGTCTTTAGTCGATCAGTTTAACATTTGTTTCGATACGGCAATATTTTTCTTAGACGTATATTATTATGCATATGTAGCATTTTTCAAATAGGAATTGAGATGAGAAGGGACGCACAACACGGAGAATGCAAGAAAGCTGTATAAATGAATGGAACCTAATTAATAAATAAATCCCTAGAACAAATGGTAAAATAGACATACTACTGTAAAGATGGGTAATTCGTACTTTACTTAAATGGGACAATTATTTTATGACAGATAAAATACTTAAAATTAAATGATATTAGGTGATATTTGTGGATTTAAGTGATGTCACAAGATTTATACAAATTAAATGATCGAAGTCAAAGCTTGCCTTTAATTTTTTGAGGAAAAGGCCCCTCCAACATGATTGCTTTTAAGCTTGATAATAACCTGATACGAGAGATTATTGGAATATGATTCAACTTTTTTAAAATACAAAAACTTGAGAATCAGATTATCTTAAATAACAAGATACTTGTAGTTTAAGTTGTGTCTCTATATAGATAGGAGTCTGTAGTAGGGATGAGCATTAGTACCGAAATCTCAATATCGTACCCATACCATATCATTTCCGTACCCGTACCGGTACCATCTCACTTCAAATGGTATGGTATTCGGTACTTATATAAACGTTTTTTTTGGATGCGGTACTTTCGGTATGGTATTGGTATTTTCCCGGTTTAGTACCCGGTCCTAATTTATATAAGATATTATTATTTATTAAGAAACTAGATTATAATCCCGTGTGTACACATGAGCCGTTGAAAATTTGTATTTAATTGTTATAACTATCAATATAATGTGTCCGATAAAATTCTAGAGTTTTATCTTATTTAAAAACTACGCAGTAACGTTTGCAATAAAATTATATAAGGTAGTATCTATATTAAGCGTATAGTTGGGGTCATATTAATTTTACTTTTTGTATACAACTTTGAGTGTGTAAAGGGTAAATTTTTTCAAACGAATGCAAGATAAACCAAACAACCTCCCACTATAAATGTATCTAATTATATTTAACAATCATAAACGCTAAAGTTGTAACACGAAGAAACAACTATATTATTTATAAGACCTTTTTTGTAATAGGGGCATATAAAAATTTCAATTAAGGCTCACATATTATTTATATACCCAACTACCCAAGTGATATACACGGAGAATCACTTGGATGTATGAGAAATTGATTTTTAAATAGTCATTATTTTTAACTTTTGTGTGTACATCGAAAACATAAGCATGTCGATTCTTTGTCATCTTTTTGTTTAAGTTGTCATATTTGGTTCAGTTTGGTATTGAGATGGTGTTATGTTTTTGTATTGTACCACGCTTTACAACTGATCATTGTTCACTTTAGTATTGTTATACTTTCGGTACCAAGCGGGTATAGTACCACATTTTATCGTACCAGTACCCCTACCGTACCGGTACCATACCGGTACCATACCACTTCAGTTGGTACAGTATTTGGTACTCACATTAGGGCAAAAAAGAAAAATGGTACCAGCCGGTTTGGTACGGTACGGTACCGGTTTCGTACCACGCTCATCCCTAGTCTATAGTTAGAGATTTTGGTGAGGAGGTTGGTAGAAAAGAGAGAGTTTATGAGAGTCATCTCCCTCCGTCTCATGTACTGATCTCGGAGATTCAATAACGACGGTGTGAATTCTGTTATTGTAATCTACCGGTGAGAGTAGTGTGAGGATACATGATAATATTCAAGAGCGTTGAGAGGAGCGTCCATTCTTGTAATATTGTTCGTAGTAGTGAAATTTTAAGTGGCAACTCGTCCCCTGATTTTTCTTCTCGCTTGAGAGGTTTTCCACGTAAAATATCGTATTTTATGCGTTTTTCTAGTTTTGCTCATATATTATTGACTTATACATGGTTGTGTGTTACTTGATGTGGTGGTGATCGATCCCAACAAGCAGTATAAGAGTGGGTTCGAACCCAACAACTGGTATCAGCGCGAAGTTCGTGGAGAAGAAATACATAACCGGGAGGAAGTCAATAGAGGAAAAATAGAGTGTGGTTCGTTATATTCTGCGCAGCGACGGGAGAATTGATCGTGTAAGTTCGTTAACTGTCTGATCGTGGTGAAATTTGGATCGAAAGTTCAAAAGAGAATGTTCTACGATCTGACCGTTGGGATTAACGATTAGTGATGTCGATAGTGATATATGTGTCGTCAAAGTTTGCTACATAATTTTCGTAGGTTTCAACGCATGTCACACCTCGCCAAAATAATAAAGTACGATTAAGGCGGAAGCACGGGATGTGACACGATCAACAAGTGAATCACTGAGCATATGATTATCGCAAATATATATACTTAAGATGCCATAACTTTGTTTAAATCAAACGGTTACATATCATCGTGTCAACAAAACAATAATGTTCAAATATAACGAATATGACTAACATTTATGTCATATAAAAGAGATTCAATGTTTTTCAAAAGTAATGGTATCCTATCTTTGTGATGAGCGGGGTCCCAAAATGCATGCAAGTTCTTACATCGATGCTAATTCCCTGAAAAACATAGTTAAAACGTCAACAAAATTATTGAGTGAATCTACAGGTTTAAGACTCTATCATTAAACTGGTTTGTAAATCAATCGTTGCAAGCATAAACCTCTGCAATATTGTATAAAATCGGTTTGTATAAATCAAGTAGAAATCAAATAATGACGGTGATCCCCCGAAGACTAGCTAGGCCCTACGAGTTAAAGTGTCGACACCTAGGCCTATAACTAAACCACGACCTGTTTTGTATCTTTTTTTCCTAGGACCGGTTAAAAATGTGCTCCTCGTCTCAACACATTGTGAACAGTTAGCATAACTAACAAATGTGGGAGGGACGTCATCCCGATAGTACTATCCGTATATTCAGTGGCTAGCGTCATCAAGCTAATGGTTATAGTTTGTAAGCAAGAGAACTTCTATGCACTACAACTAGTTAACGTAGGCTCGCTGATACCCTCCTAAATATACATATTTTAGGTGACGATATTCCTCTAATTTTAGTGAGTTTGTGTAACAAATGGTGTATATGTGATACTTAATGCTTTTATATTTGTTACTCGTGCTAAAGATCAAAAGCGAAAGAGATTGGAGTGGAAAACAGGCTAAATTGGAACTAAAATAGAAGACATGCTGAAAATTGAAGTTCGCATCCTAGTTGCACCCTGGTCGCACCCTTGCGATGGGTGCCCAAATTTGGACAGAAGGTTTAGAAAGATTTAATGTATTGATCGCAGCCCTATTGCAGCCCTGTCGCACCTCTATCGCAGCCTTGTCGCAGTCCGGTCGCAGCCTAGTCACACCCTGTTGTCGCAGTCTGATCGCACCCTGCGATCAGGGTGCGATCTCCATCAGATCTGCTCCTTTAAAACCCGAAAATTAGGTTTTTAGGCATCTTTTTCACACCAAATCAAAAAGGCAGCTTAGGAGACTTCCAAGGCAAGTTGTTGGGCGATTTTGGGCGAGAAAGATCAAGAGATTCAAGGCTTTTACATGCTTTTAATTCAACACAAATTGGGTATTATTGTTCCTTACTTTAAATTTAAGAACATGATGTTTTGTTTCAATCACTTGATGTTATGTTTCTTTGTTAGAGTTATGGAGTAGTCTCCTTTGTATTTACTCAGACGTGGTGATTTCCCTTTGATTTGATGAAGTAATAAGTTGATTTGGTTGGTTGGTTGTTCATGAAGTTTATGTATTTTGACTTTTCAAAGGTTTGACTTTTCTTCCAAGCTAATTTTGACTAGTGAACTTTCTCAACATTAAAAGTGGAACCACTAAGTGTTAGGGGGTTTGTTAATTGTTATTTAGTGACAAATAATTATTACAAGAGTATAGAACTAGCAATTGTAATTGAAATTACTTGGTAATTTGAGTTAAACAATTAAATTAACCACCTAGTGGAGAACTCCTATTGTGTGGTTATAAAGTGAATGTTTTCAAGCTAAGTTGTCAACTCTAGGAATATTGGAGACCTCCATACTAGAGTTACAACACTTTAACGATTTCACAAGTTGAAATAAATACATAAATTAGCAAATAATCGGGGTTATTAAATAACTTAAGGAATTGGGAATACTAGAGAACTCTATACTAATTCACTTAAGTGTATAGAATTAAATCACCTTAAACTAGGAGTTTAATCTACTTAAACGCAACCAAGTCAACATTCGTGTATGTTTCGAGTGTGTAGTTGTAAGTAATTGGGAACAATGGAGAACTCCATACTAATCTTCCAATTCACACGAGTTTTATAACACGGCTTCATCATAACATTTGGGAAATCTAGTCTAAGCAAATACGTTTGTTATCATTGCATAGTTAGTTTACAATCTCACTTATTTGCTAGCTTTAATATTTGCTTGCTAGATTAGAATTTACTTTTATTTGCCATTTTAGAATATAAAAACAAACCAAATTTCTATTAACTAAGCATTAACGAAAGTCTAAGTAACGAAGCTCAATTCGCGCTCCCTGTGATCGATAACCCGGTCTTGCCTAAGCTATACTACCATACGATTGGTACACTTGCCAATTTCGTGTGTTAGCTAGCATCTAGGTTAAACCAAACTCCTTTAAAACCTAGTGTGTAGTTTCGTGCACATCACTCGCACAAAGATTCGTTGTCATGTTTTCAAGTATCGTATGAAAGTCATTCATATATTTTTCACCCTAGTTTAAAAGCATTAAAACAGTAAAATAGGGGCTGTGAACTCACCTTGTGAGTTGCATGAGTGCTAGCATTTAAAAGCGAATGTGTTTGCTCAAAATAGCCTCCTAGCACCCTAAACGCATGAGTTCGTTCGTATAAGTAGACGGATAACTGCCCATCTATTCTATTTGTTCACTCAACTAGTAGGATTATGTGTATATCGGTTTCAAAATTATGTACGACCCGTTCGTGATATTTTTAAAAGTAATATTTCTAAAAATATAGTATCCTCGTATCGTTTCATACTTATACTTATGTTTCTTGAGAACATAGCTATTTCGTTATCAACGCATACGTTAAATGTTTATCCTTTTAAAATGCGCATTATTTGTGAAAACGCACTTTTAAACCATGCAATTGATCTCGTTTTGTCTAAAACGTGTTGTTAAACAAGTTCCTTTATTTATCCAGGATATAAAACTATTATTCAAATGCTTTCATTTTTAGTCCCTCGGTTATATTTTACGTTTTGCACTTTTTTTGATAAAACACATTTTTAATGGTTTTCGTTTGTTCGTTTAAAATAATTATATATTATTTTTAAAACATGTTTATGAATGTTATATATATATATATACATATATATATATATATATATAACAATATGTTTATAAGTCATCACATATAGTTCGTGTTAGCGTTTTAATAGTTAAATACTTAAAAATCATTTTAATTCATTGTTCCTTTTTCTTAACAGGTTTCTGTCAGATTTTAACCTTCCGTGTGACGTCATTTTGACTGGTCAAATGGTTGTATTTTGTTATGAAATTTTTATCACATATCCTTAATTATATGTCTTAGGTTTAATTAAAAGTAAGATTCATTATTTTTGGATATGTGTAAGGGGTTCAAAATTATTTACTATTACACAAAGGTCCAACAGCTATTTTTCTGGATGGTCATTGGGAAAAACGTTTGTTGACTAACTTACACTCCTCCTCACGAAATGTGCCCATACTACTTTTAAACCTTAGACAAAATGTGACCTTTAGGAAAAAGAATCATGCCATTTGGATCTGTGAGAAAAAAGTTATGGTCTCACAAAGTAAGATCAAATTATGTCTCCTTAAGACATATTGGACACATGTTTTTATAAAATCAGCTTGGGGTATCAAAACTTGTCCAAATTGCATGAGACCACTTGGGTTGAAACCTAACTTCTTAAACTTAATTTTTGGCTTAAGAATCACTCAATTTGGTTATGTTATGTTCATGTTATGACGTCTTAACTTAGTCCAAAGATTCTGTCAGCTTTTGTGTTTTTCGTTTATGAGTTTGTTTAGTTGGTTTTTAACCGTTTAAAAGTTCAAATAAAAGTTTTAACATGTATTTAGTCTAGTTTTCATGTGAGTAGACATCTAGCATACAAATACATAAAATGTATATAATGGTGAGATCAAGAGGAGTTTTCCTTACAATGTTATCGATTGGAAAAGAAGAAAGAAAAGAAGAGAACTTGATCTTCAATCCAAATCTTCTAATAAACAGTTTTCTAGCTTTTTCCTTTGTGATTCTAAAGCTTGAGAGTATGAGACTTCCAAAGATCAAGGATGTGTTTATGAACTTAAGAAGTGTGTAATAATGGTTTAAAGGTAATGTAAAAGTGGTGGTTCGTGGTGGTAGTTTATGGTGGTTGTTTGAAGAAAGATGAGAGGATGATGATGATGAAAATGGGGATGGAAAGGGAAGAGGAAAAGGGAGAGAGTATGCAGATTTTTAGAGTGTGAATATGTCATTGTTCTTATTATTTAATGTGCTTTAGACTTGTGTTATATCAATCAACCTTAGCATGGTGAGAATGGGAGGATGCACGAGAGAAATGGTGGTGCAAAGGGGCCCCTAGGGCTGGTTTTTTCAAGGGTTAAGGGGGGCCCTTTTTGGTTTTGTTGGGTCTGCAGATGGCTAAGTGACAAATGAGAATTACTACTGCTGGTCAGATTACAACTGTTGAGTTAATGCTGTTTGAAGAAGAGTTTCTACTACTAGAACAAAGTTACTACTGATAGTGAAGTTACTACTGTCTGAAGAGATCAGAGTTTCTAGTACCGGAGTTTCTACTGTCTTCAGAGAGTTACAATTGGTAGTTAGTACTGCTTTAGATTTCTACTGGTAATGCATAGTTTCTACTGCCAGTGTAATAGTTAGTACTATCTATGTAATAGTTTCTACTGTTTATGTAGTTACTATTATTTATGTAAATCGATTAGTATTACTACTGTTTATGTAGTATGCTTAGGTGTATAGTACTTTTGTCCATATGTAATAAAATCTGTACGATAAAGATTCTGGTCTCCACGACATTCCCTGTCTCCACAAATATAGAAATTTGTACAGGACTCTATATCATATAAATAGAGATCCTTAGAAACCTTTTTAGGTTAACTTTTCTTTTAGCTCAAGAGTTGATTAGTTTAGATATTTAGGCCATTAGGTTAATCTAGGTTAATTAGTTGTGTAGTATGTGATTAGGGCTAATTAAAGGTAATTAGGGTAAATTAAATGTATTAGGACATTTTAGTTAATTTGATATTATTCGAATGTTTGTCGTTACCTCGTTTAATAAATCATGTATGCTTAGTTTTAGTTGTACGTATTTAAAGTATATGAGTGTTAATTATGATGGGCTTTCTATTCCCTTACTAGATTAACATACAATGCGGAAATAACAATTAATCTAGGGTATGAAGGAAACTAAACCCTAAATGGTCTTAACTTAATAATAATAAGCAACAAAACTAAATAAATAGATAAATAAGAAAAACACTAGCCTTTGAAACAAACGAATTTCTCACACGCAGACCACCTTAGCAGACATTCTTGACTTGTAGGCGAGTACTCAAACCAGAATACCTCTAATGGCTAACACCCACGAACCAAAGAGAAAATTCCAACTCCTAAGCTCCCGAATATAATCGAGTAAACTCTTACAAGGAGTAGGAATGAGAAAGAGAGAATTGTATATTTTGAAGCCATGAGATGTCCTCTATTTATATAGGGAGAGGGAAGCTAGGGTTTATATCATTGGCCGATGTGGGACAACCTGATTTCGTCCTCCAACCGCCGGTTGGATTATCCAGCCGGCGGTTGGGCTTGCTTTCTGCCCCAAGTATCCGAGCCACGACCCGCGTGCTCCACCGCCTTACATTTTGGACTCCAGCCACCGGTTGAACTTTCCAACCGGCGGTTGGATTTGGTTTCCAGAATTTTCTTTCATTTCTTTTAGTTTCTAATTAATTCATCAACTATGATAATTAATAAACCAAATAATTAACCATAATATTAATTTCAATTAATATTATCTCTCATTTATTTCTCTTTAACTGTTCGTTGAGGGCGACCCAAAAAGGACTCTACTTTTAAGGATATACTTACCAATTAGTTATGACTTGGACACTATATCCAACAAATTAAGCGTACATAATCGTTATGCTCATATCACTAACATAACAATATAATGTTAAAAACTACTATTTCTTATCAAATAGCTTCGAGTTATTTTCTGAAAGATTATTAGCAACATTCGTAATCATCGGATCATTCCGATAGTTTCGCGAAATTCTTAGAAATTGCGTATGTGTAATGCATCGTGCATTAAATCGTGTGCATCAGAAATATGCATCGTGAGCTCGTGCTAGACTTATCTCAGTTAAGTCAAGTTACTTTCAATTATGAGGGAATTAACGTAAGAATGCATGATTAGGGTGTACAAAGTTTTACCTGATTTCGAGGGGTGTCATAGCGCAGCTGTGGAAAAATAATTGTTGCGAGTTCGTTAACCGTTGGATCATCGTCATTTTTGGATAAGGGGTTCAAGACACAATGAACTACATTGTTGCCTAATGTTGTAGTGATCAGAGGTTCAGATAGGGAGATATGAATTTTCGAAGTTGCTGCTATTTTGAAGGGGTTTTTGCACAAACTTTCGATTTAGAGGAGAACTGTCGAGTTGATGATGTTGCAGATTTGATGAAGTGGATGATGTGAGGTTCAAAGATGATGAGGCTTGGTGGAGTATGTTGATGATGAAGGGTTCCTTGTGTCGAAAGTCTTCCTAACAATGAGGTTGTTGGGCGGTATGGCCCGTTAGAGAGTAAGTGGCAGTACAAGATGAAGATGACACCAATTATCGTTGAAGATGAGATCCACGTCATTGAGGGTGCTTTAGATTATTTGAATCAAGGAAGAATCTTCTGGGATATGATTCAATTTCCTAAAATACAAAGATTTGAGAATCGGATTATCTTGGATAACAAGATACTTGGAGAACAAGTTTTGTTCCTATATAAATTGGAGTCTATGGTTAGAGATTTTGGTGAGAAAGTTGAGAGAAAAAGAGAGTTTATGAGATTCGTCTCCCCCTATTCCGTATCATGGTCTCGGTGATTCAATAACGATCGCGTGAATTTCGTTATTGTAATCTACCGGTGAGAGAGGTGTGAGGATACATGAGAATATTTAAGAGTGTTGAGAGAAGCGTCCATTCTTGTAATATTGTTCGTAGTAGTGGAATTTTAAATGGCCGCTGGTCCCGTGATTTTTATTATCACTTGACAGATTTTTTCGCAAAATATCGTGTTTTATGCGTTTTTCTGTTTTGCGCATATATTATTGACTTATACATGGTTGTATGTTTCTTGATGTGACGGTAATCGATCCTAACAAGTCGTTAAAAACGGGGTCGAACCCAACATAGATTTGTCAGGATTTTTGTTTTAATCAATTCTCAGAATTGTAACGGTTGCTCCGGACTTGGCCTAAATTAAAGTTTCTAAATTACCAGGGACTTGTTTCTGTAGATAGATAGTTGCTTCCAATGCAACCCTCTTGGACATTACTTTTTTGGCCAGTTGAATTCAGAAATCAATTAATGCCCGCATTTTTCATGTTGTTCTAATCGTCGAGAACTGGAGTTCCAAGTGTATTTTTGCTTATCTAAAATTTAATGAAACTTATGCTAGAAACTATCCTTTGGGTACGTGTTGCAGCATGTCAGTACACTGATGCTCCAATGTTCTGAATTTTACTATGAGCATCAGTAAGCATGCGATCCCCTATTCTCTTTTCATATGCATCATGTTCTTATGAGCATCACTAAGCATGCGATCCCCTATTCTCTTTTCATATGGAATTACACTAGCATTATGTTAGATAATTAGGGTTTTGATCGCTTGGATTTCTGAGAGTCGTGATACACTTTCAAATTAACGTATTTCGATGGTACAATCGAAATCTCAATCGGATAAAACTCAGAATTTTAATGAACAGAGAATACGTTTTCTGATTATGAAAAATGTACCAACCAAATGACCAACAAACGGGATTTTATGTATGAACAGGAAACTGCCATTTCAGCAGTTGATTTAGCCACCAAACCGGGTTTTAAACCGGGTTTTTATTTTAAATTAGGTTTTCCAATGCCATCTCGACCCCAGCCAGGGGCTCTGCCCCTTGGACCCCGCCACTGAGGGCGCTGCCCCCGGAACCCCGTTGTTTAGGTGCTTCGCCGCTAAACAATCAAAATAAATTAATCACATTACACTTAAATCATATTGGTGATACAAATCACCAACACATTATTTTTTGGTTCTTTTGTGAATCTAGCTTTTAGCGCTGCTTTACCTCGCAGAGCTATCAAATAAATGAAAGAGGAAAACTATTTAAGTTCTATCAATCACCATTAGGAATAAATGTCCACATTTTTAGTAACAAATGGATTAAAAGATTAAAAGAGCATTTACTTAGACTTGTTGCTATAGCATTGATTGCTTATTAAAATCGTTTATGATTATCGTTGATAACTAGTGACACTTTTATCGAGTCTTATAGTGTAACACCCACGTCCCAACAGTGAGACGGAAGGTCACATTTATTGTTATATCATAAAGTACTAATAAATTCTTGTAATAATAATGACAATGTCTATTAAATGATAATCTAAATAAAAGTCCAACTAAAATAAATGATGGTCTCTATGGCAAGGCCAAGTCTTGAAGCTCTCGCACTCATCCCATGTTACCCTGATTACCTGCCGCATGAGAAAAGAAAATGCGACTGAGCTAATTGCTCAGTGCGCGGATGGTTGACAGAAATAAACAATAATAATATCTCAATGAATGAATGAAACGAAATATATAACTTAATTTTCCAAAGTCACCCTTTGAGTAACACCACCAATCACCGGAGTAAACAAATGAAATAAAGGCTGAGGCAACGAGGGGTTGTGTTATTTTATACCGAGTACTCTACAAAACAAAATATCCAAACTGTACAACACCGGTGCCAAATAATATCATTTCCCTCAATATATCATATTAATCATATCGCAATAACACACTGGTCGCGACTCCAGGTGTATCCCTAATCGGAAGGTGTGTATGGCACTACACCACATGACCGCTCTACACATAACATAACATAACATAGCATAGCCTAGGATGCATCCATACGCCTCCCAAATAATCCAAAAGCTCTTCCGTGAGCACAAATTAAAAGCTCTCCCACGAGCATATACACATAAATCATATAATATCAACAAAGGGGAGACGTCGTGGACTAATCCCACCGCCGCGGATAGTGCGACGTCATTGGTGCCGCAATGACGCCCATGTGGTACCTCCATAGGTAGTTGACTCGGTATACCTACCTCCTGTTTACAAAACTCTAGGGTTTTATGAGCGCACAGTGAACATATAAACCAACCACACACCAGAGTATGTCCACCTTGCATATGGAACCTAAATCAAATGAATCAAGATAGCTCGCAAAGAAATGAATTCACTAAGTATTTCCAAAATCATTTTCACGCAAAGTTTCTCAAAAGTTTCCCCAATATATCAAATCTCATATTTCAATTCAGCTCAAATAGATATTTAAGAACGCGCAAGTATTTTCACAATGAATAGCAAAAGGAATTACAAGATAATCAAATAGACCGCAAGGATAACAAACGAAACATGTCAAGATAACGCTGAAAGAAAAGTACGGACATCCGTACCTGAATAAATGTCTAAAGCTCTCAAAGTCCAAAAAATACTCCACAATCTTTTGCAAACTCTACATAAGGTCATTTAACCAAATTTGACTCTTGTTGTAAATGTTATAGTAATTGTCATCTAAATATCCAAAGTCCCCTTTATAATGATTTATATACTTATATCTTTTAAAAATTAACTTAATGAATGAACAATGTTTCCGAACATCTCTAACCATTAATTGGCTTGTTTCCGTCGTAGTGTCAAATTGAAATTTTAGAAGTCATTAATTAATTTCAGCAAGATACAATTACTTTAGGGGGCAAGCAGTAACTATAGTATTTTATTTATTCATTTTGTAACACTATACATAGTCCAGGGGTTGAAAATGTAAATTAGAAATTTCCCATTACCAAAACATCTTCTTCATTTGCACATACAGAAACCAAAAAAATATTACAAATATTTTTAGTTCATTCGATTAAACTAAGTTTCCACAAAGTGATTATATAATTTGATAATCTAAACATATAACAATGTATTAATATGAGTTTCCAGTACCGATTTATTAAAACAATGTATTTTAAGATTCAAAAATTCCCGATATCATAAACGAAAATGGTAGTTTTAAACAAAGATTTTAAGTATCGGGTGAGGTTCAAATGAGAATGGTAAAAGTGTTGAGAATAGGGGAACCAAAAGGAATGCGCCACGGATCACAAAACCTATTTTCCCTCATCTTTTTAAGAACTAAATATCTCACAAACGACATGTCAAAAATTATAAAAATTGCACCATAAAATTCAGCGTTTTCTCCTCTTTAATTTAAGATCTGACAAGCTATACATTCGAAAAGTTTTTTTTTTTTTTGTAAGTTTTACAAATTAGTAACATATATGTTAGTGTTGCGTTTAAAGTTTAGAGTTTAGGGTTTAGGGGTTAGGGTTTGGGGTTTAGGATGACCCGAAACCCTAAACCCTAAACCCCTGTGACACTCGACAAATTAGGACAATTATTTGAGCTTAACAATAGTGTAATTACATGTATTTAGATATATATTAGGCAAAGTACTTGTAACTACTTGTATATATGTATATACACTTACGTAATTATTTGCAATTACGCGAAACGAACGGACTGAGTCCGACAATCTATACGGCATTGGTGATAACTTTTCATAAATAATGTAAACCTATTTTATAAATTAAATGATAATTATTTACCCTATATTATTGTTATTAAATAATAACATACGAAAAACCTAGACGTTTTGCTTAAAACGTAATAAACGCAACGAAAACGCGCGAATCGAATTCGGCAACCAAACAAAGGTCAATAAATATTTTTATTAAATCAAAATAAAGTATTTTAATTATACTTCAATCGAAAAATAACCCAATCCAATCGTTAGTTAAAAACAACTCAAAGAAACGTTAGGCGATTTAACGATTTAACACGAAAAACGGGTAAACGATCACAGCACGCAACACAGTCTGGAAATCAAAAATTAAATCACACACCCACCAAGGTGGGCCCCACCTGGCCGCCCCCCCCCTCCATGTGCACCCTCCTTTCATGAAATTCCACTCATTACTTCCTTCTCCCAAAACCCATTCACTCTTCATGCAAAGCCTACTATTTTTCACTCCAACTCTTCCATCTTTCTCTCTAACTTCTCTCTAGAATTCACATCCCCTCTCTCTCTAAAAATCTGCACCAAACACACCTAAATTCATCAAGAAATCCTACCAAAAACTTTCATCATCTTGCAAGGAAGTTCAAGATTTTTGCATGGATTCAAGCTCTACAACACCTCCTCCTTTCCTTCTTCTATTCTCATTGTAAGAAAAATTATTCTACCTCTAAAATACTTGAATAACATGTTAAAATGTTCACTCAAAAGATTCATGTCCAAAAACCATGTCAAAAACGTTTTTCATCATCAACAACTTACAAAAATACAACATGCATTTTCTGTCCAGAAAATACTCCGAAATTCACCTGAGTGTTTTTCACACAAAATTTAATGAAAACGTATGATTCAAAAGAGAAAACTTAAGTTCAAGAAGTTAGCTTTCATTTCCAACTGGTTTCATAATTTTTGGAGTTCGTTTGATACCCGAAATGATTTTTACAAAACATGTATACGGGCTGTCCAAAAACTCAGAAAATTCACCTTTCTTGTTTTAATCATAACTCGAGATATACACCTCCAAATGACATGAAACCACCGCCAAAAGTTCAAAAATTTTGTTAGGTACAAATGTCGTTTAGATAACTTTCTCTGAAAATGTGTATATATTTCCCAGAAATTAGATTTTTTTGCATGTGTCCAGATTGGTCAATTTTGGATCTCAGAGGACAAACATAATATTTAAAAATACTTAGACTTGCCTAAAACTTCTAGAAAAATTACTGAAAGTAGTCAAGATATAGGGGAACCTCTGTGATTTTTCTTGTATTTTATTTCGGACTTATGATTTTCGAAATCGAGCCAACAAAAATGTATATTTTCTGGAAATATAAAAGGTGGACTGATTTTGCACAAAAATAAAAACCGACACTTGTGAACTTACTAAAAATGGAAGAACTAAATTTTTACAACCCTTAAACATATTTAAGAGTCATGTAAAAGTTTCGGGTCAAACCGAGCACATTTGACCACTTTCCCGAACTTGAAAAACAAAGCAGAACCTGCGACACTAACCTCTGTGTCGCTTAACATAATTAATCAAATTTATGTTTTCCCAAAATGTCACCAACGGGTCGTACATGTTTTCAAAACACAAATGATAACGAAACAATTGGACATTTCTAGTTGAGTGAACTAGCATAGGTGGACATTAACCCTCCACCTACACGAATGAGATAAGTGGACATTGACAACCCACTTACACGTATAATATATAAGTGGACATTGACACACCACTTACACACAACCTTATGCGTTTAGGGCACTAGAAGATTGCATTATGGGACACAGACACCCGCTATTTGTTATCTGCTTGCTAATTGTAATACTTGCTTGCTAAACCCCGGGTGAGTCTTACAGCCCCATTTTTACTTTTACTGTTTTATATACTTTGGGGTGAGATACAAATGCTTAACTGTTTTTCATGAACACAAGTACTCGATTATTTTTACAAGATTGTATGAGTTGTTTTTAATCCATTAAAAGTCCTCAACACACATGGTTCGTTAACTGCGAATGCGCGAGTGCTAGAGAATAGATCTATTATGGGAATGACACCCCCGTCCGGGTTACTAGCTATAACCAAGTTAAAAACGGGCACTCTAGTATTTGTCATAAAGGTGTTTCGGATTAGACACCTTCGGGAGGCACAAAACGGGTTAGGCTTCGAACCGTGGGCTCATGACAATTTCGGAAACATTAATTTGTTTACTTTATTTGTTTGATTGCAAATCACGAATAAATCTTGTGTTTCATAACTATGTTTTTACTGTTAAACCTGTGAGATTCACCAACCTTTTGGTTGACCCTTTTAGCTTTGTATTCTCAGGTACTCAACAACAGTAGGATTGCCTACAGGATTGCTAGCTACATCGAGTTGCATGCATTATACGTATATGAAGATGTTCATATATTATTTTTGAAATATTTCGTTATGTACTAGAATCTTCAGGATATTATTTCGCAAACTCGAGGCTAAAGTAAACTTTTAAAGTATTTCAATGTAACTACTTTTGTACTATTTTATAAACGTCTCATATAGAGTCGTTCGCTTTTACCCTTGTGTTGTGATTACTTCATTAGTCACGCCCCGACCCGAATCGCTTCCGCTGTACAAATTCGGGGGTGTGGCAACCCCAAATCCTAAACCCTAACCCCTAAACTCTAAACCCTAAACCCTAAACCTTGTTAAACCCTAACCGCAAATCAAATGTACAATTAATCAGTAACACATGTGTTACTGCATTGTAAAACTCACCAAAAAATGAAGAAAAAAAACTCATCGAAAGTATAGCTTGTGACATCTTAAATCGAAGAGGAGAAAATGCTGAATTTTATGGTGCAATTTTTATAATTTTTCGACTTGTCGTTTGTGAGATATGTAGTTTTTAAAAAG
Organism: Gnaphalium uliginosum; assembly: GCA_963930675.1. Lineage (NCBI taxonomy): Eukaryota > Viridiplantae > Streptophyta > Magnoliopsida > Asterales > Asteraceae > Gnaphalium > Gnaphalium uliginosum. The sequence continues at coordinate 46,102,279 of OZ005685.1, read as the reverse complement.
ATGGGGGAAATGAGTATTTGATGAAAATGAGTGGTTGAGATTGATTCCTCTATTCTCACACAAAGTTGTTGTACTCATTTGAACTCTACTCCAAATATATAATCATTAATAAAAACTAATGATTCAATTACAATAGGTAGTACAAGATTAAATATGTTTATGGTTCAAGAATTACCTCCAAAACAAGATTGAATCCAACCGAACTAAAAAACGTAACAGTTTATATGTTCGTTTCAACCCCCGGTGGCCTCTATCGCTATGCTACGTTTCTCTCAACTAGCTTTCTCAATTCTTCTTTGTTGGTGTATGTGTGTTTACGGTGAATGAGTAATTTTCTCAATATTGAAGTCGCTATATAATGCGGAGATTTAACCGAGAATTTTAATGCGTGCCGAAGGAAAAGGGATTTGGAGTTATCGAATATATCATGTTTGACCAAGTTTTTCAATTCATTTGCTAAGTGGGCACCAACATGAACTTAATTACCAATTATTTCAACTCATAGTAATTATACCATAAATAAATAAATATTCCATACTTATCGTATTTCGTATTTACGTATCTATTTATATAATTTATAAAATAGTTGGGGTTATTATAACATATCCCCTAAAAATGATTTCGTCCTCGAAATCAACAAAAATGAAAATATGATTATTTCAGTTTCTCTCTCGGTTATTATATATAGCCTATTAATTATTAGATTCCAATTAACTATCGTTAACCTTGTTCAACCTAACCAATTAACTAACCAGTTACTTATGAATTACAACTTAAATTAGTTTTACTGTCGTAGAACCTAAGCTATAATGTGCTCCTCATATAACCACACGATTATCAAGTTACAATTATAATTCTAACACCAACCAATATGTCTATTAGTTGTCTAAACTATTTGATTAAGCCAAACAACCTAACATAAGTTACCAATAACAATCAATAGTCGTTAATAAACCAATAACTCACGTGCAAGAATTGAATAATCAAACTTAAATAAAAATGAATCTTTGATTAAGCATACTTCAAAGTGATTAACAATCGGATAAAACCGAATGATTAACAATCTAATATTAGTGTTCACATCATCTAAGTGAATACAAAGAAAGATTAGCCCGTGATATGGGTGAAAAACATCAAAGAAACACTCAAATAATAATAATTCATAGTTTTGTTCGAAGTATAAATCAAACCGATGATTCTAATGTTTGGTGATGTTATGATCTTCAATCATTGAGTTGCAACGGTAGACAAGTGAAGAACAAGCCTTTGAAGGTCTCCAAATCGCCTAAAGTCGTTCCAAGTAAAGGCCAACCCTAAAAAAGGGTTTAAAAATCGTATTTATAGGTATCAGGTCGGTGCAGATTTCTTCGGGCAAAATCCTTCATCGCTTGGCGACGCAAAGTCTTGTATAATGTCTCGCCTCGCGAAAACAGTCATAGCATTTCGAAGTTCCACTTTCTCAGCTTTTCATCAATTTTCTCTAAAACCTTATTTTCTTTTTCATTCCTTCTCGTATCCAACTATATCAACCTAAAATAAATTCAAAGTATAATAATTATCGATTGTTCATGAAGTCAACATCAATTATAACGAAAATGACTTGATATTGCAAATAAAAGTATGTATAAAATGTGCAACATCAAAATCCCCTTAACTTCAGCTTTGCTTGTCCTCAAGCAAATTATCAATTTAAAAACTCTAAATGTAACATCCGAAATCTCAAAAATTTTAAAGTTTATTTAATTGATTTCTGTTATACGACACTAGGTTAGTGTCGCAGGTAGCGACACAGAGCCCAGTGCGACACAAGGCTAGTGTCGTAGGAAGCTGGGTAATGACGGTTTGCAAGGGTTAAATGTGTAATTTGAGGCAACAAAATGGGGTTAAACCCCACTCCCTGTTCCAAAACCTTCCAGAAAATACAGAGAAAATAGAGATATTGTGTGTGTGAGTTTTTGATGTTTTAGAGAGAGAAAGCAAAAGAAAGGTTAAGTTTTGCTAAGGAAATTGATTATTGAAAGTGCTCTCTTGAAATTCTAGGCATCTCAGGTAAGAATTTGAGTTTCTTTTTATCTTTGAAGGTGTTATTAGGTTGAAATGATGAGTATTGAAATGTTAAAGTTGTGAGTAAAAAGGGGTGTGTTTTTAAGAAGTAAAATTGGACGAAATATTGAGTAAAACATATGTTAGAATCATAAACAAAGTCTTGGGGTGAATTAGAGGTTCAAAGAAGTACCTAGAAACTTGTAATTATTCAAGACATACTGCTATCCTGCTCGATATTGCGACACTAAGCTAGTGTCGCAGCTAGTGTCGCAGTGGGGGTGTCGCGAATTAAAATTGTTGCTTTAGCGACACAAAGGATTAATGTCGTAGCTTGTGTCGCTAGTTTTCACTGCTAATTAATATTGTTGCTATAGCGACACTAAGAGCTAGTGTCGCAGGTTGTGTCGCAATAATGTGTTGTGCGACACTATATTAGTGTCGCCATGATGAGTAGCGACACTAAGGGGTAGTGTCGCAGGGGTGGAATTAATATTTTAATAATATTTATAAACAGAGTTAATTACATACGGTCGCCTCGACAGGTATTTCGGGTAGCAATTCATAAATATCTGAACGTCATTCTCGAGGTAAGTAACAGGAAAGTAAAAAGTTTAATTATTTAATTTAAAACAATATAATTGCATTACGTGATTTTCTTGAGATGACAATTACTTAGATCATGTGTGTGGTTAAGTAATTGTTATCTTGAGTAATAAATGAGTATCTAAATGAGTATGTCAATTGTCTGAGTAAACAATTGTGCTAATGAGTATAAATGAGTATGCCAATTGCTGAGTGAACAATTGTGTCACTGAGTGTATAATAATTGTTGTGTGTGCCAATCTATTGAGTGAATGATTGAGCACTTATTTGTTAAGGCTTGAGATGCCTGGCTTGAGTAGCCCTTGAGAATATAATAAACTTAAAAGAGATAGGCTTGAGGAGCCATGTGGAATCACTGAGATGTGATAACAAGAAATGATGTTGAATTAATTTACATTTCCTTTACTTACTAAGTGTTGAGCTTACGTATGTTGTGTGTTGTGTTGATAGGTACATCCAAAGGGATTAAAGGTGGGAGTACGGGCAAGCGACCCGAGGACTGCTAGTGATGGAGCTTACTATATGTGTATAGTGAGTTAAGTTATCTCATAGATCATGTTCTGGAAAAGTAAAGCTTTTGAGAAAGCTAAACAGTTTGTGTAAACAATATATATATATATATATATATATATATATATATATATATATATGATTTGTTAAATAATGTTGATCGTTTTGTTGAATATAATATATGAAGTGTTCATTGATATAAGATAAAAAAAAAAAAAAAATTTGGGACGTTTCACTAAACTACTCCTCCGGTGACATTATCAAATCATGTTCAGAATTTAAAATGGTATAAAAAAATGATTACCTAAATAATCAATTCATTATACAAGTCTAATTAAAAATACCTAAGATGTTTGACAATACACATTTGATTTTCAAGCCTGAAAGTACGACTTAGTACCTCACAATAAAGTAAAGTGTTTAATTCACTCAAACTCTCAATCTAATCTTGCTATCGGGTAGGGAATGAAATAACACTCAATAAACCTAGTCGTGATACAATATCGTCATAGGCTTGCAATAAAAATCGTCACCGACATGGCATAAGCACCAAATGCAGTATCAAATGAGGATTTTTTTCATGGGTTGTAATGTAAGGCTTGATGTATAATGGGTATGTTAGACACAAGATATAAATTGATTTAGGGGTTTACTTTTTCTTAAATGTAATTGGTATGGAGAAAAAGAGAGGACTTGGCTGAATTGCGGTATCAAAATTTGTAATTATTGATATATTGCAAGAAGTGTATTGTTATATTGCAACTTGCTCACGTATATCGAGTGTTTGAGCGAATTGAAGGTCATTGGTTAAAAAAGAAAATGGAGACCACGACTTGTAATGATAAATGGAAAATGGTCACCGAATTTGTTTTTCTCTTTTACAAGTTGGGTTTGAACCCAGAAACCTAGATACACTCCTAAATCTAAAAGAGATAAAACTTAATTCTCATTGACATTCCATTTCATTACTCTATTTCATATATGTCACAAACTTACAATATAGTGATATCGTGATAATAAATATAAATATAAATATTAATAATTAATAAAGTTGAATACTAGATAATAGTGGGAGATCTGACGACGTAGCCACACTTGTATCGAGTTTGACAAATAAAAAAATAAAGTTGACTTATGGAAATTAAGAAGGAATCAACGAAGGCGTATAAAGCGAGTCCAGTTGCCCCCTGCTCTGGTGTGGCGCCTCCTTATATAATCTCCTCGCATACGATTAAATATTATAGATTATACACTTATCTACCACAAAGATTTATATGAACATAAATATATATGGGGAAGATAAATTTGTTGATAATTTTGGTGTAGTTAGGAATTTGCTTGGATCAAATGGTATTACAAGTTAAGTTATATATAAACATATATTAATAATAGTAAAGACCAATTGAGCATGCCTCAAGTGGTACTGTCATTACAAATGTTCAGATCCCACATGTGTACCGACATGTCAGATGTTCGAATTCGTTCCTCAGCATATGTGGGTGGAGCGGACGCGTACAATTGACATATGACACGTGGTGAGGGGTACCCTCCAAATTAATTTTTTTTTTTTTTTTTTTTTTTTTGTATTAATAAGAGTAAAGTAATATTATACGTGCCTAAATCATACAATGAATAACATCATATATTAATTTAAGTTTCTTGTAAATAGTTCATTAGGTGTTTCCTTTAGAGCCTTATTACTTTAAAAATAAGAAATAATAAAATTACCGAGCTAGTTTGGAAGAGACGAATCTACCTTGGCTAAATTAAACAACATATATAAAATTTACAAAGTTCCGATTGATGCACATGGTTTTGGGTCAAAAAATATATATACCATTTTGGTTGTCCAAAATGTCAAACAATTACAACCATAAAAAGGTAAATGATCGACATATCAGAAAAAAAAAAAAAATCACATAACAAGATCCACACCTTAATTAACTTTTGATAACTAAATTGGCAATTAGTTTATATGCCAAAGACTATATATATATATATATATATATATATATATATATATATATATGAGTGAGATTTAAATGAGAATGAATTTTTTTGAAAGAATAGAGGAACCAATGGAAATGCGTTACGCGTTACAAAACCCACCTCGTCACGTTTTTAAACATTTAATATCTTAAGAATGACTCATTGAAAAATTATAAAAATTGCACCATAAAAATCAGTATTTTTTTCCTTCGATTAGACGTCTCGCATGATATACTTTCGACGACTTTTTTTTAATGATTGTACAATATTAGTAACACATGTGGTATTTGTTGGTAACATATGTGTTACCTGCTGGTATCACATGTGTTACCTGCTGGTAACACATGTGTTACTCGTTTACAAAACTCAACGAAAACGAAAAAATAAAGTTGTCGAAAGTATACCTTGTGAAATCTCTAATCGAAGAGAAAAAAACGTTGATTTTTATGGTGCAATTTTTATGATTTTTCGAAATACCGTTTGGGAGATATTTAATTTTTAAAACCGTGGAGAAAGTGAGTTTTGTAACACGTGGCGCGTTCTTATTGGTTCTTCCATTCTCACAGAAAGTTGTTGTACCCATTTGAACCTCACTCATATTATTAACAAACAAAAGTTAAAAACCACAAAATGCACGTTAAATTATGAAACATATGAAATGTTCACATGTGCACAGACCATATGTGCACATGTGAACGAAAAAAATAAATTTGATTTTAAAGCGCATTTTGAGGTTTTTTCAAACTATTTTGTTTTGAACTTTAATCTGCATCAATGTTCATATGTGATTGAATCAATAAACATGTTAAAATCCCTATAATTTAAAAGTTCTCGCAGTGTTGTACCTTTTTGTGGTTCTCATTTGAACCTTTGGTGTTATATATATATATATATATATATATATATATATATATATATATATATATATATATATACACCTTTAAAGTTAATTTTATTTTATTTTCTATTATATATATACGTAAGCATTAATTAACTTGTTTAATAAAAGCAAATTCCTTTATATATAGGTTTAATTTCCAACGATCCGATCCATCTCCCACTCCATCCACATTATATATATCATCAATCAGAGAATGACGCCATGGAGGAAATCAATTGTAATTTTCGCAGTGTTATCGTTGGTTATTGGTCTTGAGGTTAATAGTAGTCATCCGATGAAGAATGCGTATGCAACGATGATGTATATGGGAACTCCAAGAGATTACGAGTTCTATGTCGCTATTCGGGTCATGCTTAGATCTCTCTCCATCAAGTTTCGGGTCCATGCCGATCTCGTAGTCATTGCCTCTGTCGACGTTCCTCTTCACTGGATTAAAATTCTGTACGTACTATACACTAATTAATTACTATTATGTTCGTGTCTTCAATATTTTTAGTAATATTTTTTACCACGTCAACAAAAACGTAGAAACAGTTGGTCGGTAATGTAACTCGGCGTGGGATGCACGATTACTATCCACGCTCACTATTTTATGCATGTGATGCGATTATATATATTCAGAAGACATCATGACTCACCGTCGACCAGGTTTCTTTTTTAAATAAATGGATCGACTTTTTTATTAAAAAAAATGCTAAGTTGTGGTTATCATGTGAAACTTATGATATTTTCTTTAAACTTATTATAAACATAATTACTTGTTTACTCTTTTATTCGATCGATCAGCGCGTGTCATGACGACATGTCCTTATTTAATGGGAAGTGATTTATAAATCACCCTTATTTAATGTTTTATTCAATTTGTGATGAATAGATATACAAACTTTGATTACCTTACTCAACAGAAATAAATAAAGATAAATGATACATACATCTACAAAATGTTTATAAAAGTTATTCACAAAATAATGTGTTTCAATAAAATGAAACAAATAAAGAAAAAGAATTAGAAGAAACGACTAAATTTAATTGTTACATGTCATGTGACACATCAATTTGCCAACAGCTTTAACACATTCTCTTGTGGATGTTTGTATCACTTCTTTAAAATAAAATTACTTTATTATTTTGCGTGAATGGGTCATTGTTGATTTATTTCTCCTCCCCAAACAATCGATAGGCATGCGACATGTACAATTTATTAATGTTAAGAGTTTATGAGATAGATTGTCAACATACTTTAATTTTATTAACCGGTTATCTGCTTCTCCAGAAACTTGATTATTTTGGCTTCTTTAATTTATTGATTATATGACTTATTACTTATTCAGATTTGGATGGAATTCAATTTTCAGTTTTTTTTGTTTGTTGTTTGTATCGTGTTGATGAAAAGAAATCGATACGTGATCCACAAACTCTCTCTTGAAAAAGGCCCTCTGCGGTCCAACCCCTGCATGCTATATGGGAATAGGCCCCCAATGCCCCATGGACATTCTAAACTCTGCTCCAGTCGAGTGCTCCTCAATATAAGAAAAAACAACTTGAGTTGATCGTCATAGCATTTCTGAATTACCAATTATTATTTAGTCTTGCTTATTTTATTTTAACTTTACTTTCTGAAATGCAGATTGAGTAATTCTCAAACTTTTATAATTTTTATTTGTGAACTTTAAATATTGAAATTTTTAATTATAATTGTTGAAGTTTATTTGGGTTAGTAGACATGTAAGGTATCAAAGTTTCACAAAATGTTCAATTTATAGTAAAATCTAATTTTTTTGACAAAAAAAAAACCTTAACCTTTAAAACCGTCGAATATGTGGGAAATGAAACCGATTATCAACAGGTAACAAGTTACATGATTCATCATTTTCAATGATTTTATAAACTTTAGTTATCTTTAAACACATTAGTTAACGATTTTATTATTTTTTACTGAATTGAACATTTTGTAAAATTTTGATGTTCTTCTCGTCTATTGATCCATTTATAACCCACTTATTACTATAATATGGCTTTATAAGTTTAATTTCAAAAAGTAGTTTCTGAGTTATTTTGTCTTCAAAGACGGTAGTATCTATTTTAGTAAATTGGTAAAGATAACTTGTTGATTTATTTTATCGTTAGGTTGGTCTCTGATCCTAAATTTTAAGTTAATTATTTAAGACATTTGTGAACCTATTTTTCTCGATCCGCCATAGTATACATACACACATTTGTATAAAGTGGAGACTTAAAACATAACATATTGGTCGATAAAATATCATCTTAGCGTTATGTCAAATGCGCTTTAATCATACTAATGATATATATGTTGTTAATTATAACAGGGAGGAGGAAGACGGGGCAAAGGTTGTGAGAGTTGAGAACCTAAACAACCCATACATAACTGATGCGAACCACAATAGATTCAAATTAACCCTAAACAAGCTCTATGCATGGAGCTTAGTCGAATACGATAGGGTTATCATGCTTGACGCCGATAATCTTTTCCTTCATAATACAGATGAATTGTTTCAATGTGGCCATTTCTGTGCAGTCTTCATCAACCCGTGCATATTTCATACAGGCCTATTTGTGTTGCAGGTGAGCAATATAGATAAATTAAAAATGGTCAAGCAGGAGGAGCTTAACAATGTATTAAGGGGCGAAGCTTGATTGTTTTGCTTCACAGCTTACGAAATACAATGAAGCTATTAAACTTCACTCCTTCATAAATTTGTGTGACGTAAATAAAAAACAAAGATTCACTTCTTCATAAACTAGTGTGAAGCAAAACAAAATTAAGGTTCATTGCTATGAACCTAAACCGAAAGTATTTTCACCGTTTTATAACTCTTTTTTTCTTATGAAAATAATGGATTAGAAAAACGGTAAAAATACATCTGAGCTGTCGATTTGAGATCTACGGTATATATCATGCAATGACATTTTGGTAATTATTAGGAACTTTCACTTTTCATCATCTTTATTTTCTTCCTTCATATAAGTTTTTGAGTGATGAAGTATAAGTAATGCTATATAGGCCTAATTACATAAATCTAAAAGTAAACATACTTTTCTCATTGGTTGAATTTTTTCTCTCTCTTAATCTCATTCAACCAATTTTTCACATTTATCAATCAAATTTTTAAACCTATATATAGGTTTACAAGTTTAGGTCTACAAATCATTTTTCATGAAGTATCATTAATTTTGATTCACGAGAGTTTTTTAAGAGGTGAAACTTTTTTTTCCCGCTCACATAAGTTTTCAGAATAGCAAAAAACCTTTGTTGTTTTATTTTAAGCGGTGAAGTTATAAATGAAGCTTTATTTTTAACTAACATTTTAAAATAATACAGTAAGAATAATATTGATTCATAATAAAAAGTGAACTGTGAATGATAAAAAAAGTTCAAAATAATTATGAAAATGTCACCGCGTGTATTCGAAACGTAGATCTCATATTAACAGCTTAGCTTCAGTTTTACTGTTTTTTTAATCTCTTATTTTCACTATAACCTACCCTATATATGTATATGTATATATATAGTAAGATTCAAATAAGAAGACTAGTACTGTGAGAACGTAAAAATAACTTTAAGAATACATTTTAAATATTCAACACACTTTTTTTCAAATTTTCTTCGGATATCCATTTTTAAAATAACTTCTAAAAGCTATTTATGAATTATTTCTGAATTATTTTGTCATTTATAATAATCACATTTTATAACTTGATAATCTCGTGAATTATATTCGATTATCAAGTACTATTTTGTGATTTATCTTGAACACATATATAATAATCTCATGAATTATAGATATGCAATGCAATTACGATTTAATTTAATTTTTGATGTTTTTGAACTTTTCGGTTAATAACAGTTTAATTGATGATTGCGATTGGTTTAAAAATTGCAGCCATCTACCAAGGTATTTAAGAATATGTTACATGACTTGGATATCGGAAGAGAGAATTCCGATGGAGCTGATCAAGGTTTCATTGGAGGGTACTTCCCTGATCTTCTAAACGAACCATTATTCCATCCACCACCTAATGGCACCACACTTGATGGTACCTATAGACTTCCTTTGGGCTACCAAATGGATGCTTCATATTATTGTAAGTCATGCAAGAATGCTTTTATATTTGTACTTCCTCATATTTAGGGATTTTTATTACAATTTATTGTTTCTTGATTATGTTAAATATGTGCAGATCTTAGATTAAGGTGGAGTGTACCATGCGGACCAAACAGTGTAATCACATTTCCCGGTGCATCATGGTTAAAGCCATGGTACTGGTGGTCATGGCCTGTTCTACCTCTTGGCATCCTATGGCATGAACAACGTAGAGAAATTCTCGGGTATAGTGTTGATGACATTAACCACTACTACTGTATCTTATCAGCATGCCCAGTACGTGGGGGTGTTGCTAATTAAAACATGTGTGTGGTTAATCTTTTATTTTTTTTTCACTATTTTCTGTCTAAAATTTTCTATTTTTGTCAGGTACCATTTAGAGATGCCATATGTAATAATCCAAGCCGTTCTCTACCTAGGAATCATAGCAATGACTCGTTTGGCTCACCCAAATTTGACAAAGTTATGCTATCGCAGTGCAGACAGAAACATGACTATCCTTCAAACAAGCTTTAAGGCAATAGCCATACTGTCCATTCTCATATCTTACATACTCCCATTCTTGTTAATCCCTCATACAATCCACCCCATTTTAGGTTGGACCTTATACTTATTAGGGTCGTTCGCGCTCTCATGTATAGCCATTAATGTCTTTCTTCTTCCTATGCTACATGTCTTGATACCTTGGTTAGGTATTATAGGAGTCCTATTAGTTATGGCTTGTCCATGGTATAATGATGGCGTCGTCAGAGCATTGTCTGTTTTCGCATATGCATTTTGTGCTGCCCCAGTTTTGTGGATTTCATTGGGGAAAATTGGATCGGCTCTCCATATTTCCCTTGAAAGAGAAGCCTTCTTGCCGAGTAAACTCACTGACTCAACACAACCTACTGGGTTCAATAAGTTATACTGACATAGCAATGTAAATTAAGAGTAGTAGATGAATGAATTTATGATCATATGTTGTTTATACTTTTTCAGAAGCAAAGTCGATATGATTTAGCAATTGTCACTTTTTTTTAGAAAATGAGGGGGGTGAATAGAAAACGTTGAGTTGGAAGGTTTGTTGACTTATTGACCAATAAGCAAGTTTCTCTGTTTTTGGCCTACTTCAACTTTTTTCACTTTATCTTTATGTAGTGTATTATGGTGAAACCAACGTTTAACATAAAGTTTAGACTACAATTGGAGTAAGTTATGTGAAAACCCAAACATATGAGGTGATCATACACTTGTGCTCTCCTATCTTATCTATTATGACAATGACAATTCATACATGGACAAATTATACTTCCATCTTTACTCGATTTATCAAATAAAAAGTTGAAAAAATATTCAACACCACGACTTTTACATAATAGTAACTATTCAATATCAATGAAAGTAAGCAATCAAGTGATTTTTAGGTAAGCAATTATGTCTATATAAATATGTTCAAAGTTTTAGGCGATTTGACATGAACGAATATTCAATATCTAAATAATCGATTCATTAACAATATAGGTTGCTGTAGTGACCTAACCATAGCATTCATCTCAATATCCTAATAAACATAACTGCAACCTCAATCTCATGCAATTAACAGCACTGACTTATTTGCAACAGATTACGTAACTAGTTAATTTGACCTACAAAGAGGTTGAAGTAATGACCTAACCATAAATTTAAACATGAAATCAGACTTTGAACCTAAATTTATAATTGAGATATAAACAGGTTGAACTAATGGCATAATAATCGTACAATTAAACTGAAAACCATGGAATTGGGATATAAACAGGTTGCACTGATGACCTAACTGTCACACCCCGTCTAAAGCGGAAATAACAAGGTGCGATGAACGACTAGATCACAACACATTGTATCAAAAAGAAATTTACTAAATGAAATCAAACCACGCGTTGTGATGTCGCCTGACACAAATGGTGACTTGTGCCACGGACAAACACATCCACAATGGACATAGTCATACAAGATACGAGTTCACGTTATTAAGGATAAGTCAAGGCAAACACGCCTTTCCAAATAAAGTAACAAAAGTAAATAGTCTAAAGTATCTCGAGCAAAATCAACTTAATGCAACCTAGCGGTCCACTAAGTTCCTCTAGTCTCATCTCTTGTCACGTTAGTATTACCTGAAAAGAAATGCTCATAAAGGTCAACACAAAGGTTGGTGAATTTCGAGGTTTAGTTTGACTCACATAAAATAGATTGTTGTGTATAGTAAGTATGATGGTAGGACAAATGAAATGAAAGGTGTACATGAATGAAATAATTGTATTAGATTGTCTCATAGCGCTTTAGTATCTTATTGATATAGTGTCTCATAGAGTGGGATCATATTCGCCCAACGATGGCCAAACCACCTCTGAGCTAGGCCGCAGCCCAATAGTACTATTGATATATCACCTTAGATTGATTGTGTGTTGTCCTTGGTCCCGCAGTCTCAAGACAATAGATTGCTTGTTTGACTTAGATTCGATGCGTGTTGTCCTTGGTCCAGCAGTCCCAAGACAATAGATTGCTTGTTTGACTTAGATTCGATGCGTGTTGTCCTTGGTCCAGCAGTCTCAAGACGACAGCATATAGTATAACATAAACCAACATAGATTTCCACATAGATTGCCACATAATTTCACATTGTCACACAATTCATTCATTTTATCCAAAAGCGAGTAAATAGATTTCACAGCATAGAAAACAGTTGAAAATAAGTTAAGCATTCTTTTCCTCTAGTGAAAAGTGTAAGAAAATGGGGCCACGAAACTCACATCAAAAGCAAAGCAAGTAGCGTTTCCAAATTAGTCTGTATGATGATCTACAAATCATATATACGTAGGTTACAATCTAGACAAAGCCTTTAGCTTTTCCATTGTATCCCATTTTTGATAAACCATTCGTGATCACCTTCTACATAATCTTTCTAAAGTTTACTCTCGAGCGTCAACTTGTACTTTTTGCCACATCTTTTACTTTAGTATTTTGTCCACGATATTATGCGATTGACTTTAATAAAATTTTATGTCACTTTGAGTATTTCAAATTATATTAAAACGAATTAATTATTATTCCAAAATTTTAATACAGAATTATTAGGATGTTAAGAATTTATAGAAATTTTTTCATAATTTAATTTATTAATTTACTATTTTAAAGAATTTCTTATAATAAACTACTTGTAATAAGTTACTGTTTTGCACACCAGAAAGTTATATATAAGTTAATGATCATATCGATCTTTAAAAATTCTCATTTTTTATTTTGAAAAATTAACACATCAAACTTATTCTAGAAAAAGTTTCACTCACTAACTTAAAAATTTAAGTGAGTTATGATTTTTCAAAGTCGGCCTAAATTTCCTGCCGAAATCCCAGTTTTTGACAACTTGACTTGTAACGACTGTTTGATTGACCTAAGCTTGTCGTTTTGACACGAAACTACTTGGAACAGAAAGTAGACTCATTGAACTTAAATTTGGACTCAAGATACGTGACTAAAGAATAATTTATGACTAGTTTATGACCTCACAAAGTCGGACTAATGAATCTGTGCAGATTCTGAAATAACCAAACACCATTTTTTGATCAAAATAAATACATCAATAATTATACAAATAAGTAAAATTCATTATTATTTTGTCATAGATCTTATATTATATTAGTCATAATATGATTTCATCAAAGATGGATTCCAATAGAAAAGAACAAAGAAACAAATGCAAAGTGATGAGAATTGAAAGGGAATAAGGGTTTTACCAACTACAACGCCTTGAATTCTTGAAGCGGTTGATCAAAAGGATGAAGGTTGATGATGATGGTGATGAAAACGGCTGGAGAGGGGGAGAGGAGAAATATTTAGGGTTTTAGATTTATTGGAATGAAATAGTGATTAGATTTATTAGATACAACATACGAAAAGATCCCGATAATCGATACACATACGAAAAGAGTCGTCTTTTTTGACAAATAGTACAGGCGCTCCCTAAGGAAAGTGACTAGGGAGTATGAAACCCTTGTCTTGGAGTTTCTAGAGTTGATTAGACAACTCTTGCATTTTAGAAGGTGCTAAACGATATGGAGCTTTTGCAACTGGGGTTGCTCCCGGAATAAGTTCGATTCGAAACTCTACGGGTCGAGGAGGAGGTATTCCTACTAAGTCCTCCGGAAAGACTTCAGGAAAATCCTTGACAATCAGGATATTCTCGAGTTGTGGCTCACCAGCCTTCATGCTCATAAGTTGCATTATTGCTTCCTCGGGTTGTTCTCCGCGGATCTCAAGTATCTTGCCGTCTCGGAGTGGTATGCGGACTACTTTCGCGAAACATACAATCTCCGCCCTAAACTTCTACAACCAATCCATCCCAACCACTACATCAAAGCTTCCCCGTCCGAAGGGCAACAATTCAATACTAAAAGAATAACCTTCTAATACTAAGGTACACCCTCGTATGACCTTATTCACTTCAACGTGTTTCCCATTAGCTATCTCAATCTCATAACAAACATTCAAGTCACTAGGTATCACACTAAGGAGAGGCACAAATTTGACAGAAATAAAGCTATAATCGGCACCAGTATCAAATAGCATAGTAGCAAAGTGATTGTTTAACGAAAACATACTAGTCACACTGTTTGGATTCTGGCGCACTTCGATTGCATTCATGACAAATGATCTTCCCGGAGCTGTATTGCCATTGTGTGTCCTGTTTTGATTTCCTCCAATTGTTAGAGCGCGGTTGGGGTTATTTCCCACTTGTCCCGACACCCCAATATATCTCGGACACGTATTACGAAAATGCTCCAAACTCCCACATTCATAACAAGCTCTCGGATTCCCCATTGCGTTGTGTTGGGTCACAAGGTTCCCAAAACTTAAATACAGATTAAATAACAGTTATCTTAACGTGTTAGTTTATATCCAAGTTTTATATCAAACAAGTTTAAATTAATCTAGGCGGAAAACAAGATTAATTTTAACACAGAGTTTATTATGAATCAAAGTATTATTCACAATAAAGTATTTGTCTCACACAGATGACAAAGTATTCAAACCCACACAGATGGTTTGAATACGATCCAAGTATTAGTATGTTAAGATACAATTATCACTACAAACTTTAACAGTTAGTGTGGTAATGCTTTGAGCCTAAGCTTAAAGGTCTTGTATACTATTTTGCTTTGAGAGCTTGGATTTCTTGGATACTTGGAAGAGTGCTATTGAGTTGCTATTTATAGAGTTGAGTATCAACCTCTATTACCCAGCTCAGTCAGTTGTCCAAGGGATAACACATTCATCTTGGGCAACTTTGCACTCTACCCTTTTTGCTTTTCTTGGAAATAGAAAAAGCAAAAGGTAAAAGGTTTCTTTGCTGAGAAGAAAACCTTTGTTCGATGTTTGACCTTTCTCAAACATCTTATCAGTTGTATCTAGCCTAAGGAGAGAAGAATATCTTCTGTACACTTGTACTTTCATTCTTCAATCTGTGCTCTTCAGTCTGTGCTCTCAGTCTGTGATCTTTAATCTGTGATCATCAGTCTGTGATCTTCAGTCTGTGAAGTCTTTTGTCTTCAATCTTCATTCTTCAGATGATGAATTCATAAGTCTTCAGGAAGAGCAAGGCTTTCAGTCTGTGAGATTCTTCAGTCTGTGCAGCACAGACTCAGAAGCAATTCTTCAGTCTGTGCAGCACAGACTCAGAAACACAGACTCAGGAATTCACTAAGTTTTTCCTGAATACAACTGAGATAGATTTTGACTCTTCAGATTTATAACTTAGGTTTGATCATTGTTTTTCCAACAATCTCCCCCTATCTGATGATGTCAAAATCTATTTACAAAAGATAATGGAGAAATAATAAATACTAAAGTACAACATAACTTATGAATCTTAGACTTATATATATAAAGTCAAAGTCATAGTTAGTATACAAAAATATTACAATTATTACATAAGATTGTAAATAATATAAATATAACAATCTTCAGTCCTTTCTCCGAGCCTTGATCTCTTTCATCTTTTTCACTTTCCTCTTCAACAGTGTTTCCATTTCCTTATCAGATTTGTCTTCAAATTCTTGATACTCTAGGATGATCTTCTTGCAGATGTCTTCAAGTCCAATCATCATCCTGATTTGGGAAAGGTTGTTGAATAACCAGCTAATCAGTCTTCTTCTGAATGGTCTGGCTTGAGAATGTTTGCATTCCTTCAGCAGGGCAATGCAGTGCAGCAGAGACTCTCCATATAACCTATTCTGATCCTGGAAGCATTCTATCCCATTGATATCTCTATAGCACAGACCTTCAATGTTGTCAGTCTGTACATAAGATCTATCTATGAAAACAATACCTTTGGGTAGAGGATGCTCCCTTCTCTGCTCATTCTCTGTGGATAACCCAGCTGACTTCTTCTTTATTACAAAGTTATTTGCTATGCAAAACAACTTGTACTCTTCTTTTGATATGAGCCCCAGACTGAGAACTAGCTCAATCAGGTAAGATAGCTCATCCAGAACTTCTTTCTTCAGATCCTTGTCAGCTTCACTCTTCAAAAGATTGGCAATTGATTGCCATTCCTTAAGCCCTAGAGTGTACAGTTCATCCACCCATACCATCTTCTTGCTCTTGGTCAAAGTCAGCTCCAGCTTCAATTTTTGTCCAATCTTGTTCAGATGACATTCTCTAATCTTCTGCTTGAGCTTTGACTTTTGGAAAGTGGCTTGTAGCTTTGGTTTCAGGCTCTCTATCTTCTGTAACCTTGTTGACAGCTCTTCATCTTCCTTGATTTGTTGCTCAACTTGACTCCTTCTGGTCTGAGTCTGTGAACAGTCTTCATCTTCTAATTCTTTGGAGAGCATGTCAACAAATCTTGCTTCCTTCAGCTTCTGCTCTTCTTCAGTTAGTACATTTAAGTACTCAGTTAAAGACATGCCTTGAGCAGTAGCTTCTTGTTGCAAGAGTTCATCCTGTAGATTTGTCAGTTAAGGATTTCTTGTGCCAGCAGCATGATCATCCACCATCTTCTTGATCTTGCTTAACCTTTCCTGCTTGGATAAGGCAATCTCCTTGCCCTTACCCTTATCCATAACTTCTTCCATGGTAGAGGTTGATCCAGGATAAGTGCTAATCAGGTGAGCACTTCTCCATTGCATTCTATCTTCAAGTTCACTTCTACCTGGAGGCAGTATTCTGGTTGTTGTGGTTGATCTAGCAGGATTAGCTTCAGCTTGGATGGCTTCAGCACTGATAATTAGAGCATCAGTGCTTGCTGCTGGTTGCTCTGAGCTCTGAGTCTGTGATTGATGCTGTGTCTCAGTCTGTGCAGGTTCAGAAGGCACAGACTTAGACTCTCCAGTCTTGACTTTTGAGGCACCTTCATCTACACCTCCAAAAGTAGCATCATCTTCATCATCATCTGATCTTCTAAAAACTTCAGACTCAGAACTGCAGTCAGGATTGATGGCATCATCATCATCACCATCATTGTCCTGTTCTTCTGCCAGCTTCATAAATTGATCCCAGGTCTTGATCTCCTTCATCTTTGGTTGGGAATCAAAGATATCCCTTTCAGGAATCCTCCTGGCCATTCTTTTTGTCTTTCTGGCTCTTTTGATCTGCAGTGGTTGAACATTTTCATCTTCTTCCCTTGGTCTCTTCAACTCCATCTGACCTTGGGCTCAGATAGTTGCAATTGGGTCTATGTGTAAGACAATGGATGACTTCCCCTGAGTCTGTGCAACCATCTCAGTATGTTCACCAGCCTGCAATCCTTCTTGCTCCCCCTCAGTCTGTGCACTCATATTTTTAGTCTGTGGCACAGACTGAGCTTCAGTCTGAGACTTCACCCTAGCACCTTCGGGTCCATCATCTCCATCAACTCCCTCGCTGCTATCTCCCCCTAAATCTAAGGATTTATTATTTAAATCTTTATCTTTTGAGGTTTTAGCTTCTGCAGACCCATACTTCATCTTCTCCCCCTTTTTGACATCATCTACTAAGTTTGAGAGGGTGGTCTGCATTGCATCTAACCTATTGGATACCTTCTCCTCCAGCATATCCACTTTATCCACCATAGTAGAGACTAGATGCTTCATCTTCTCTAGCTCTGTCTTATTATTATTGAACTCAGTTTGTACCCATTCAGACAACTTGTTGATGGCAGAAAGCACATCATTAAGTGTACTAGAAGGCACAGACTGGGTCTGGTTGGAAGGGTTAGAATTGGGTGATGGTATGTGTTCCTCACTTGACTCATGTTGAGACTGAGCAAGATCACTGGAATCTTTTGGGGTTGCACTCTTTGCCTCACTCTGTGTCCTGTGCATGGAAAAGCGATCATAGGCATTGAGTGGTGTAGTTGTTCCCTCAGATCTAATCCGGTGATAGGATAAGATATCACTGGGAAATGATTGTGTTGCACCTGTTGCCTCAAACAGTCCCTGGTGTAATGGAACAGTATCACTGGCAACTGATGTGGAAGTTGGTATGCCTTCACTAACCATCTGGTGATAAGATAGTAGTTCATCAGGCAAAGAAGATGAGATCTGTACCTCAGTCTGTGACATGACTGGGGTATTGGCGATCTGTGCAGAGGGGTGTAAGAAAGGACTCACTGGAATGTGAACTAGTATAGGACTAGTGGTCATTATGGGCTCAGCCATTGTGAGTGGGGTAAAGAGGGGGGTGGTAGTGCTCAGGATTGGAGCATCTTCTTCAATGCATACTACAGGGGTCAGTGTAGTAGCAGTAATGTGGGTATCCAAGCTGACTAAACTAGGTGTAGGTTGGGTCAGTTGGGTAGCCATTGGCACCACAGACTCTAACAGAGCTGCAGTGGAATGGACTACAGCACTGGAAGGTGTTCTATTGACATCCAATTCCATGGATGATGATTCCACTTGTGCTACACTTTTTGGGGTTGAGTCTGGTGATTCCTCCAGAGTGAGTGGTGACTCATCTGGGTTGGTTTGTTTGTGACTCTCTTTTGTGGGTGAGGATGGGCTAGGATAAGAAGGTTGATCTATATCCATGTCCTCAGATGAAGAAGAAGTACTACCTGCATCTTCTGTTGAAGATGGAACAGACTCAGGAATGTTTGAGTCTGACTCCAAGTGCACAGACTGAGTTGAGTCTGTATCCCTGGAGTCTGTGTGCTCTGCTTCAGCCACACGATCTTCAACAGCCTGGGTCTCAGTACCCTCACTATCACCTGAACTATCACCCTCCATAGATGCAGAAGCAACATATGGGTGATCAATCCATTGCTGCATAGCAGCAGTGATAGGTGCTCCAGAAAGTGGAACCGGATGGTTGAACACTTTATATGTGAGCACAGGTACGGGTATATCTGCAGTTTTGTTATTAAAAGACATATACACAGACCCAGTTAATCTGGATTGGATGCACAGGGAGAGTAGCCTTATAAAAGGTACATTAAAAATTCTCTGTGACTCATTCACCAGTTTTAAAATTTCTTTAAAATACAACTCTACAAAGTTGATGTTTAAACCTGTGATGAATGAGCTCAACAGTTGAGTTTCAAACTCATTTAACTCCCCTGTGCTACCAGATTTTCCTCCTAGACTTCTAATGATGCCAGAGATTTTCCTCCTAGACTGCTTCTGCCCAAAAATAAATCTTCATTTGACCATGGCATAACATGGTTCTTGCAGCTTCTATGAGTGTACGATTTCTTCTCTCAGCAACACCATTTTGTTGAGGAGTTCTGACAGAGGCAAAGTTTTGAATAATGCCTTTGTCAGTACAGAATTCAATGAGAGTAGAATTCTTAAATTTTGTACCATGGTCACTCCTGAGTTGCTTGACAGGTGCATCTTTTTGCAATTCTTCCCTCTTGATTAGATTAATAATCTCTTCAGGAGCATCACTTTTAGCCTTAAGAAAGATGACCCAAGTATACCTTGTGTATTCATCCACAACCACAAGTGTATACTTCTTTCCACCCAAACTGCTAATGCTCATGGGTCCAAACAGATCCATATGGAGCATATGCAGTGGTTGATCAATTGTAGCTAACAATTTGGATGGAAAATGGTTCTTGGTCTGTTTCCCTAGTGTACATGCAGGACAAAGTTTGTCTTTTGCAAATGTAACATCAGGCAGACCTCTAACCAGTTTCTTCTTTGACAGGAGGTTAATATTTTTGAAGTTCAGGTGGGATAACCTCCTATGCCATAGCCAGCTTAGTTCTGGCACATACTGAGTATAGAGACAAGTCTCTACATTATTGTCTGCAGAAGAAAGATCCAAGAGATAGATATCTCTTTCTCTTTTGGCAACTAATATAGGTTTGTCTTTGGAATTATAGATAACAGCAGCCTTCTTTCTGATTCTGATTTCACCATCATCATCACAAATCTGGCTAGCACTAAGCAGGTTATGCTTTAATCCCTCAACATAGGCCACCTTTGTTATTCTAATGTTGCCATCCTTCACCACACCATAACCTTTTATCTTGGCAACAGAGTTGTCACCATATTTGACAGAAGGTCCTTCTTCTTCTACAAACTCTGACAGATTCTTCAAGGAACCTGTCACGTGTCTTGAGCATCCACTGTCTAGGTACCATTTGCTGTTACCCTGCATAGGACAAACAAAATCAATTAGTTACTTTTGGGAACCCATCTTTTGATGGGTTCTTTAGAGTTGGTTGAAGTCAATTATTTAGCAGTTTTGGTGCTAAGTCTGTGAAGTTGACTTTTAACCTCTCTATTTTTGATTTTGTTGTTTGTAGATGACATTTGTTTGATCAAAGCAGCCTTTGGCTGTTTAAGAATGGACTTTGTGCATTTAATACCTTCATGTCCCAGATTTCCACAATTGTAACATTTTCTGTTCAACATAATGGTCCTTTTGGATTTTGGGTTATTATTTGCGCTGGATCCTCTGTTAAACTCTTGTTTTGACTCAACAAATGTTTTAAAATCTGTGGTTAACTTCATTAAGTTTTCACTAAGCAGCTTAATGGTCTCAGTCTGGTTGTTAAGATTTGACTTTTGAGAGTCAGACTCAGTGTTAACACAAACAGATTTGGAGTTAAGTTTGCCAGACTGAAAATTTATTTTTCCAGACTGACAGTTAGATCTCACAGACTGAGATCTTTTTAACTCCTTTGTTACTGGTTTTATGCCTTTAGATTTGTCATTTGGCATATTTTTGTCTGGACCAGATACAGACTGAGATGTGGAGGGTTCAAACACATTGTAACCTTTCTGTTTATTCTTGATTCCTTTTACCTCTTTTTGTCTTTTTAAAGATGGTACTGTGGAAATATTAACTTTGCCTTTTATGAATCTTTTCTTTTCAAGTTCTATAGTTTCTAAAGATTCATTAGTGATTATAAGTTCAGGCTGTTCAGATTGAGAAGTTTCACAGACTGAGATTTCTGAGTCTGTGTCTTCAGAGTCTGACTCTGTCTCATATACTAGTTCTTTAGCAACTATTTTTGGTCTAACAAAAGCATTTGTCAATATAACTTTGTCTCCCACAGTATGACTAAAAGTATGAGGTAAATTCTCAGGTACAAATATAGTAGGTTTTGAGTTTATTTCTGAATTTATGTGACTTTTAAGATCAAACTCATCACCTATGACCGCTTGTATCTGAGCTGGAATCTGTTTGGATAAACAGTCCACATTTTTAAGTGATGAGATACACCAAGATTTACAGATCCTTTCATAATGATCAGCTTTGTTTTTATAAGCTTCTTTTTCCAGCTTGATCTTTTTGAGAAGGTCATATTGAGCATCAAGCTCAAGTTTGTACTGTTTATTTTGGTTTATTTCATTCACTTTTGATTGTAGATCTTTTTGAACTTGACTGAGTTTGATTTTTAAATCTTGTATTTCCTCCAGTCTTTTCAAAAAATCTACATAGATGTGTTCAAACATTTTCTGTTTTTCTGCATCACTATAGTAAAGTTTAAAATGATTTACATTGTAAGCAGATCCTCTGTCCCAGTCTGGATGAACACATGCCTTTTCTGCAAATTTGACATCTTTGTCAAACTGGCTCTCTGTGATAGCCATTAAGCACATATCTTCATCATCCTCAGATGATGAAGATTCTTCATCTATCCATTGTTCAACAACCAAAGCTTTCTCTAGTTTCTTTGGTTGTTGTTTCTCTCCAATTTTCTTGGAGTTGAAGTACTTTTTCTTGTACTTCTTGACCTTTTCTTCCCACTTATCAGAACTTGAAGATTCTGCAATCTTCACTCTGCAGTCAGAAGAAATATGACCAACTTGCCCACATTTATAGCAAGTAGCTTTCTTAGGATCAAAAGTTGGCCTTCCTTTTGAACCTTTGAATCTTGCTTTTTCTAACCTTTGGGCTAGCAATGCCATTTCAGCTTCTAGAGACTCAGTTTCATCATCTGATTCTGAGTCTGTAAGAGTAAGATGGTAATCTGCTCTAGAGAAAAGTTCTCTATTTTTCCTTGTTGTTGCAACAAGGGCAGCAGATGGATCTTTTGCAATCCTTTTGGCATTTAGATCCTTTCTGGCTTTGGTTTCTTCAAAATTTAGTAGAAGTCCAAACAAGCCAGAGAGATCATATGTCTCCAATTTTTCACTTACAACTAATGAAGTGATAACTTCAGAAAAAGTGTTTGTAATGACATCAACAAATTTTGCACAGATTTCAAACTGTCCCTTGATGATATTATACCTTTCAAGATCATTGATTAAGATCTGAAATCTGGTATGAATATCAGTTAACGACTCATTTTGGCCAGCAGAGAAGTTCTCATAATTTCTTATGAGATTCTTCTTCTTTTGGGATTGTACTAAACTTACACCATCATATTGGTCAGTTAGCATATCCCATATGGCTTTAGCAGTTTTGCAGCCAGATATCTTAGCAAAGATAGGCTCAGTAACTGCATTGCCCAGTATGGACTTGGCCTTAAAGTCTAAAGCATATAGTTTTCTGTCTAGATCAGTCCAGGTATTTTTGGCAGCCTCAACAAATTTTTCAGGTGTCAAAATAATACCATTTGCATCTAAAGTTGCAGGAACTATTCTGCCAGGAATAATGGGTCCTTCCTGAATGACTCTAAGCATTTCATCATGAATGCTAGCAAGAAACCATTCAGCTTTCAATTTCCAGTGGGTAAAATTTACACCATTGAAGATTGGAATTCCCTTCCCAGCCATAGCAATAGAAGAAGTCATTGTTCAAGGAAGAAAATGTAGAGAAAATGGATTTAGATGATTGTTTGATAAACTGGGTTCCTTTGATCGTTAAAGATTAAATCTTTATTTGCTCTGATACCAGTTGTTGGGTCACAAGGTTCCCAAAACTTAGATACAGATTAAATAACAGTTATCTTAACTTGTTAGTTTATATCCAAGAGCTTGGTATGACACCTTATATATGATGATTAATAACTTATATATGTTATAAATCTGAAGAGTCAAAATGTATCTCAGTTGTATTCAGGAAAAACTTAGTGAATTCCTGAGTCTGTGTTTCTGAGTCTGTGCTACACAGACTGAAGAATTGTTTCTAAGTCTGTGCTGCACAGACTGAAGAATTCTCACAGACTGAAGAATTCTCACAGACTGAAAGCCGTGCTCTACTTGAAGACTTATGGATTCATCATCTGAAGAATGAAGATTGAAGACAAAAGACTTCACAGACTGAAGATCACAGACTGATGATCACATATTGAAGATCACAGACTGAGAGCACAGACTGAAGAGCACAGGTTGAAGAATGAAAGTACAATTGTACAAAAGAAGTTCTTCTTTCCCAAGGCTATGGTACAACTGGAGAGATGTTTGAGTAAAGTCAAACATTGGGAAAAGGTTTTCTTCTCAGCAAAGAAACCTTTTACCTTTTGCTTTTTCTGTTTCCAAGAAAAGCAAAAAGGGTGGCGTGCAATGTCACACCCCCTGATTTGTACAGCGGAAGCGGTTTGGGTCGGGGCGTGACTAATCAAGTAATCACAACACAAAGGTAAAAGCGAACGACTCTATATGAGACGTTTATAAAATAGTACAAAAGCAGTTACATTGAAATACTTTAAAAGTTTACATTAGCCTCGAGTTCGCGAAATAATATCCTGAAGATTCTAGTACATAACGAAATATTTCAAAAATAATATATGAACATCTTCATATACGTATAATGCATGCGACTCGATGTAGCTAGCAATCCTGTGGGCAATCCTACTGTTGCTGAGTACCTGAGAATACAAAGCTAAAAGGGTCAACCAAACGGTTGGTGAATCTCACAGGTTTAACAGTAAAAACATAGTTATGAAACACAAGATTTATCCGTGATTTGCAATCAAGCAAATAAAGTAAACAAAATTAATGTTTCCGAAATTGCCATGAGCCCACGGTTCGAAGCCTAACCCGTTTTGTGCCTCCCGGAGGTGTCTAATCCGAAACACCTTTATGACAAATACTAGAGTGCCCGTTTTTAACTTGGTTATAGCTAGTAACCCGGACGGGGGTGTCATTCCCATAATAGATCTATTCTCTAGCACTCGCGCCTTCGCAGTTAACGAACCATGTGTGTTGAAAACTTTCAATGGATTAAAAACAACTCATACAATCTTGTAAAAATAATCGAGTACTTGTGTTCATTAAAAAAAAACAGTTAAGCATTTGTATCTCACCCCAAAGTATATAAAACAGTAAAAGTAAAAGTGGGGCTGTAAGACTCACCTGAGATTAGTAAGCAAGTATAGCAATTAGCAAGTATATAACAAATAGCGGGTGTCTGTGTCCCGTAGGGAAACCTTCTAGCGCCCTAAACGCATTAAGTGGTGTAAGTGGATGTCTCAAAAGACCATCTATAGTGATTGTATAAGTGGAGGTTAATGTCCACTTAAGCCAATCATGTAGGTGGAGGGTTAATGTCCACCTAAGTTAGTTCACACAATTAGAAATGTCCAATTGTTCAGTTATCGTTTGTGTTTAGAAAAACATGTACAGGCCGTTGGTGATATTTTATGAAAACACAGATTTGATAAGTTATGTTATGCATATTTCTACTCTCCAGTTATGTTAAGTAATCAGTGTGGCAAGGGCGAAGTCCATTAATGACGGGGGTCCGGGGGCAGCGCCCCTGGTAGCGGGGTCCAAGGGGTGGCAACCCCTGGCGGGGTCCAAGGGGCAGAGCCCCTGGCTGGGGTCGAGCGGAAAATTTTTATTTATGTTTATAGTGCTTTAAGGAAAACGTATCGATTTTTGTGTTTTTAGCGACACTGGGCTAGTGTCGCCATTGTGCGACACTAGGGCATTATGCGACACTAAGGGTTTATGAGACACTAAGGCTTTATGCGACACAAGGGCTTGTGTCGCTAATGTGACGATTCGGTTTATAGCGACACAAAAGGCTTGTGTCGCTAATGTGACGATTCGGTTTATAGCGACACAAAGGCTTGTGTCGCTAACGTGACGATTCGGTTTATAGCGACACAAAAGGCTTGTGTCGCTAATGTGACGATTCGGTTTATAGCGACACAAAAGGCTTGTGTCGCTAATGTGACGATTCGGTTTATAGCGACACAAAGGCTTGTGTCGCAGACTACTGGGCTTCTGCGACACAGAGGCCTAAAACAGATCGGTTTTTGTGCATTTTATTTCGGGTTCCAAATGTTCAAATAAAAATTCATGAAAAATATATGTTGTTCCTTAGTATGTTAGCTTTCTAAATTAATTTTTCTAGAATTTTTGGGTACTTCTAAGTATTTTTAAAAATTCCATTTGTTCACTAAGGTCAGAAAGTGACCAATCCGGATACATGCAACAAGATCGGATTTCTGGGCAAAATCTACAAATTTTCAGAAAAAGTTATCTAAACGACATTTGTACCTAACAAAATTTGTGAACTTTGGGCGGTAGTTTCAGGTCATTTGGGGGTGTATATCTCGAGTTATGATTAAAACAAGAGAGGTGAAATTTCTGTCCTTTTTGACAGCCCGGACACATGTTTTTGTAAAAATCATTTCGGGTATCAAACGAGCTCCAAAAATTATGTAACCACTTGAAAATGAAATCTAACTTCTTAAACTTAAGTTTTGCCTTTTGAATCGTCCATTTTGGTCAAGTTTTGAGGGAGAAACAGCCCCTCAAAGTCGAGCTACTTTTCTGCCCGAAAATGCATGTTTTGTTCTTGAACATTTTAAGCCATGAAAAACGTTTTTATGTTATATTTTGGACATTTCTTTGTTATATGAACCTTATAACATGTTCATGGAAGTATTTTAGAAGGGTTTTTAAGTTCTTACAAAGAGGAGGATGAAAGCACGAAGAGATGGACGTTGAGGGCTCATTTTCTTGTGTTTTCGGCTTGATTTCTTCTTGAAAATATGGTGAATGATGAGGGTGGTGATGGTGGCAGGTGGTGTTTGATGGTGGTGTGGGGTTTTTGGGCAGATTTTTGGGAGAGAGGAGGAGTAGAGAGAAGATGAGAGTGTTTGTGTGTGAAAAATGAGTGAAAAATGAGAGAATGGAGGGAGGAGACCTATATATACA
Organism: Gnaphalium uliginosum; assembly: GCA_963930675.1. Lineage (NCBI taxonomy): Eukaryota > Viridiplantae > Streptophyta > Magnoliopsida > Asterales > Asteraceae > Gnaphalium > Gnaphalium uliginosum. The sequence continues at coordinate 46,075,595 of OZ005685.1, read as the reverse complement.
TGGGCTTAAGTTTAGGGGCTTTGGGCTGGCACTTGGGCCGATTTGGGCCTCTTGGGCCGGCCCAATTGGGTCCTTGGGCTTGCACATTTGCTTTCTCGAGTCCGTGTTACGTTATTCGATCGGTAAAACGTTATTTGCGCGCGTAAACATTAAGTCTTTTGTGTTTTATTGTTGATACAAAATCACTATTTTAATTTGACCAATATATAAAAAAAATACATTATTGAACATTCTTAAAATATTTGTCGGTTTCGTTCGGGTGTCAGGCGCGATTCGCGCGTTTTCGTTGCGTTTGTTACGTTTTAAACAAAACGTCTAAGTTTTTCGTATATTATTATTTAATATCAATAATATAGGGTAAATAATTACTATCTAATTTATAAATTAGGTTTACATTATTTATGAAAAGTTATCACCAACGCCGTATAGATTGTCAGACTCAGTCCGTTCGTTTCGCGTAATTGCAAATATTTACATATGTGTATATACATATATACAAGTAGTTACAAGTAGTTACAAGTACTTAGCCTAATATATATCTAAATAAATGTAATTACACTATTGTTAGGCCCAAATAATTGTCCTAATTTGTCGAGTGTCACATGCAAAGTTGCCCAAGATGCATCTGTTATCCCTTGGACAATTATGTAAGCTGGATAATATAGAGTTACACCCAACTCTATAAATAGCAGTTCAAAAAGCACTGCTATGTATCCAAGTATCCAAGTAATCCAAGCTCTCAAAGCAAAATAGTATACAAGACCTTTAAGCTTAGGCTCAAAGCATTACCACACTAACTGTTAAAGTTTGTAGTGATAATTGTATCTTAATATACTAATACTTGGATCGTATTCAAACCATCTGTATGGGTTTGAATACTTTGTCATCTGTGTGAGACAAACACTTTATTGTGAATAATACTTTGATTCATAATAAACTTTGTGTCAAAATTAATCTTGTTTTCCGCCTAGATTAATTTAAACTTGTTTGATATAAAACTCGGATATAAACTAACACGTTAAGATAACTGTTATTTAATCTGTATCTAAGTTTTGGGAACCTTGTGACCCAACATTCATCATAATGAATGTTAAGTAATATTTTTCACGATAAATGTTAACAATAACATTTTGACAAATATTTTAATTTTAACATTCAACATAATGAATGTTAACTAACAATCACCGCATATATTAATGATTTTAAATATAATATTCATTAATTGATGTTAAAGCCTATTACAAGAATTTATAAAGAAAACTTAACATTCATAGCATCAATTCTGATCAACATTTATTAAATTTCACTTTTATTTTTTGACGTTTGTATTGACGAAGTTAAGATGCTCTGTGATGCATATTACACTTCTTCAAAAAAGTACTTTCCCATAGATCATTCCAATAATATATATATATATATATATATATATATATATATATATATGTGTGTGTGTGTGTGTGTGTGTGTGTGTGTGTGTGTGTGTGTGTGTGTGTGTAGGGATCGAATCCAGAGGGAATCACTATTTTCTGGAGAACCTGCACATTCATTATTGATGAATGTTAGCGAATTCCCTTAATATTCATCATATGATATTATAGGTTATAAAAAATAGTTTATTGATTAATATTAGTAGTTATAACATCGGTTTTGATTAATATTTATCGGTAAAAATATATATTTTTATAAGTTTTGATTATCAATCATCGTTAACGAATGTTAGCGAATAATTTTTCAAAAAAAATGATAATATCCACTTCGGTTAGCATTTATTAATAATGAGTGTTAGAAAATTTTCTTAATATTCATCATATGATATTATAAGTTATAAAAAGTAGTTTATATATGAATATCAGTAGTTATAATTTCAGTTTTGATTAATATTTTTGTAAAAATATGTATGTTACATTTGATTATAATTTATCGTAAATAAATGGTTAGCTTACCACTTAATCTCTACCAATATTTCCCCACCATATATATATGTTTCTCTCTCCATAACACACTGTTTTTGCAAGATTTATTGAAAAGCGGTCGTTATCTTCCATCCCAATACAAATCCGTCGAATTCAACAAAATCATGAATTTTGATCTTCAAAACGACATTCTTCAATATCCATCTATACTCAACTGATTACATAGCCATATAATGTAACCCCGCGCAATAATACTAGTCTCCAACAGACTTCTGAATCAATTAGCAGTCAAAGCAAAAATCCGCTACAGTTGCAGGTGAAAATTCAATTTCTTCCCTTTATGGTTTATTCTTACTGTTGTTTTGAGTTGATAAACTGTTTGAACATATGACGTTGACCCAAAGCATGAATCCATATTTGTAGTTTAGAAGTGAGTCAAGTCATACGTCAGTGCTTGTGTGTCTTTCAATTCATTTACTATCCCATATATATATATATATATATATATATATATATATATATATATATATATATATATATATATACTCCTTTAATTGGAGTAAGTATAAGTACTATTAATGGTTTTGAAAATCCAAATCATTTGGTCAAAATAAAATTCAATTGACTATGTACCTCATTTAGTCAGGGTTTTCACTTGCTACGATTTTATTGTTTGCAAGTTTTAGGACGATGTAATTAACTTTTTATATATATAAAGGTTTGGTCAAAACAATAATTAACTTTAGAGGGTTAGGTTAGTCGGCCCAAACTCGATTGTGGGGTTTAGGGTCCATTAGATTTTTAGGGTTAAGATTATGTAGTTTGTTTCCTAAGTTATAATATTATAAATAGTTATCATATGTAATCACAATGAGATCGAACACAATTAATAATATTATTATTCGTAGTTTAACATGGTATCAGAGCTAGGTTTCTAAATCTATCGAAAAATAATCATCCTCCGGTCGCTAGTTACATTCCGGCGGTCCGGAGGGATACTCAATCGTTGTCTTCACAGCTTAGTTCTTTCATATTTTTTCTTTAGTCGCTTGCATTTAATACGTTTCCTTTATGTCTAACTGTTAGTGTTAATCCTTCAAAATAGATTTCCATGAATCTGCTACGTTACACATGCGTTCTCGATCGAAGCTAGTCAGCTACGTTGCCCACTATGTTTCTCTACAAACCTTTTACTTCTCTTTCTGATTCACAGTTTAATATGCATCGTAGTTCGTATTCTTTAATAATAATAATAATAATAAGTTCCCACTATGAATCTGTCTAGTTATCCATTTAATTGTTCGCTATCTCTATCTATCTCCACTAGTCTATCTCTTTTTTCTACATACCTGATTCTCGTTCGATGTTCTGATCTTTCTGGTTCGTACAACACAAACAACAATAAAAGGTCAAACTCTGCAGTTAGCCATCAATTTCTTCAAATTTTGATTTAGCCATCAAAACCCTAGTCAACGAAACCCTAGCCGTTAATGTTGCCTACCTTTTTGTTTTAACACCGGAGATCATTGTCGCATTCGAAATTAGTTGATCTAAAAATTGTTGCTCCTGCTTGAGGCAAAGCAAGCCATTATGTGAAAAAAAACATCACATAAAAGAGGAAGTCTTTTCAAGCAGTATACAACTTTACCGCCGAATACAACTTTATCTCCGTGTCAACGACAAAAAAAAAAGAAGCTTACAAAATCAAACGAAGAAAAGAAAAGCAAAAGAAAAAGATGTTTCAATATTCGTTCCAATTTTTTCGTCCGGAAGCCTCATGTTCAAACTGCGGGGGAATATTAGAGGGCTAGGTTAGTTGGCCCAACCCCGATTGTGAGTTTAGGGTCCATTAGGTTTTTAGGGTTAAGATTATGTAGCTTGTTCCCTAAGTTATAATCTATTATAAATAGTTTTCATATGTAATCACAATGAGATCGAACACAATCAATAATATTATTATTCGTAGTTTAACATTATTACTGTGACAATCAAATATCAATACAATAAAAAAAATTATTAGATATGTCAACGTCATGAATATTTTTTAAAAAAAAATTACATTTAAAATGTCAAGACAAAAATGCAATCCAAATTACATTTTTGTAGAATAGTCACGGGTATAATTATAATATTACAAATGGATTATAAATAAATTAAAAAATAATGAAAAAGGACAATAAAAGAATAATCAAAGAAAATTGATTCAATTGAAAATTCAACCAATCTTTAACGCTTGTGTAGTACGTATTTATAAACACAAAATAATTGTTTTAGACTTGGTTATTACGTACCGAAATACATAAATAAAATAATAAAGTTAATCCTTTTTTAGGATATAAAGTGAATGAGTGAATGAGATACGCACAAAATCACAAGTAGATATCTTTCATTTTCTCATATCAACCGGTATGCAGTCCACCACTTAAGTTAAGACCCACCCCTCTCTCTCAACGTCACCGTCTCCCTTGTCTCATATACAGCCCACTAATAATATATTGTTTAATTAGTTATTTGTATTTATATTTTATGAAGAATATTATGCTATTCATTTAAACTATGTTTTCAAGTTTAAAATTAAGTAGAAAAGAAGAGAAAAAGAAGAGAAAAAGAAGAGAAAATAGCACTATCTCAATAACCCATTTTAAATATTTGAAGTCAAACTTACCTTAAATATAAGGTCAAAAATATTATTTTTCTATTCTATTTTAATTGAAGATTTTGTGTTGGTAAATACTATTTTTGGAACGGAAGCAGTGGTAAAAGCATGCAAAAAAAATTTCACCTCAATCCAACTATCCTAATTCCAATCCTGACTAATTATTAGTAAGGGTGGATCTACGTTATAGTCAGCGATGTCACGTGTAATCAGTAATTACGCCGACTTAATTTAAAATTAGTTGAAAAGTTAGTGAGTTTTTAAGACTGCCATCGCTCATATTTAGGCGGTGTATCTTAGTATTTAAATAAACTTAATTAATTAATCTTCAAACTTTTTGTGTTCATCAATGACTAAATTTTCTGAATCCGTCACTATTATTACTCTCTAAAGCACTCTTAGTTAGAGTATTAATTAAGAACTTATAAATGAAAAGAAGAAAGCAAGAAGAAAAAATACATGTTGTATACTTGCTGTAGTATTTAATTTAATTGGTATTATTCTTATTATATTGTATGAAGTGAAATTGATTGATAGCCATGAGTGTTTGTTTCCAGAAAACATCAACCTGAATCACCATTCACCAATAATGGAGCTAGGCCAGCTGCTGCTATGGGACAGGACACTTACTCATATGACCATCTTTGGATGAAATGATCATCAGATTGCCCAACTTCTTTTTGAAATGCCAAAACTACCCTCCTCCTACTCCTCCCCTGCTTCCCGCCAAATCATCATAACTGTATTCTTCTTGTTATTTATTATTATCCGGCCAACATTTGCTTCAACTGTTGAAGTGGATGCGCTGCTCGAAATCAAGAAACATCTGAAAGATCCTTTCAATTACTTAGAATCATGGACGGCGGACAATAATTCTCCATGCCACTTCTACGGTGTTTCTTGCGACAACCAAACGGGTCAGGTCGTAGAGATTTCACTTAACTACAAGTCGTTAACCGGAAAGATCTCACCGGCGATTGGGGCGCTTCAAAGCCTGAAATCTCTAGTGATCCCTTCCAATTACATCCACGGCGAACTGCCAGCAACGATTGTTAACTGTAGTGATCTCAGGGTTTTGAATGTGTCCTCAAATAATATTACTGGTCTTGTACCTGACCTTTCAAAGCTCATTAAACTCGAGATTTTGGATGTCTCTGATAACTATTTCTCTGGAGAGTTCCCAGCCTGGATCGGAAGTTTGACGAGTTTATCATCACTTGGTATGGGTGATAATAATTATCAAGAAAGTCTTATACCAGAAGATATTGGGAATTTGAAAAATCTAAAATGGATTTATTTCCGAAGTTGCCAATTGACTGGACAAATTCCAGACTCAATGTTTGATCTTTCGGAATTACAATCATTAGATCTTGCTGCAAACAAGATATCTGGCGACTTTCCTGTAGGAATCACAAAGCTTAAAAACCTATGGAAGATTGAGCTCTTTGGAAACCAATTCACCGGAGTTATCCCGCCCGAGTTTGCTGACCTAAACCTTTTGCAAGAATTTGATATTTCTGCCAACCAGATGCACGGCCAACTCCCTATAGAAATTGGGAATATGAAGAATTTGACAGTTTTTGAATGCTATATGAATCATTTCTCTGGTGAACTCCCGCCAGGATTCGGGGACTTGCAACATCTCAAGGGGTTCTCTATTTACAGGAATAATTTCTCTGGAGAATTCCCAGAAAACTTCGCAAAGTTTGCACCTCTCGTTGAAATTGATATATCGGAGAATAATTTCTCTGGTGAGTTCCCAAAGTTTTTATGTGGCTCTGGCTTACTGCAGAAGCTTTTAGCTCTTGGAAACAATTTTTACGGTGAATTGCCTGAAAACTACGCTAAATGCAAGTCTTTATTGAGGTTGAGAGTGAATCAGAATCTGTTATCTGGAAGCATCCCAGATGGACTGTGGGCTTTGCCTTCCGTAGATTTCATCGATTTAAGCGATAACAATTTCAGCGGACAAATATCTCCTGCAATTGGGATTTCGACAAGCTTGACACAATTGTTACTCTTTGACAATAGTTTTTCTGGTGAAATTCCACCTGAAATTGGGCAGCTAACTCGTCTCGAGAAGCTTGATTTAACCAACAACAAATTCTCAGGCAAAATCCCTAAGGAAATTCAGAATGTAAAGCAGTTATCGTTTTTGCATCTGGAGAATAACTTGTTTTCTGGTTCGATTCCTCCCGAATTGGGTAAATGCGCCAAGCTAGTCGATTTAAATCTTGCTCGGAATCTTCTTTCTGGGAAAATTCCAGACACTTTGGGGGATATATCGTGGCTAAATGCTCTTAACTTGTCACGAAATCTCTTGACGGGTGCAATCCCGGATAACCTCAGACGTTTAAGGTTAAGCTCGATTGATCTTTCTGTTAATCGTTTGTCAGGAAGGATTCCGTCTGATCTTTTAAATATGGGAGGAGACTATGCTTTCGCTGGAAACGAAAAACTCTGTGTCAATGAGAATTCAGGGAGAAAGGTGAACTTGGAATTGGATATCTGTGACAGTAAGCATCATGGTCGCGAAATCAACAAAAGCAAACTAGTTATGTTATGTATGATACTACTCAGTTTGATGGTAGTTTTGGGAGGATTGATGTATGTGAGTTACAGGAACTTCAAAAGGCGTCATGAAAAAACCGACACGAAAAACGGGGGCTCTGAAGATGACGAGAAAGGGATAATAAATCCAAAATGGAAACTTGAAAATTTCCAACAAATTGAATTTGATGCTGATGAACTATGTGATTTGGATGAAGGAAATTTGATTGGTGTCGGTGGTACAGGAAAAGTCTATCGGGTTGACTCGAAAAAGTCAGGGTTAACAGTTGCAGTAAAGCAGATTTGGAAGGGGAATATGGTGCAAGTTCTGACCGCAGAAATAGGGATCCTTGGGAAAATTCGACATCGGAATATATTAAAACTGTACGCTTGTTTAATGAAAGGAGGTTCGAGCTTTTTGGTTTTCGAGCACATGGTTAATGGGAACGTCTACGAGGCGTTGGGTAGAGTTGTAAAGAACGGGCAGCCCGAGTTGGATTGGGTTCAAAGGTACAAGATTGCATTAGGGGCTGCAAAAGGGATAGCTTATTTGCACCATGATTGTACCCCGGTTATTCTACATCGAGATATAAAGTCAAGTAATATTTTGCTTGATAAAGATTTCGAGCCCAAGATTGCTGATTTTGGGGTGGCTAAGATCGCTGGCCAAGAATGTTTAGGGTCAGAATCCAACTGTTTTGTTGGCACTCATGGTTACATTGCCCCTGGTGAGTTTTCGATCTGTTTGAAAAACTATTGCATATTAATTTTATTTTAATTTCTTTTAGGATGGCAATCCTATAATCTAATATGGGGAAAAAGTTATTGCATTTTAATTAATCCTTTATCTTTTAGAGTCCACGTGAAGAATTTGAACTGATCATTTATAAATTGATCAACTGTATTCTTTTTGTAGAGTTGGCATACACGCTCAAAGTGACAGAAAAGAGCGACGTTTATAGTTTTGGGGTCGTGTTACTGGAACTTGTGACAGGGAAAAGAGCGATAGAAGAAGAATATGGAGACGGAAAGGACATTGTGTATTGGGTTTTGTCTAGCCTTAACGACTGCGAAAACATCCTTAAACTTGTTGATCCTAAACTAATCTCCGATGACGATGATGACTTAGCGGATGACATAAAACGGGTGTTGAAGATCGGTTTGCTATGTACCACGAAGCTCCCCAATCTACGGCCGAGCATGAGAGAAGTTGTCAAGATGCTCACTGATGCCGAGCCTTCGAATGGTATGCAAACCATAGACGATGATCGTCACAAGTTTGCAAACGTTTTATTCTAGCGAAATTAGGATTATTGATGCACCCAGACTTTTTCTTAATGAATTTATGTTTATAGGTTGAATTTTATGTATCATTTTGTTAAATATTTCTTATCATTTATAGGTTGAATTTTATGTATCATTTTGTAAAATATTTCTTATCATTTGTAGTTTTGATGGAGCATGTAAAATTGAATTAAAGCCAATCATAAGATCGACGGTGGTGTACGTTATTAATTGTTCAATATATTGTTGTTGTAAGTTGTAACATTTATGGAGTCCAATTGTATTGTTGATGTATCCGTACTTGTATTGTATGAAACACAACTTGATAAAATCTACGTGTCTTTTCTTGAAATTTTTGTTCATTCATCAATATATTTACTTTTATTTATAGATGTATTAGAGAGTTCTTTACTGTACGCCGTAGTTCTTGAGTTCTTACTACTCGAAAAAAAATCAGTGTTATTCTTTGTAACTTCGAGAAGCAAAAGACTAAAATATTAAAACGACCAACGAACACTACAACAGAAACAGGCTGACGCATCTCTCACAACCTCGCGACCATAACGAGAAAAAAGAAAGTCAAACGTTTGACTGACTTTTGTGACGGATTAGTATTCAATTTCCGACGACATATATTTAAAAATATTAATATAAAAATGTGTGTAGCAATTCGTTCTCCAAGTATATATACGGACACATGCAATATTCAATTCCTTTCGGTAAGTAATCTAATAATTTGATTTAAGGGTTAAATTTGAAGATATATAACTAAGCCTGTAAACGTATCGAACGAATACGAAAAAGCCTGTTTTCTATTCGTGTTCGTTCATTATGATTTTATCAATGTAATATCTTTGATGTTTTCAAAATACGGGTTTTCAAAAAACCTCAATTTAAATAAAATAAATAACCGGAAAGTCCCATAATTAATTAAACAAATTTGTCCAACATAGTTGGCAAATAAAATCTCAAAATAGTGTTGCTAAATCCGTATCGTTACAATAGTAAATGAAAACCCAAAGCAATAAATATAAGTCGTAATGTCTAATAAATGAGCTAAGGCATTTACTACTAATACTGTAGTCAAGCTACCCGCCTCACTCATCGATACTCATCGTTACCTAACCTGCACGGATACACGATCGGGCAAGTAGAAAAGCAAGTGTTAGTTTTAAAAAGCTAACTAAGCATAACGTGTTAATAAGAAAACAAGTACAATTAAAATAGTTGTAATATCGTAGATCGTAAAAACAACTATCATATCAACCATGACAATTAAATCAGCTAACAGTAAAAAAGATATCAAGAAATGAGATCTTATAACTGTGCCTAATCGCATTCATATTCGTATTCATATTCGTTATCGTGTTCGTTATCGTGTAACCGACGTGTTGAAAAGCAAATTAATGCCTCTCTCCGCCGTCGTTAGGTAATGACATGTCACTACGGATTCGTCCATTCCCGAACAGTACTACATGTATGTGGTAAACCATGTACTGCTCAATTGGGTGGTGCTCTAGAATAGCCTCTACTATCCTAGGCCATGATCATATAATAATGACCCCTCACGGGGAATCATCATGAAACTCTTTCGGGTCTCACCGAGATATCTCTAATCGTAATCATATTTACAAGTTCGTTTACTTGTTCGTTAATTTTTGAAATTTACAATAGGGCCCCTAATCGTGTCGTGAACCTAAATGTCACACAAATAGGTCTAGTGTACTATCATATCAATCATGCACATTAATTGTTAAGCATATATAAACATACAACAATAAATCTAATACCCCAGAATTTTCCATCCCACATGTGATAGCAAAAACGCAAGTATAGCCCGCATGTCATGGTAAATATAACAATCATTAAGTATAAGCAAACAAGTGTAGTTAACAAGTTAAGCTTATTAAAACGTATTAGTTTTCAATCGTGCACCCAATTTTCGCAAATGTTATCTTACCTTTAGTGCTAGCCATCCAATTCCAGTATCAGTATGCTTCTAAGATGATTTCATAACCTATTTATCATATTCAAGAAACATAGCATACAATTAGATATCGTTTTCTATCTTATGTTAACATTTTGGTTGACATACTAAAAACGATATTATTTGTCTTTACTTCTCAAAACCAATAATTAACCAACCCAACTTGTTCTCTGACAGTTCTTAGGATTTTCTCGCTGATTTTTAACCATAGAAATTGCCAACCAGGTAGTTGATTAATTTCTTTAATAATGATGAAATACGTGTATTTGACCAAATTCGGCAACTTACTCTTTCTGAAAATTAATGAGTTTGATTTACTTGTAAGAATCCAATTACAAACATCTTTATCAGATCTTTATATAAGTTGTTAAACTAGTTAAATCCAGAATCTCATTCAATTTGGTGTCAAACTCGATTTTATATAATTTTTTTTACAAATCATGTTGCTAAATTCGTTAACAATCTGTCCAGTTTTAGTAATCGACCTATTTGACCCGTTCCGAATCTAAATTAGCAAAAAGTCACAACTAAAAAGTTGTAGTAAACATAGTTTTTTACCCAGATACTAAATTTCTTATCATTTGGATTCGTTTTCAGTTTTATACAATTATGCAAAACCATAATTCTCAGTTCGTATACAATCTGTCATGTTTTATAAAATCACCTGTTTGACCAATTTCAAATTCGAATTAGCTAAAACTTAAAACTACAAACTTGTAGATAACTTAGGGTTTACCATCATATGAAATTTCAAGTCAAACGGACATGATTTAGATTTTATAAGAACTATATAACAGAACAGCTTATAAAATATCATATATCATACTAATCAAACTCTATTTCGTTTTAATACTTAATCAATTAATAATAACCACAAATATAGAGTTTTCAGAAGTTCTTACCCCATTATTTATCATGTTAAAGTCGTGATCTTACTCCCATATTCAAGTATGTTGCTTCGAACTAGGGGTGTTCAAAATATCCGTATCCGAATCCGTTATTCAAAGTACCCGAAAAACCCGATCCGAAAAATCCTAAATTCGAATGTCCAGAATTTCGGATACCCGAAATCCAGATATCCGAATTTTCGGATTCGGATTCGGATATTGTTTTTCAAAAAATTCGGATATTCGGATACCTGAAAACCCGAAAAATATCAATTTGTTAATTTTTTTATTTTTTATTATATATGGTACATCTTATTTATTTTGAAACCCTAACTTCATTTTACACTGACTTTTCCACGTGTCGGCGACAATTTACCTCCCTTTCTTTCTTCTCATGGTAGATCTGGTGGTCCATTTAAAAATGGCAGACCCCTAGCAAGCTAGCCACCTCAATTGCAGTATTGCTAGGTATTTGGGTTTTGTTTCCTTATATAAAATAACATCTTTTGTATTAGATTTCAATTACAGTGATTGGTTAATTTGGTTCAAGTCTAAATCAGTTTCTTTCTTTTTAATTTTCGAAGTCTAACTAACAAGCATATTGATTCATATTTTGTTATTGTATTTATTTATTTCTTTTTGTTGTGGAGAGCTTATATAAACATTCTCCTAAATATGAAGCAAAACAGTTTAAATTTTAACTTTGTTTTATTATCTTTAAATATTTTAAAGTAAATTATATCGCACAGTTCAGGTTATGAGGATACGGGTTTTGGATATCAAAAACTACTATTCGAATTTTCGGATATCCGATTTTGAACACCCTACTTCGAACGATCATCTAAGCATATTTTACATTGAAATTGCTAGTCAAACGTCTTTGTTTTGCAAACCCTAGATCGTTTCCCTCTTCCCCTTCTCCTCAAATTCGTGGCTGCTCCAGGTTATGAGGAGGTTAGGGTTTATTTTAATCTCTTTTAATTAGTTTTAACAATTTTCAATCATTACACTTTAGCCCTTAAACTTTCGGTTACCGTACTAGCACAATGCTAGTGAAATTCTTTCATATTTCATCAAACTTTAGCTATGGTTTAATCCTATGATATAATTACTTTTATTACATGATTATTATCATCAAATAATACTTTATAATATTAATTTATATTTTCTTGAAATTCGGGATGTTACAATCGAACAAACAAACGAACATGAACGGATAAACGAACATATTTTTTTATTCATGTTTGTTCACTAAGAACATTCGTTTGTTCACGAACATAAACGAACGCAAATGAACGAATATGGGAGGATAATATGGGTGACCGGACGTGATGAATGGAGAGAGGTCCAAGTAGAGATGTGTGAGAGTGGAGGGAAAATTGATGAGGGAAATATGGAAGGAAAATGTGAAAGGTAAAAATATTGAAATGGTTAATACAATTATATTTTGTAAATGAATTATTTAAATGTTTAATGCTAGTATAATAGAATTTAAATGAGATTAAAATAAGATATACAAATATCTATTAATTTAATTAAATTGTTGGTCAACAAACGAAGATGTTAACGAACGTTCACGAACATCTTATCGAACGTTTACGACCGTAAATAAACGAACAAGACATATGTTCATGTTCATTCATATAAATAAATGAACGTAAAATTTTATTCATGTTCGTTCATATAACGACACGAACTTCCCACCAAACGGTTCACGAATTGTTCGCTAAACGTTCGGTTCTCTTACAAAGCCTATATATAACATATTATTAATTATTAATTATTAATGAATACATATTTCTATTCTTCTATCAGCTTCTTTTAATCTTTTATCTTTTATTTATAATATAATACTAGTAGTAGTGTGGTAGTGTGGTGTATATCCGAATCAAACTAATTTAAATATGAAATTATCGTATTAAATTATAGGAAGAAAAAAATTAATTGCAAATGTAAAATTCATTCTCGGAAACAAATTCCTACTTCGATATTCAGTCTAAAAGAATCATTTGAACCTTCCAATATATACATCGATATGCAGAACGCAGTTGCAGGTAGGTACAGAACGCAATTGCAGGTAGGTGCAGAACGTAGTTGCAGGTAGGTGCAGAACGCATATAGGTGTATAACGCAGTTGCAAGTAGGTGCAGAACGAAGTTAGGTGCATAATGAAGTTAGGTACGAATCACAAAACTATATTAGCGGAGGAGATTGTGAAGCATTTCGGAGACAACGTCGGTTGTAATCATAAAACTATATTAGCGATGTCGAAAAATTTTCCGGAGATGAGAGTGACGATTTGGTGAACACCACAATGGAGGTCGCCGGCAAAGTGTAGATGGTGATGATGACGGTGAATATCTAGCCAAAAAAGATGATCGGTGGTGGTTTGTGATTTATGAACAAATTGGAGAAGATAACTAGTAGGTAGTTGTCTGGAAAGAGGGTGTTTCCAAAATTGCATTTTTTTTTCTTTGGGCTTTTCAATGAGTAACGAACTAAAAGGGTCGGTTAATTTTAGTTCTTAGAGTTCTCACTTTAAATTGGTTCTCACATGATCCTTTCAATATATATATATATATATATATATATATATATATATATATATATATATAAAAGTTGGATATATGGAGAAGGAAAATTATTGAGAGAAAAGAGAGAAGGTTTTGGATCATTGGATCTCAAAATCAACGACAATGACAATTTTTAATTATTAGTAACTTTACAACACATGTTTCTAATACTACAGGGGCAAAAAGAAAAAATCCTTGTGGCTAATTAAAAACAGGTCCCACGTTATTACCGAGTCTTTGCATACGATGGAAGCAGTTATGATCCTTAAATTGTGGGATTTTCACTTCAACCGTTTGAATCAAAATTTTGTTATAGTAATTAATTAATTATATTTCTTTCGCAAAACTTATCTTCGAAATACGTGTCTTTCTTAAGTAATTTAGTATTGCAAATTAGTGAATCAATAAAATTTTTCGAATCAACAATTTGAGTACAAACATACTATTATAAAACTGCAAATCACATCAAATTACCTATAACTAAATGACCGAAAGTTGTTAATTACCATTAGAGTATTTAATCATTATTTCATGAATCAAAGCTAATTATTTATGAATCAAAGCTATTAAGTTTTGAATCATAATTATATAACTGTGAATCATAGTGTAATTGATAAAACAGTGAATCATTGTGAAACTTTTCCAAAAAAGAAAGAAAGAAAAAGTGAATCATCGTTATATATAAATCATGGTGAATGGTTGTGAAAAGATCATGGTATGATGTCAAATAAAAAATGATTTTATGCGGATATTAACTTATTGTTGCAAGGAGTTAAATTGTGAATCCCAATGAATTCTTGTACTTAAAATCATTTACACCCTATACTATTGAATCCGTTCTTAATTATTGACCATCTATTTTTTATAACTCAAAGTAAATAATGTGAATAGCAAAAGTGGAGATTAGATAAAAAGGAAACTTCCTTAAGTTACATGATGTTTGGTAACTGTCATGAATATTCCAATATTTTAAATTAAATCTAATTATGTAAATTACCATGTTGCTCATGACTGAAAATCCTTCTCTCCCTTCTCTAGATGCAAATATATAAAAAAAAGTAAAGTAAATTGTTTATTAAATACATGTTTAAAACAAAATAAAAAGAATTAATAAAAATCAAAAGTAAAAAAAGTATTAAAAAAATTAAAAGCATTTTAAAAAGATAAAGAAAAAGAAACTTTAACTGAAAAGTTAAAAGAATTTATTACAAAATACAATGCAATAATAATAAAAATAAAAAAATGAGTGAAAAAGTATGATAGAAGAGAAAGGAAGGAGAAAAGAAAGGAGAGAAAGGATGAGAAAGATTGAGATAGAAAGGATGAGAAAGATTGAGATACTTATCACTTATCTATTAACTTCCTATCATCTAGATGACAGTAAATACATTTAAGAAACGACAATATATGAAGTACCACAGGCCCCATCTCTTGCATTGGGAATATAGCTGTGAATTTTGTTTTTGTTCTCATGCATACATAAAGATATATAAACCAATTTAATAAAGTTTAATTAACAAGATTAATTGTTTCTGATTTAATATAATCTAAATTAAACAAATGTGAGATACAAATAAAAAAGACAATGTATAGCATACATGAATCGTTCGATCAGAAGGCTACAATTGAGAGTGCTTGCAAGCTCTGGTCGTAGTTAGCAAAGGGCATCATGGATCGATGGCCACCGACAACTTCATTAGGATTAAGATTAGGATTAGGATTAGGATTATTGTTAATAGGCAACCACCACCACCGTTGATGCGTTAATCTGATAATACGCTCCCATCTCCTCCTCCTCCTCCTCCTATTGCCACCACCATTATTGATTATCTGATTTATTTGAAACATCAAAAGCCTTGTATCTTGTGCCATATATACGATAAAGTTTTGAAAAGGCTTCAACAATACTTTTAAAAGGAATGGCCATGCCAAGTTGGCCAAAAACGGACCACCTTGGAGCTTAGACAACGGTATGACTACCAAGTGAAAGCCCATTGCTTAATTTGCAAGATACAAGATAATGGGGTAATGGAGTTTCATATATATAGGTTGAGTTGAGTAAAGGGTGTGTATATATAACCTCAAAAATTGGATGAAGAATTATTGGGTTTTTCAACAACAAATATAATATATGTTCAATCTGTGTAGTGTATAAAAAATACATTTCTTTTGCATATATAGTAGACTTTGAAATGTTAATCTTTACTCTAGGTAGCTAACATGTTGGATCTATCCATTTTACCACATATAATTATTACTATTATTATTATTATTATTATTATTATTATTATTATTATTATTATTATTATTACATTATTATTATGATTATGATTATGATTATGATGATGATGATGATTATTATTATTATTATTATTATTATTATTATTATTATTATTAATTATTATTATTATTATTATTATTATTATTATTATTATTATTATTATTATTATTATTATTATTATTATTATTATTATTATTACTATTACTATTATTATTATTATTATTATTATTATTATTAGAGAAGTAAAAATGACTCTAGGTTTTTTTTCTTTCTTTACCACTCATTAATATTTACGATAAAAATTTGATTCACACATTAAACTATACAACAATTAAGACTTATGATACAAGTATACCACGACATAAAACCTTTTCTTTTCCTACTATGTCCAAATTACTTTCAATTGTTCGTGTTTCAACTTTCAACAATGGCAATGTCTTTAATGTTGTAAACAACTCGTAAATGTAAGATCTGATTGAGCTTGTAGTATTATTAGGGTTTGGGGCTTTTGAATGGACAAAAAAGATACAAATTTGACAAGTATAATTTACTTTCCTTTATAATTTTAATAAATTATAAATTAATAAATAGGTAATGCAACATGGGCTTGAACATTGGAATGAAGTTAATAATGGAGACAATATATTGTCGTCGAAACCAAAGTACCGATAATGTTTAATATGGCTTTGATTATGACTTCTCGTAAGTAGGCCCTACCTCATCCTGTTTCGTACAAGCGACATATATACAAGACAAGAAGAATATTATGTGTACGCATTGCGTATACACTTGGAATAGATAATTAATTTTTTGGTTTTGTTATTTTCGAGTGTAAAATAGTAGATTAACTAAATCCATAAAAGGGAAACGCACGATGTACAAAAACAGAAAACAGAAAAAAGAAAAGAAAACTACTTTAATAAATTGCAGACGATCAAGATAATAGTAGCTTCAAAAGAAAGATAAAAAACTGAGAGCTGCAGCTACATAATTACAAAATATAAGTTCCCTGACATTACAACATGGGCTAAAATGTCCCATAATATAAATACAAACCGTATTAGGGAAAATCATCTTTGTAGTTAAATGAACTGCACAAACAGTTGTTCTATCTGAAGCCTATGGGGAGACACAAAATTGCCATGAGATTATAATGTGCCAACATTTCAACACAATCTCAATGGGTTGACCCAGGTGGTGTGAAACAGAGTGACGAAGATATCTCAGGTGTTACGATTATCTGTTACGACTAAAAGCTCACCGCTGGATGAATCAAAAGATGCTTCAAGAACTGTTGAACAGATTCCATGAACGTCTTTTGCAGCTATTAATGGCTCCGCCAAAAGCTTCACACCTTGCTTCCAATACCGTTGATCTGATCAAAAAGGCACAAATTATGAACTGTTTGAGGTACG